>WBNH01008562.1:396900-512076 GCA_013401255.1 Urocolius indicus
CGGAGGTATAAAACACCGGGATCAGGGCTCTGAGCTCGGGCAGAGGAGAGGGGTGGGGAGCAGGTGGTCTTAAAGGGCTGGTCGGACTCTTCATCTCTGTACCATTCTGTGTTGTTTTGTTTTGGTTCTGGTTTTTGGGGTTTTATGTTTTAGTTGGTATTAAATTATTTTCTGTTTTCTTCTTCCCCAAGCCGAGTAGCCTGGTCTGTTTTGTCCTGAACATTAAGCGGCAATTAAGCCCTCCCTGCCCTTTAGCAATCCTTAAGTCTTCGGTACTTGAGGCTAATCGTGGTCTTTTGTTCCCTGATGGGCCTAAACCAAGACAGAGATAACTAGTCTATCACCTCTCACTTTCTCTTCTTGTGTCTCTGTGCTCTGTTGTGCTACCTCTTCCTACCAGCAATAGGCTAACTGATAGATACCTGAGCAATTGTTCTCAACAGGTGTATTCAAATTCAAAATCCACTGCTTCAATGTGAGAATGGAAAAAGGGCCTAGGTTCCTTAAAACTAGTCTCATTTTTCCACTTATGAAGATACTACTTTTACCATGGCCACATTAACGATGGTATTATCATGTTTCACAGCCATCAGTTCCAACTCTGGTGTTACACATCTTCAAACCAGAGACAAATTAATCCAGCATCCTACAGACAGCATTTTCTTTCAATGTAGCCTGAGAGAAGGAGGCACTGGGTTAAGGCTTCTAATAAAAATGTACGTGGTCATAAAAGCAAAGACTGTATTATCATTCAAGTGTGCAGAACTTAATTTTAGCATTCCATTATGCTAGGTATTAGAAGTTCTAACTCTAAGTAACAATTCAGTAATGTTCCCTACTATATTTTTAAAAAACCCAAGTGTTTGCATATTCAAATGTAAAATGTATACATATCACAAAGTATATCTACACATATACAGTCATTTAGATGTTTATATAGGCACGTACAAACATAAGCAAATCTCAGTATATTTAAAAGTAGATTTTAAAAGATATTTTGGTATTGTCATCCCCATTGGTTAATATGAAGCACATCGTCTTTTGAATATTAATACATTATTACCAACTGGGTGATGCTAAAAAAAAGTAAAAAAGTAAAAAAGTATAACAGCACAGAGAGGTAGAAATATGGAAGTGCTGAGTCAGAAATTAACCAAACTTACTATTTCTATCAGTCATTTGCCTTCCTGATAAATAAGAACTAACAAGACCAGCTGACAACCAACTCTCTCCTGAATTTATGTTATTTTCTCCCCCTATCCCTGCATTCCCCCACATACTTGTCATTCTGTGGGTTGTTTGGACTTAGAACACAGTACACAGGCCTGGCACAGATTCAAACTGCTATACTAACTCATTTAGTCATACAAAAGTCCTTGTTTCTTTTTCATAATTGTACATCTACTTTTCCCACTGGTGCACAGCCCCTGCTATTGGGAAGGATGAGCTGCTGCCTCTGTCGAGAGACTTCTACTCCCACATGATACTGGAAATCCTCCCTCCCACTGCAACACAAGTTGCAAATGTGAACACTGATCAACTGATCTAATATATTCCGACTGATGTCAGAATAAACAGATCAGTGCGTCAGTGAAAGGGAAAGAGGAAAAATCCAATAACTAACATTAGGATTTGGAAAAGGAGGAAGAGGAGGGCATTTTCATTATTAAATGTTTCCCTCTTGTGTCCTATAATACTCACACAAATATCATCTGCAGTGCTCAAGTTTGATAGAAATCTGAGCCCTGATGAACCCTTTGACTTCAAGTGTGTTTAGCTGCTGATATTTATCAAGTGGGATAGCATCCATGGGTGAAAAGATTGTAAACACAGCTGCATTACTTTGTATACCTGTGATAGTGATGGTTGATGAGGCTGGGAAAAATTAAGCTGCTCTGTGAAAGGTGAGAAAGCCAGAGGATGAGAATAAACAAGAATACATAAATCCAAGTTATGTGAAGCAAGGGTGTATTGTTTGAGATCTGCATTTTGTCAGCAAGCAGCTTGTATCCTTTAGGCGTTCTGGTGAAACCCTGGTTTGAGGAGTCAGAAGTTGACTGAAATAAATTTTATAGGAAAAAAAGCTTGTACCCATACTTGCAGATCACTATCAAAATATGACCACAAAAAGGGCTCATTTTCAGGCATAGAAGACTGTCAACTGTCAAGCGGAGAAATATTTCTAATTGTATTGGTACTGTTGTATAGTTTCAGTTATCCTATATTTTGAGAAAGTAATACTAGGCGACCATTCAATCTTCCGAATTTCCCCTGTCTTCAAGCGAGGCAAAGTCAGTGATTTTCTGAAACTGAACATGCTTTAAAAACCAAGCCAAATCATGGCATGTGATTTCCTCTGGTGAATACTACCACGTCATAAATTAAATCCTAGATATTCTCAATACTAAAATCACTGACATCAAGGGCTTTCTTCACAGTAGACTCTATGTGCTTGACAGGCTAAAAACTCATTAAAAGTCTCCAGCATACCCGTGTTCCTTAAATGTGGACTTGAAAGACAGGACGGTGTGATTTTGCTGAATCTGGATCATAGGGTAACTCTACAGTCTGATCTATATCTGCTAAAGACTAAATTCAGTTGATAATGAGGACATTTTAAGTAACAGTCTAATGCATTTGTGTTTAGATGGAGAACTAGTGACAAGGGATAAAAGGGGGACAGAGAGCCACAGCATACTGGAACACGATTGTGGAAGCATTTGTAAGAAGGGAAAAAAAAATAGACTTATAGACTTAAAAGTGGATTTTTTTGTAAAAATCTTGTAGAAAGCTAGAAAACAGATTTTTTTTTTTTTTAACAGGTGTAATGTAATGAGACAGATGGGAATCAGACAAGATTTAAGCTGCTGCATTTGGTATTAACTGAGTCTCAATATGGCAATATTTTGAAGGTGGGAAAATGAAACTTTAGACGCATCAAGCGCCAGATTCTCAGAAATATACTGGAAACCATAGCATTCAAAGGGATTTTTTTTCACACCTAATCCATGGAAATGGTGTTTTGAGAGGATATTGAAAGTTATTGCCTCGGAGGGAAAAAAGTTACTGCATGTGAAATGAACACATATCTGTTTGAAGCAGAGTGATTTGCAACAATTATTTTATGTCTACCTGGCCACAGGTAGGCAAGACAATCAGCTAGAAAGAAACAGAGTCTTAGTACCTGGGATAGAATAATTCTCTCTATTCATCATTTACAATCAGAAAACCTATCTCACTTGCATAGGAGACATATTTTATCACAGCTCAGCATCAGACTTAGAAAATCAGGAGGCTAGGAGTTCACCCATCCATTTCTTGCAGAGGAATGTATTCCAATACAGGTTTAGGAACCCAGATTAGTATGTGATGATAAAAGCCTCTGCAACAGATAAACTAAAGCTAACCTTAATATCACAGCTCAGCTTCATGTCAGCTTTAAGTGAAGTTGCTGGATTCAGCCACTGAGTGAAATGTGACATACAGGAATTCAGACAAAATGGTGCCCTCTGCCTTCTAACAGTGCCTTCTGCCTCCACTGTTGGGAGAGATTAGTTAGCATTAGTTTAGGCATCTCCAGATTGGGCATTTAAATCTCAACTAGTCATTCTTGGCTCTCTTTACAACCCATGAAGGGAAATTAATCTCATGCTAAGAAAGACATCTAAGAAGAGTAAGATGAATTACTCTCTGGAACACTTATCTCTGCTGACTTTAAAAGAAGCCTAGGGAACTGGCTGAGATTTACACATCTATGCTTTGGATGTGTCAAGGCTGGGCAGATTAATTTATCTTTTGAAGTTTGGGTTTTCTGAGTATTTTTGTTTGTAGTGTTTTGTTGTGGGGTTTTTTGGGGTGTTTTGTTGTTTTTTCTCCCTGAGTTTTCGTTTAAAACCATAAGGAAGTGTTTCTATTTTTGCTACTGAATTCTGTATATCCTTACAGAAGTTAAAAATAAGTGAAAAGCACATGAATGTTCCCCATTCTTTCTAAACACACTGTTCTGCTGTATCTTTCTTTTCATCACTACAATATGGATAAAATGGAAATATATAATTCCAGCAGCTGAGAGAGAAGACATAACATGACATATACAAATATGACAACAGTATAAACCACACAAATGAAAAGTTAAAAGCTCAATATAATAAATGCAAAAAAGAAGAGGGTTTGAGAGAGAAAACGTCTTTGATGAGCCTGGAACTCTTCAAGGGAAGGTAGAATAATTCCTGGTGTGAGCATGGTGCCAGTAATACCTGAATCAGTTCACATGGAGGGAAATCTCCAGATGCTTCTATACAGTTTGAAATTATTCATTTTATCTTTCTCTGTTTTTCTTGGTTTTAATTATTTGTTAATTATTTTTAATGTAGGCTAGATATTGATATACTAAGTCATATAGAGATGGATTTAACTGGATGGCTTTCATCCAAAAAACCACCAAACAGCCTGAAAATGCATACATATTGAATATTAACAAGTATTATGCCTCTGCCTACATTAGAAATTAAATAATGCCAAGGAAGAAAAATTTGTGATAGCATCTTGTTTGGTCCATTTTTTTTTCACAAATCTAATAATAAAATAGACTCACAAAGGAAGAGACTGTTACAACAATAGCTTGATTACATAGAACTCTGCTCACTGCCATGACTTGCCTGTCAATCAATAGGCTCTATTGCTCAACGGATGAGTTTGACACAGGTTTCACTGTGCCCTGTCACATTCTGCATGCTTGCACACTTTTGGTACGAGTCATGTTGTCAGAAGGACTAACTACAAGTATTTTTGTTTTTCAATACAGATATTGCATACTTTAAAGCTCTCTTGTTGCTTCTGTGACCATCACAACCAAAAAACCCTCTTTGTACAAAAGATGATTATCACTGGACATTGAGGCACTTAACATTAATAAAATTATCTAAAGATTATGTTACAATAAAAATAAATATAGCATAACTGTGCATGAATGTGTAACAGGGAACTACAGAATTACTGGATAAATAACTAAACCCAAGATTCACATACAAGATCTCAGCATTCTTCCAGGAGTCCTAAGGAACGTTATAGGTAACAAAGATGAGGAAGTGATCTGTTCAGATAAAGAACGGGTACCTACCACTCCTTAAGCCTAGACAGACTGTAGACAATTTTTCCACGGTAACCAACTAATATAATATTAATAGTTCTAACAGATGGAGGATCATTAACTTGTCAAAAATAGGTACCTTAAATTAAAATTAGTCTCCTAATCAAATTGATAAAAATAAAATTATTTTTAAGCAACTAAACCAACTTGGCAAAACAGAAGTAAGAAAGCAGATACCAAATATGATACCTTGGAGAAGAGTGATCCTTCGGCTACTATCCTGCCTCATCTTCTTAGGTTTGTCTGGAGGTCAATTGTTTGTCTGGACTGTTTTTCTATTATTTGTTAATTTATTATTTTAAATCTTAGGCATAATAACACAATGTTGTTACGCAAACACAACCTAATCTGGAGATCAAAAATCTGAATCTGTTCCTTAAAGATAATGTTATCCTGAACCCATTTCAATTTATTTTTTCTGCATCTTCAGCCCTCATCAGGTAGGGCTGTATCCCCCTTATTTACTGATCTCTAAAAAGAGGCAAACTAACCTGAACTAACCTATTATAGTGAATTTCTTTTTTGTTTGTTTTTTAAAAAAAGAAGTTTTAGCCTGTAACCAGATCAACTTGCATAATTCTTTATTTACATATCCATATAATTTATCATTAATGGACTTTCTGAAAATTATGATGGAAAAACAACTTCAAAAATGGAACAAAGTCACTCAAGTGTTGAAAAAAAATCCCTGTATTTTTATACCACTTGAGATCACTTCTTCATTTGTTTACCCAAAGAATTATCAGTACATTAAAAAAACCCAGATTATTATTGAATATGTTCTGAAATGTTACATAATAAGCCACAGTTTGGACTCAGTTTCATTACAAAATGGGAAATAAAACTAAAAATTCCAACAATACACATCACAAGCTTCTCAGTTGTACAAGTCTTTTTATCCTGTGTATTAATGACATAAGCTGAGTAATATTTAATAACGTTTCAGTTTAAATATATTAAAGACTCAGAATTGTTTTCAGTATTGACACATTCCATATACTAAGTTAACTTTTTTACTGTACAAATAAAATACTGCGTTTGTGTGATTACTACACAGCTCTTGCAGGAGCTAAAAGTCAGCACTTCAAAGTTTGTGGTTTTATTTCACAGACACTTAATATATTAGTATGTGTGGATGACTGTCAGCCTTTATGTCATTTTATTACATCCAAGTAAGAGGAGAGAAAGACAGATTCTGAAATGTAAATTTGACAAAGCGTTGGAAATTACCACTACTGCTTTGATTTTTCAAAGTGTGTGTCTTGTTGCAAATGTAAAACCTTCAAGAAAATTTGAGAAACACTAAAGAGAATGCTGTATGCTTTTGACATCTGAGTTCTCCATGGTCTAGTCTGAAGATACCACCCTACACCTTATTGTTGTCTGTTTAAATCTTTCATAAAAGACTAACTTGCAGTGTCAAGGCCACTGGCTAACATTCGTTTTGACACTGATGAAATTGCCTGGAGTGATGCAGAGTCTCCTGAGGCATGCTCTGTCACAAGTAATGAAATATGAAGGAACCAAAACAAAATTTTCTGGCTCTGCATAACAGAACAGAGGAAGAAAAAAGTAAAGCATACACACACAAAAGAAAAAATAAAGAAGAAAAAAAATTGTCTCCAAAGTAATCTTCAAATTCCACAGAAGCAAAGGAAATTTGCCAACAGTCATGGTCTCGAACGGTATGTAAACAGCATTTCAGCATTGCAGTCATGGTATAACATTCTAGAAAGGCAGGGCAATAGATGATAAATGATTCTTGCTGAGTTAAAGAAGGAAAATAATGATGTTCAAGACCATTTCTCCTTGCCAATATCTGAGTAAAGTCCACCTGGCTTTCTCAAATCTCCACCAAAGCAGCTGAGTATGCCAACAGTGATTATACTTGCAAAAGTGGCAGATAACTGATTGTCCTAATTTTGTTACACAAGGGCTTGTAATTGCACATAAGTCAGATGAAAATTAAACTCAAGTCATGGGCTTCCAGTAACTCCAGAGGACTTTGGATCAAAAAACTACAAAACTACAATTCTCAAGAGCCCCAAAGCCACAGTCTCAGGAGTGTCCCAGTTACTAAGGAACTTAAGAGACTTTCCCAGCCAGGAAAATTGCATAGATCTGTAAAACAAGACATGAATATAAATTGTTACTGTAGTGGTTTTGCCCAGGCCAGGTTTTTGGTAGCAGGGGGGTTACAGAAGTGGCTTCTTTAAACAAAGGGCTGCCAGAAGCTTCCCTTGTAGCTCACAGAGGTAATGCCAGTCAATTCTAAGACAGACCCTGCACCTGACCCAGGCCTGACCAATTAGTGATGGAGGTAACACCTCTGTGAATAACATATTTGAGAAGGGGAAGAAGTCGCTGCACAGTTGCTAAACTACATCTGCCTGAAGGAGGCTATGACTCTGTAGGAAGCACCCTGGAGCAAGTTCCTGGCAGGACCTGGGAGTCCATAGAGAGAGAAGAGCCCATATCAGAGATCAGGTTTGCTGTCAGGACTTGTGATCCTGTGAGGCTGAAGTAGTCTGTCCCTGAAGGATTGTCCTCCCGGTGGATGACTCACATCGGGGCAGGGTGTAAGGAGCTGCCCCTGTGGGAGGCCCCATGCTGGAACAGTTAGTGAGGAAATGTAGCCCGTGGGGAGGACCTACATGAGAAGTTCATGAGGAACTGTCTCCTGTGGGAGGGACCTCACAGTGTAGCAGTGGGACGTGTGATGAGGCCTCTCCTCGAGAAGAAGCAGCAGCAAAGTCCATCTGTAATGAACTGACTGCAACCCCCATTCCCTGTGTTGCTAGGAAGGGAAGGAAGGAGAGTCCTGGGAGCAGGGAGGGGTGGGGGGAGGAGTTAAAAGATTTTGGTTTTATTTCTCATCTCCCTATTTTGATGGTTCATTAATAAATGAAACCCTTTTTTCCCCAAGTTGAGTCTGTTTTGCCTGTGACACTAATTGCTAAGTGATCTCCCTGTCCTTATCTTGACACACAAACCTCTTGTTGTATTTCTCTGTCCCCTGGCCACTTTAGGAAGGGAAGTAATATTACAACTTGGTGGGCACCTGGCACCTAGCCAGGGCTAAACCACCACACTGACATAATCTCAATGCTATGAACAACTCTATTCCAGTATAGGAAGGTCTTTTTTGTTTTAATGGAGCTCATGAAGCAAGATGCAATGTTAAACTTGTACTAAACTTTATAAGTAGGAAGGGACGAAGTGATAATCATCTAGTTAGCAAAGCTTTCCTGGGACAAGAACGACTAAATTAGTGCAGTTCAACTGCAAAAAATTTTACTCAACCATCATAGAAATATATAAGAATGTATCAAACAAACTCAAAAATGCAAAGTATTTTTTTATTCAGTCATGCATTTTCCCTACCAGATCTATTGCATTTAAAGGATTACATTCCATCTCATTTCAAAGGCCTATAAAAGGCCTTTATCACCAATTTAATCATTCACAGAATTCCAGCATGTGAAGTGTTCTGGTTGCTAGTTACCGAGTGCACATCTCACCATAACCTCCTAGAGTTTGCCTTGCAGCTCCTCATTCATTTGATTATTTCTGGACTTTGCATCACCTTTCTTCATTTCCAGCACCTTTACCATAGTAGATTTCTCATATTGAAACGTTAATTTAGGTCGTTTTAGGATTCAGATGTGTGGTTGGTTTTTTTATTTTTTAATATTTAAACTACTTTTCATGGTTTTGGTACTAACATTCATTCCCTTAAATCCTTTTAAACAATATTTGCCAATGGTAAACATGACAGCAAGTACAACACAGAACAAGTCTTCAGCTGCTGGTACCATGTAATTGAGACACATACCAAGTGTAGAGTGGGACTGCTGAAAAACCAGTTTCACTCTTTTCTCTTTTAATCCTTACAGGAACCATAATTTATGCTAACACTCCAAAACCCAGAACTAATAAATAATATTCAGAGGGACAAATGTAATAGGCTTAAAAGCAAACTTTTGTCTATAGTTCAGGCTGGAAATATCATTCCCACCATAAAACATACAAATCAGGATGGAAAAATATAGTTAAATTAAATAGTAAGTCACAAGCCATGTATTTATGCCCAACATTTACATATTTTGGATGGTCACTGAGAATTAAAAAAAACACAACCCCTCCCAAAAAAAAACCCCTTCTAATAAGCACCCAAACATTTCTTTCTTTGCACCTCATACAAAAACAAGGTAAAAAATTGATTGAAGATAATTTTTGGGGCCTTTATATCTATTGGACTATATGAATATAGACATTGCAGGACTGGTGCTTCAAAGAACTCTTCTTATTCCAGTGAACAATCAAAAAACCTAGTAAATCACAGTACTATCCGCAAAGTATGACTTCACCTAGAGATGCCAGTATCATTGTCAGAGATATAGAAGTAAATCAGATTTTTTTTTCTGCTTATTTAAAACTTTCAGTATTTCATATGCAGGGTATTTCATTCTTCAATGTAAGTGATATTGATTTCTACCAAAGGGTAAAAAATAAGCGAATTCAGAACACAAAAGAATAATTTCACTCTGCATTTCTATATATTAATTTCTAAATAAACTTTGGTAAATTAATAACCAAGCTGTTATGTTTCAAAGAGGACTGATTATTATAGATATCTTCATTTTAGGGTGCTCCAAGTTATGTGTCATGAGGTCTTCAACATTAGAGGATGTTTGAAAGTTTCTTAAATTCAATATCCAGCTGAATGCCTGTAAGCCACTCTCAGAGCATGCAGAGCACCAGCAACCACCCAGATAAAAAAAAGTGACATACAGTTAGGTTCTGAAACATAAGAGCATTTTATTTGAAAAGAATGCTACCGTACTAATTGAAAATGCTACCTTACTTAATTGAAAGATGGCCTCCACTCAGTACTGCTCTTGCAAAACAGGGTTGTATCTTAGAACAGACCTGAATTATGCATGATTTCTATGTATCCTTATTACACTACCATGAAAAAGACCTTCCAACCTTGCTTAACTGAGCATTTTTAGTGTTACATATCATCCTACTCTGAAGTCTATTTTTTTAAAAAGTAATTAACTTGTTTCAGTCTGTACAGAAAATATCATGTATAAGAAGAAAATTTCCTGGCACTCCATTTTTTTTTCCCAGCCTCAAAAGCATCTTCTAGTTTTACCTGACACTAGTAAAAGAAGAATTCCCCAAAATTAACAAATATGAGTGACATGAGACCATTACAGAGTAAAACTTCTCAATTTATCTCCTAAGCTACCATAGTTAACTAGTTGGACAATAGAGTCATCAAAAGCTATGTGCCCTATAGCTGTTCACCCCAGGCCATAGTACATTTCAGTCACTGCACAGAATGTCCTTGTAGAAGCCATGTAGTTGAAGCCAAATAAATGCCACATCTCAAAAAGAAGAAAAAGGCCACTGGCAGGGGACAGAAACTTACAATCATTGGAAGAAATAGTTTTTCACAGAACTGTCTCTCTGTCATGGTTCTCTCTGTCCTGAGCCCCAAGTGAGACCTATAAAATATCTTCAACATATGAGCCTGGAAACTAAAAGCCATTATTATACTGGACAGTAAAAGTTATGGACTGAATAAAGATATTGCACATTCCATTTTTCCCACTGACACCGTGCCAACTACCCCTGAATGTTTCATAGGCATTCACCACCTGCTTCTGTCAGCTCTGTATAGAGTAATGATCATCCCACCTCTGCTCTATTAACATCTCCTTCTTTCACGAACTGCCAACCACTCCTTTCTCTTAAATTGCTTTCCTGATTAGCAGAATGAAACTAAGCACAACTGCATCTAACTAGTAGCTAATTTTCACTTTTCTCTTTCTATTCCACACCTAAACAACATGTTTTTGTGCCCTGTTTCTCCTCTCCGTTGCAAAATATATGGGCATTTTACCTAACTATGTTTATATTGATTAGCCTGCACCTGGACTCAGGTGCAAATACAGAAAAACACTTGAAACAAAATGTTCCTTTGCTTTTTCACTGAGAGCTTCAATTTTAAAAAACCATTCTGAAATCACTGGGAGTTGCGGATACCTGGCAACTCTGAGAATCAAGTCCTTCATTTATTACAGTTGGTAGTCATCTTCAGAGACATTTAACTATGTTTAGAAAGTGACATATTAGATGAGGACAAATAAAATGCCTGAATCCCCATTATAAAAAAAAAAAGAAAAAGCTGTAGCACCAGCTGTCTCCAGACAAAGTCAGATACAAAGTAATAACTTTCTCTTTGCAGCACCTGTATTCAATTTCTAAGGTACATCTGTCATTTTATTTTAACAAACTCTAACAAGATCAGTTCACAGCCATCTGTGTCTCTCTACCTTGCAAGCAATTCAGGTTGCATTGCTTTAAAAAATACCATACAAGGCAAAACAAAACAAATGTGAAATATGAGAAATGACACTTCGAAGTTCATTACAGGTTACAATAGATAACTCCATGTCCTTAAAATTGTAAGACCTATGCATTCAAGTGTAGGTGAGTTATGAAACGATGCAGAGCTTTCAGAGGGCCACCATTCTCACTTTTCCAGGTGCAACAGTGGGAAAGGAAAAGCACCAATGTGACAAGCTAGAAAGTGGAGGTAAAACTTTGCCCAAGAGGTTATTTCTAATCTCAGCTTCACCAGCAGGTTATCCAGCACTGAAAGAAACGTGAGCAAAAAATAAGGCTAAACAGTACCAATGTCTGTGAGACCTTGTCTGTCCTCAGGATAAGCAAGGACAGGACTTCACCAGTCTCTGCTGCTGACTTCTCTTTTAGAGCTATTCACAATGACACAGGTACTCATGGGCAATGTGCTTGTGTCTGCTTACTAAAGGCAGCTCATTCTGTGCTTGAGAGCTGCAAAGATGTTAACCTGAGCTAACTGTATTAATACAACTATTAATACTAGAAGCTGTGTTGTGTTGTGTTGCGTTGCGTTGTGTTACCACAGATTTAAACTTACTGGAAGGGATTACACACATGACAGAGATTGAGAAGGTTAAGTATAATCAACACTTATATTTCTTGAGAATCCATGTAATGGAAAGCTAGCAGAGGAATCAGTCATGCCATAGCAATGTAGCAGAAGTCTCCAAACAATTAAGACTACAACCATAGGTAACTGGGCTATGAGTTTGCTCCTAAGAAAAAAGCATAAAATTTACATACTGCAAAGTTGCTTAGGCATAGTTTTTTGAATTCCCACTTAAGTGTCTCAAAGAATATGTATCAAAGCATAATTATTGAACTAAAAATACATAAGGATAAGCCTCAATAGATATATCTCACTGGATATAGTTCCCCTGCCTTGTATAAATAAAAGTCTACTTTGATCCAAGTCCTTCACACATGGTATCAAATCACATCACCCAGAACAGCAGCAATTTGGAAATACAATAATGTGAGGCATTAGAAGCAGAATTTCTGATGCAGAAATTAGGACCAAGGGAGAGACAGCACATTAATTCAGTATTAAACAGAGGCAATTTAGGGCAATGAAAACAAAATAAAACAAAAAAGCCAGAAAATTATCAGATCAGAGCCAAACACTGTGGATTTATTTTAGTCTCCGTGTAGTCAAACAAGGCATTTATTTTTCCTCATTTGTAGAACCAAAACTCTGCTGAAAATAAAGAATGTGAGTCGTGGTCTAATCATAAAAAATTCTGTCTAAAGACACAAGTACAGTTTGCAAACCAGGCAATTTTCTGTTTGAGTTTATGGTTGATTATGAATATCAGTCAGTAAAGTCACCTACAGATAAGCAGCTATGTATAACTGCACCCTATCTATACAACAGAGGAAGCCGTAATTAAGAATCAAGCTTTTGCATCAAAGTAAATGCTGAGTGCCAGAAACCTAAGGACAGATTGTAAAGATAACAAGTCCTAATCGTTACTACAGAGTCAGTCTGTAAGAACAGGGCAGACTCAGAGAAGGGGACAAAGGATTATGGAAAACACTTAGCAAATCAATCAAAGCCAACAAATACGTAAAAGATGAGACTGTCAAGAACCTAAGGCACTTAGGGCCAGGTTAATTGCAGTGAGATAGGGAGGAATTTGATATGATGAGTAATGAACAGGTTATAAAAGCATTTCAGAACCTGTCTGCTGGAATGTAATGAAAGCATTGACTCTTCCAAGCGATAGTGAAGACTAGAGATAGGACAGGACTGTCAGGCTTATTGGGGGTAATAGATTGTACTCAAGAACTCTGAAAAAACAAAAAAGGAAAAGAGCATATCAGATTAGAATTCATACTTCCAGAAACATGGCATTTTGGCATTTCTTCATGACAGAAAGTATTTGTGAATTAAAACATGTAGACCTTTGAAACTTAACCTCTAGTCTACTTTTATGCATAAAACATTTGATTTCTTTTTTTGCCTTTTAACAAAGGTACAACCTACAGTTCATCATTTAAAGCAAAAAATACCTCCTTTCCACTTTGTTTACCCTTTCTGGCTAGCAAAAAAGAGATATTCTTGGTTAGTTGACACCATACCTCTGACAATGTTACTATAAAGGTCACACTATGCCACAGAAAACACATGAAAAAATAGCATGTGCACTAAAATGTATGCATTGGTGCCAATGTTTAGTACAAACGCAAATTCTTTTTTTCCCACTATAAAACTCACTAATATCAATGCTCTTTATTTAAAAGCTACTAAGAAAGTTAAAGTTCTTTTCTAATACATTCACAGAATGGATTCAAGTCACTGATTAAGTACATTGACAGAATGCTACAGCAAATACAACCAAGAATGAAGATGGTGGATTTCGACAATTCAGTTGCTGGGAAAACAATTACCTGTTCTTCCACTCCTCACCTTAAGGTAAGAAGTACTCTCTTTAAGTGTTCTAGATTATCAGTCAACTTTTAAAACAGTAACATTTCTCTGATGAATAGCAGTTTCTTTCGAGTCCTTAGTGTTTTGATTAAACTGTTTCCCAGATCACATAAAATCTTGGGTTGCTTATGTAGTAAACAACTGTGTGTATTTCACATATATTAAATGGTATGCCTCTTTTCACTGTACAAAGCTTCGTAACATTTACTTAGGGGACACCTGATATCCAATTCATTGGAAGGTTAAAAATTGTAAAATTTTTATTTTTCAGGTACAGATATTTAAGATTTTAATATGGGTTTTTTTCCCCTTTCCTATTTCCAAATGCTCTGAGGTCTTTACAAATTCACTTACTTGCCATTATACTTCAGCTGATACTTTCAGATTCTAAAGCTCTTGAAATGTTATCATTTCATTGACATAAGTATTAAAGATTTCCCACAGCTGCTTAACCTAAAGTATCTAGGGACCTTCAACATGACCTATTTTATCTGAGATATTGGCACAATCCTAGTCAAAGTGATGCAAGATCTATGAGAGTTTCATGCCCTTCTAGGCTCACAGCTTAGAAGACAGGCAGAATATCACAGGTATCTCAAATAGCACAGACAACTACATTAGGAAAAAAAAACAAACTAGACATGAAGGATGAGATGCAACTCTCATGTAAAGATATCTACATTTATTTACATGCCTCAGTTCGCACTATGATCAGTAGAGATGAAAACTGAGATCAAATTTGCCTGAACATAGATATCTAGCATAATTTAAAATTCTCCAAGGTATCCTGTCTGCCCTTCAGCTACTACTCCAGAAGTGACATAAGTATTGTCTCATATCTGCCAGCGCTGGAAAAACATCTCAGAAAGCCTGCAGTGACTTAAGTAGCAATAAGCACCTACGTAAAGGAAACAGAAAGTGTCCTTGACCAATTCAGTTAGAGGCTTGAGAGCTAATCCCTGACCTTGGTTCAATTGCCTCAGCAGTGTCTACTTCCTTCTGAGACCTCAAGCCTGGACATTGACATGAGATCAATAAATAGGTTGTTAGACTCTGTTGTCTGTATTTACTAGACTTCCATTGATTATGATAGGACTTTAGACACTTGTCTGACTTGTAAGCAGCTCTATACTATACATCTAAATTTAAGCGTTCTAGTTTGAAACTGTGCCAACCAAAAACTGTTCCCTAAAGATAAGTTTATAGTGACCTTGTATGTACAGCACCAAGAATGACATTGAGCACCTATGTGTCCTCTCCCTAGAGTGTAATATAACTTTGATGTCAATTGAGGTGTCTAAACAAAGATGTCTAGTGTTATTTGGGATGTTCTAGGATACTCAAGATGTGAGACATTACGCCAAGAAATATATCAAGGCCCGTGCTTTTCCGAAGTGACATCTGGAAGTCAAAACCTGATGCCATGGCATTTCAAGTGGCACTGGATGACTATATAGATACTTAAGATACCTACAGTTTCTTTTTCAGAGTGATCACAGACATTTTTGTTTAGAAATCATCCCAAATTCACAGATGGCTAGATGCTGAAAAGCCAAATGTTTCAAACAAAAGGAAGAAAGTCCATAGCGAAGAACAGCAAAGAAATTTATATTATCTCTCTCTTGTGCTTTCAAACAAAACTACTCAGTTTATTAAAAGACAAGAAATAGAGCCTTAAAGCATCCCATTCGTTATCAATTAATTGATCTACAATCATGGGTTATCCATTCTGAATGAAATGTTAGGACCTCAATACGAGCATGTATTGAGATTAAACCTAGAGTTTGATGAACTCTCTCCAGCTATCACCCTACTTTGCATCACTTCACACAGCCACCTTTTGTTCAGAAAAAAATGGGTTAATTAATTTTCTTGCATGCTCTAGCTGAGCTGCAGTGATATGCCTAAGTAGGCAAGGAACCTGTTCAAAGTTCTGTGAAACAATTTATAAGTATTGTTTTGGAACTGCCTTAAAGAATTAAAGCAAGGCAGCACTAATAAAAGTCCAGAAGTTTGTTAGTAATAAAAGTTAATCAATTTAAAAAAAAAACTCAACAAAACACAAACAACAAAAATCCACTAACTAAAACTAAATTGCAGCATAGAATAGATTCTTCCTTGGTCATGCATTTTATTGGCTCCTAACATTATAATCTTCTAAGAAGTTAAAGGGTCTGCATAATGGCCCCTTCTTGATTTTTTATTCCATTTCACCCCATTTTCAAGACAAATCACCCAACCAAAAGTGTTCCAAAGCACCAGCCCCCTCCATTCCCAGAGGCTTCAAGAACTCTCTCAATTTCATGCTTCCTTGCACAACTTTATTTACACTAAAACCATTCTGCTATGTGCTTGAAAGCAAATACATGGTCTTGATCTCCCAGCAAATCTTGGCTATATCATCAGAACACTCTGTGAAGCCTTGAGTCTTTACTGTACACTGTGGCTGACATATCAGGTGAAATACAAGTGAACTGCATAATGGAAGTTAATGTCCCGTCAAAATGGGGTCAACGGGATACAATCAAACAAGTGCATATCATCTACTCTTAGTGTGCAAGCTTTTCTTCAAAATAGTACTTAGATTTGGAGTGAATGCTGTAACACAGATATTTGGTATACATTAGTGATGTGCTGCTAATTACCTTTTTGAAATTCAAGTTGGTGTCTCAGAGAGATCATTTTAATAACTGTTCAGATTAATAATAATTTAATTTAAAAATCTGCAATACTTGTGGTTCCTCAGCAACATCTCCATGAATAAATATAGCTACAAATATAACCTCAAATACTACTGAGGTTGCATTTGAGCAGCTTAATTACACAAGCTTTTAAAAAAATCACTTTCATGCATTTTGATTGTCTGTAAATTATCAGTTCAAACTTGAGCATTTAGCAGTGTCTCCATAAAAACCTTCATGCATGTCTGTGAAGAAATAGATTTTCTTCTTGAAAAACACTCACTTTTAACACTCAAAGCTTTAAAAAATTCAATAAACACTGCTGAATACCTATCTTTTATGCAGAATATAAAGCCCCTCTTCAAAGCTCTTATTTAAATATGTTAACTACTTAGACATTCTACTAATGCAAATTTGCAAGTATTGAAAGACACACTGAAAAGCATTTTTTGCTGCATGCCATTCAAAGTTAAATGTACCTGTTTTGTACCTCTATGGAAGTACATGTATTTCTTACCTCCCTGGAACTTCTCTTACAAGAATTTAAATTATAAGATGAAAAAGAATACTTGTATTTTGTAGTGTGACGGAAAGGACCTGGTTCCGTTTCTGACTTTGCCTTTTCTGACCCAGTGACAGCTATTTCATTCAAATTAGACAGACAAAAACCTCAGCTATACAGAAAACAACAATACAAAACTACAATTGTATTTCAAAATAGCGCTAAGCAATTTTCCTATGTTGTCTAAATTGAAAATGCTGATAAACTTAAACTCAGTTTTCTAAGTACTGAAAGACCATTAGATGATTACACATTTCCATCTATGTAGAGCTATACTTGGAATTTCAGATCTCTTACATCAACTTTTTTCTTACTTTCACAATCAAATAACTTTTTTGGAAAGAAGTGGCTATCTCATTGAGTACTTTCCAGTTCCTTATTGGGGGATATGGGAATTCTGTTCCAAATCAGATGTCTAGAGTTGGCACAGACTCCCTACAAAGCCTTTTGAAAACTCTTCAGAAATGTTACTGCTTTTTTGCAAATGACATAAGAGGCTGTTTCAGCAACGTGAGACAGAAGGGGTTTTTTTACATAAATTTATTTCTGTATTAGAAAATAAATCACATATTTATTTATTTTATACTATTTTCAGTAATATTCTCAAATAATTTGCTGAAAGATTTGAAGTGAATTTACTTTTATACTTACTGTTCTGTGATTACAAGTGTGCTTTATATGAAGGAGAGAGGGCTTTCCCTTTATAAAGCTATGCTTTGGCTCATTACTATTTTGGTATACAACTTGTGAACTTTACTCTTCCCCAATTAAGAAATAATAGCAGAGATAACACCAGTTAAAATCAACAGATGCTCTTCAGATTGTGTAAAGCCCTAGTTGATTGTAAATACTGAGTTAACTATAACACTCAATTATTCTTCAATCCTTAGACAGTTGCACAAATCACGAACATTAAAGCATAAACATAAATTCCATGAATTTCATGGAATCTCTTTTTTTTTTTTTCACAAGATGAGAAAATTGCTGAGTTTGGAAAGGATCTCTGAAGATCAATTAGTGCACTCCTTCTGCTCAAACAGGACAACATAGAGCAGGTTACCCAGGACTGTGTCCAGACAGCTTTTAAATATCTTCAAGGATGGAGATTCCACAACCTCTCTGGGCAACCTATGCCAGCACTGAGTGACTCTCATAGTCAAAAAATATTTCCTAATGCTCAGAGGGAATATTCTATGTTTCAGTTTGTGCTCATTGACTCCTGACATGTCCCTGAGAAGAGCCAGGCTCCTCTTTTCATCCTTCCCTTGAGTATTTGTACACATTTACAAGATCCACACCACCTCCCTGCCCCCTAGGCTTCTCTGCTCCAGATCAAACTGTCTTAGCTTCTCCTCTAGGTATTCAATGCTCCAGCCTTTAATCATTAGTCATTTCTCACTGAATTAGATCCAATATGACCATATCTTTCACCTCTAAGTGCTTTTCTGCAAAATTGCTTTCCAGCCACTTGGCTCGCAGCTTGTACTGATGCAGGACTTTGCACTTCCATTTGTTTAAATGCATCAGGTTCCTGTTTTCCTTTATTATTCTTAAAATGAATGACATTGGGATAACACTCTGGAGAAATACTACCAAAAGGTCAAAAATTTCAGAAAGCTTAAGCTTAGAGTTTGAAGTGCTATGTTCCTTTGAAAGAGCTTAAGGGATTTTACCCTGTAGACTTTCTATGTTTGTGAAATTTCTTTCCTCAGTATTAAATCCATGCCTTCCCCCTATTCTTATCCAAAACTGAGACTGTTTAAATATGAGCTTAAACAATGAAAATCTCAAATTACATAATGGAAAAAGAACCTAAATCTAATATTTGAAACAGAACAATTTTTGCCTCCTTCATTTTGTCTTAAATCCCTTTTTTAAGAAAAAAACCCACAACTTTTCTCTGCAAATCCCTGTGATATTTTCAAAAGCCACACCATACATTTTAATCCTTTTTCCTTACTTGAAAAAAATTATTTTTCTTTTTTACTTTCTGTATGAAGCCACGTGATCATCTTGTGCCACGTGACATGAAGTAACAGTGACATATTCATCATGTAATAGACTTCAATCATATGAAGGAGAGAGAAGCTATACTACAAATCTTCAGTATTTATGTAGACAAGTAGTGGACAAAATTTTCCTATTCTTTCAAATTTTCCTTGAAACAATCTAACTTCATGCTCTGACTTCAGCATCTTGATCTAATAAAGACCAAGTCTGAAAACAGGCCTCTCTATATCTCTGAAAGCTTTTTTTTTTTTAATACAATATTCACACTTAGTTCTCTTTTGAGCACCCACTAATCTGACATTTGTTAGTGGATTTTTTTCTTATTTTTCCCTCTGTGTTTACTGATGCCAAAAAATTTAAAATAAGATAAATTCTTCTTCAAAGGAATCAAAACTGGACAACAGTCTGTTTACTTGTTTATCTGGAAGCCAGGGATTTTTTTACAATTATAAATTAAGTTTCTTCATTCAGCAAAGTGATTGTGTTGTGTATTCCAATTGATGCAGCATTGTTGTCCTGTCCTGGACCTCATTTTGGTTTATCTCTAATGGCAGTGGTCTAACAAGCTGGTTGCCATGACTTAACTTGTTCTGTCTTTAGGTCTGTGAAATTCTGTGGTAGAACAGAAATAGTTACAGTCATTTTGATTTATACACATGCACACACACATATAGATGTAATTAAAGGATAGTAACAGCATGGAGTATTTGTCTATTGTACGAACATCATCAATGGCTTTAAAACAAAAATGTCACAAAATGAAGTTTCTCTGGCTCTAGAATAAAAACGTTGTGTAGATCAGTGCAATCATAGGATAATAGCACAGACTGTAGAGGTGCTGAACACAGGACGATAATAGAACCTCCAACGAAACAAATAAATTACCACTGGACAGTTCCTGGTCACTACAGGGATGCAGTCTTGGGAGCTGGGTAAAATTGGATTTAGTTCATGGTCAACAAAGAACAAAGATAAATCATACCTAAGCTTCATATACCTCTTTGTTTTAGGAACTAATGAAGGAAGAATAAGCAAGCAGACTCAATAGAAGATTTACGAAAAATTTCAAGCAAATCATTTCATGCAAATCCAGGAGCCATAAGAAACAGGAGAGCATAACTCCAGAGAAAAGAGGCAGTTACACATGCACATATACTGGGAATAGAACATTTTAATTGTACTTCTATTGGGACATTTTTCTGTGACTGTGCTCTTTTCTGTAATTAGACATAGACTAGCAATAACTATTTTGTTAGATTGCTAAGATTAATACCAGACTCCCAATGTATTGTTGGCTCTGTAGAAAAGATGTGTTTACAAAAAAAGAACGTGAAAATGTTCCCATCACTTATCTTACATAAATACTGAAGGTATGTAGAATGGCTTCTGTCTCCTTATTGGACACAAAGGATCATAACAAAAATTTGCATGCAACACAGCCCTGAGCTGCCATTCTGTGAAAGGCTGTTGAGTTCACGTATAAAGAATAATGTTATTCACATAGGGTTTATGGTAGACAAGGTATCCTTCCACAAGTTTTTTTTTTTCAAACTTCCACTTATTCTTTTGCTTTAAATCTCCTTCTACCATGATAATCCACACCAGCTTGTTCTGGTGGTCATCTGTTTTCTATTTGAGCTTTTAGAAATATATTACATGCAGTGACAATACCAATTTTTAGGGGTTTTTTTCTTTCCCAATGAAACTCCGAGTTTTGTCCACAATGTCTTATTGCCCAAATATCTGGAAAATTGCCTCTGGGATTCAATACCTGAGATATTTGAAACATTGATCCATCAAGTCAACAAACTATTTCAGCATGCACTTACTTGATATCCCCATCACAAAGTGACAAAATATAAGCATTGGTTTCATCTTTCTCTTGTGAAAAATACAGGGTTCAACTAAACTAAAACATTTCATGAATTTAAGTCAATGTAACTGAGTTGATATAGAAAGAAAAAAATCAAATAAAGTAGAAATTTCTTTTAAAGTTGAGATTATTTTTGTGGTTTGTAACTTCTCTAAAATGATGTTAAAATTACCAAATTCTACACAAAATATTGAATTGAAATTATAATTTTCATTGTAAAGATATTCATCCTCATAACTGTTCAAATTTTGCAGAAAACACACTGTGTGTTCAACTGATACACTCTTCCCTCACTTATTCTGATTTGTCTAACCAACTTTCAAATAAAACTATAAGCTTGATTGGGATAGGACACGTCAGGACCAGAATTGTAACTTCCATCCTTAAGGAATGCATTCAAACAAAACTTTTACCTTTCTATATCCCATTGGTTCCAGTGAGATAAAAATGCATGCTTAAGAAACAAACACAAATACATTCTATCCTAAATCTTTTTGTCCCATACAAACTCAGACATTTTCCAGCATCCTTATTTCCCCAACTCTGACAGCTATCTAGATATCTATATAAATTACAATACACCTATGTATAATGAAATAAAAATAAAAAAGAAAGAAAGATCATAATATGATCACTAGCATCAATCACTTAATAACTTCCACCATGGCAAAATATAAAATTTCTATTAATTTTCATTTCACTCTTCATGGGATGAAAGAATTTCCTCCCAGTGATGAAAGAAAAAAAAAAAAAAGGCCATCAAAGCATTAAAGAAATAGAAAGAGTTGGAGGCCTGTGGCCAGTGGAGTTCCTCAGGGATCAGTTCTGGGGCCAGTCTTGTTCAACATCTTCATCAACAAGCTGGATGAGGGTACTGAGAGTACCCTCAGCAAGTTGGCTGATGGCACCAAACTAGGAGGACTGGTTGATTCCCCAGAAGGCTGTGCTGCCATTCAGTGAGATCTCAACTGGCTTGAGAGTTAGGCAGAGAGGAACCTCATGAGGTTCAACAAGGACAAGTGCAGAGTCCTGCATCTGGGAAGGAACAACTCCATGCAACAGTACAGGATGGGGATTGAACTGCTGGAGAGCAGCTCTGCAGAGAGAGTCATGGGAGTCCTGGTTGATAATAAACTAACCATGACTCATCAATGTGCCCTCGTGGCCAAGAAGGCCAATGGCATCCTGGGATGCATCAAGGAGAGTGTGGCCAGCAGGTCGAGGGAGGTTCTGCTCACCCTGTATTCTGCCCTGGTGAGACCACATCTGGAGTCCTATGTCCAGTTCTGGGCTCCTCAGCTCAAGAGGGACAGGGAACTTCTGGAGAGAGTCCAGCACAGGGACGCCAAGATGATCAGGGGATTGGAACAACTTTCATACAAGGCAAGGCTGAGGGAACTGGGGCTGTTTAGTCTAGAGATGAGGAGACTGAAAGGAGATCTTATTAACACTTATAAATATCTAAATGGTGGATGTCAGAAGGTTGGGCCATCCCTTTTTTCTATTGTAGCTAACAATAGGATAAGGGGTAATGGGATGAAGCTAGAACACAAAAAGTTCCACTTCAATATAAGAAAAAGCTATTTTACTGTGAGGATGATGGAGCAGTGGAACAGGTTGCTCAGAGGGGTTGTGGAGTCTCCTTCCTTGGAGGTCTTCAGGACCCACCTGGACATGTTTCTATGTGACCTGATCTGCCGGGGAGTTGGACTAGATGATCTCTGGAGGTCCCTTCCAACCCCACCATTGTAAGACCATTCTATGAAGAAAATATTTTAATAAACGCTTCCATCAGAATTTCAAACACTCTTCTGATTTTCTATAAGAAAGTTAATACACTTATTTATCATAATTTCAGAGCCAGTGATTATATGTGGGAAAAATTTTAATCTGTCAATATTTTAATCTACATATATTTAGGTAATACACAGGCAAGTTTATAAAAATTAACAGATAATATATTAGTTTTTGCTCTTCTAGCAAGAATGTAATCCTGTCTGCTGGCATTTGGAGCAATCTTCCCAGTCCTTTCTTTCAGCAGTCAAAATAGGGTCCTTCCCTGTATAGAAAAAATGTCTGTAGAGATATTTCATAGATAGGAATGTGGATTATGAGAAACATTAGCTACATATCGAAAATAGTGTTTGTAACATATTCATCCAGATGCCTGTGCATTTGTGTGCCACAGAAATACTTCTATTTTCTTCTTTGGCTCTGTTTCTTATGATGACACGTCTTGGTTTTAAAACATATACAAGTTCTTCTGAAAAAAAGAAAATAAATAATCTTCTTTTATTCATTCCTGCAACTGTTCTCACTAAGCACAATTGAACAAATAATTTATTGATGGCTTGTAAAATTAGGATTTCTAAACACAATTTGTCACAGTTTCAATTTAAGGCTTGACAAAATTCGAGTGACTTCACTAGGACTGCACTTACTTATCAAGGAGTTAGCATATGGAGCAATATTGTCCTGTGGAGGACTTAATTGCCCAGACTCAGCATTATTTCAGATAGTGTGTTATTCTTCCTGGTCGCCAACTCCCTAGAAGAATGCAAGTCTTCTGGAGACCTTGTGCTCAGTTCTGTAACCCTCAGCCCAGGCAATCTGCTCTCTGTGACCCAAGCTTGGTTTGGCTTAGCATGATGGAGAAAATTGTTACGAAGGTGTGAGAAAGTTCAATAGCTACTTTATGCAATATAAGGAAAGCAAAACCAGAAACAGATGAGCAATTGCTTAGTAATTGGTTAGTAGATCAAGGACTCAAGAATACCACACATCTGAAGGTATAAAACCTAAAGGAAAAAAGAAGACAAGCTGAGGAACAAGCTGAGCATCAGCTTGTTCCTCACTTGACTGTTGAGTTCTTGCCTGGATGAGAAGTTTTGGCTATCACAATAATGCCTAGCTTAGGAGCTCATTAGTTCTAGTTGTCTGGTTTGTGTATTAGCCAGCAAATAATGGTTTTGCACTTGTAAGCTGGAGATATGGTTTTTTGCTGAGTTTCTGTAGACAATGGAATTTGCCCATACAAGAAATTATGCCTCAACATAGTTTCCAGAGCACCTTGAGATACATCTGGCTTGCCAGAATGCTGTGAATCTCCAGTTGTATATGGGGTTTATCTGCCAGTCCCATGATGATGTGCTAGATAATCTAGACAATTTCAGTTGGCTCAAATAGACAACTGTTTCTGCCCATCTGGGCTGTAGTTTACCTGCATAAGATGGAGGGGAAAAAGTCTATGTAATGGCTTTACTCTGAAATTCCCTTTGGAAGATCGTACTTTCCTTGTCCATTATGTTGAATTTTAGAGAATGTCAAGTCCTGCATTAAGTTCCCCGATTAGATCATCAAACGCATCTCTTGGTGCCCACACTAAGCATTAGCTTCAGGGTAGAAAAATCTAAATGCAGGTGCCTCCACAGGAAACGTCCAACATAGTGTCTAATTCAAAACATCGCAACATATCTTCTGGGATGTCTGATATCTTCTGGCAATGGCAAAAGTCCCTGTTACATTGACTGAAGATCTGGGAAGCTAAAGGGTATTGGTTTAAATGCTGAAAATGCCATTGAAAAAGAATGCATCTTGGACCATATAGCACATCTCAAATAGACTTTGACACAAGATAACCATCTAATTTTTGTATGCATAGTTAGATAACTGTGTTCAGGCAAATGAATCAGTGGATCTGGGGAGCTTTGGGACAGCTGAAAGAATGTCACCATCCACTGATGACTTTGGCTAGATTGCAAACACTTAGTTCACCTCCTTTATCACAGGCATCTAGTGTCATTTGAAATGCATTACTGTAATCTCCTTGGCCTCAAACTGTCATACCAGAAGAATGGGAGGTCTCCAAAAATGTCTTATGTTACATCTTTCCATTGCAATTAATGGACAAATTCCTGATGATTGCAACAAGCCTGGATCAGAGCTCTCATGAAAACGACCAACATAAATCAAAGCAGACTCATCAATGTCTCTAATAAGTCTTGTGTCATCCCTGCTATTCTGGTAGATACATTTTGGGTAGCCTGTGTTTTCTCCAATGAAACAAATGATACATAAGTGATTTGTTCCTCCTTTGACTGTAGTGGTGGTTCAGATAGCTAGAGCAATACTGATTGTGTTGTAGAATAAGATATTTTTTAACAACTAATGTAGTTTCCTCAAGTTACATGATAAAATGTGTTTTCTGGAAGCAGAGGTAACCCAAAAAGCCCCAACAATCTAATATAAATGTTTGTTAATTGTCTCGGATTTATTTGGGACAAGATATTTGACCTTAACTAGCTAGGAGGCTATTTGATTCCATATGATGTCATGCTCAGTCTGTAACCTGAAGAAGTAGTCTGGGAGAGGTGGAGGAGGCATCCTGGCTTGGGAATGTGCTAGGTGTTGTTTTTTTGGGTGGTGAGCAATTACACTGTGCATCAATCACTTTGTATATTCTTTTATTAGTACTGTTGGTTTGGTTGGGTTTTTTTTTTCTCCTTGTATTGTCCTACTAAATTGTCTTTATCTCAACTTTAATGGTTTTTCTCTGGGCCAGGTTTTAGTGGCTGGGGGATACAGGGGTGGCTTCTTTAAGCAAAGAGCTGCTAGAAGGTTTCCCTGTGGCTGATAGGGCTAATGCTAGTCAATTCTAAGACAAACCCACAGCTAAACAAGACCTGACAGAGTAGTGGGGAGAATGTGAGAACAACATCTCCGCAGACACTAAGGTCAGTGGAGAAGGAGGGGAGGATGTGCCCAGGCACGGGAAAACAGATTCCTCTGTGACCTGTGGTGTGGAACATGGTGAGGCAGCTGTCCCCCTGCAGTACATGGAGGTCCATGGTAGAGCAGAGATTCACTCGCAGCCTGTGGAGGATCCCATACTGGAGAGTGCGGAGGCCCAAAGAAAGCTGTGACTTTGTAGGAAGCCCACCCACCCTGCATTAAGTTCCTGGCATGACCTGGGAATGCATGGAAAGTGCAGTGCACGCCAGAGGAGGTTTGCTCTCAGGACTTGTTCCTGTATGGATTTTCCATGTTGGAGTGGTCTTCCTGAAGGACCGTTCTCCCCATGGATGAGGGGGAGAACCTGAGGCCAGTTTGAGGGAAAGGGTTGCACTCCATGGGAAGGACCTATGCTGGAGCAGTTCATGAGGAACTGTAGCCCATGGGAAGAACTCACATTGGAGAAGTTTGTGAGGGACTGTCTCCCGTGGGGAGGGTCCCCACACTGCAGCAGTGGGAGGTGTGTAGAGGCCTCTTCCTGAGAAGCAGCANGCAAGTTGAGTCTTTTTTGCCCATGATGCTAACTGCTGAGTGATCTCCCTGTCCTTATCTTGACACACAAATATCTCATTATATTTCTCACTCCCTTGTCCAGTTTAGGAGGGGGAATGATAGAATGACTTGGTGGGCATCTGGCACCCTGCGAGAGCTAAACTCCCACATTATTGCATGAGATTTCATCTTTTTCTTCCAATTCTTCCCTCCATTCCACTGGGGTCAGAGGAGGAGTAAGCAAGCAGTCACATGGTGCTTATCTGCCAGCTGGGCCTAAATGATGACACTGGCTCAGTTGAATAGCAAACTAGCATTTCACATTCCTAGATACACTGTCTTTTGCATGCTTTTCGGAAGAATGTTGGCAGTACTTTTTTGGAAATTAGTCCCTAAAAAAAGTTCATTTGTCACAGTGACTCATGGAAAAGAAAACTTCTGTGAGCAGGGAGGGATTTTGTGTATTCCATCTTCTACATCAGCAATTGGAAGAAGGAGGTTGCCTCACACAGTAAAGTGAACCAAGAGTTCTAAGGCTTGGCTATGAAAGTGGACAATTTTATTTGTTGCCATATCTCCCCTACTTCCCACACCCTTGTGCAACTTCTACTTTATTTCTTCAGTAGAAGTTGCCTACATAAAACTAATCTTGATGACATCGTGCGGAGACAGTTAGTCAGAACATTTAAGTAGGATAAAGCACTTTAGCCTTAAGGACTCTTAAAATGAGAATCATTTATTCTCTGTTGTCTTTCATGAAATGGATTCTTGCTGTTACTAATGTAAAAACCTGCTGTTAAATGTTTTGACTGTACATATTAGCCAGCTGGTGGTTCAGTTCTTACTATTGAGTTGCCCAGAACTGAAATAATGAATTTAGCCAAGAAACATATATTGTGTTGTACCTTTTGGATTTGTGACTGTAATCTGTAACGACTAGGGAGTTTATCTGGATTTGCAATAATACTGCAATTGGCAATTTATAACAGGAGAACATGAGCTCCATAAGTAGAGCTTATGAAGCTTGGAGGTTTTCAAGAACAACTTGCAGAACTTTTTATAATATGGCTGCTCTTAGAAGCTTACAATTGGCTAAAATATTAATCTCTGCTATAGTAATAAGATGAAAGCAAAACCTGTGGATTTGAAATATTCTTTTCTAAGATATTCTCATTATTGTCTCTTCATATCCATACAGCAATGTTCACTACAGTATGTGAAAATGCTCCTGTTGACTGTAAAAAGATTAGGCTCGAGTTCTCAACAAAAAGACTACTTAAACACAAAGAGATCTGTTTATACTCATTTCTATGACTTTTCACTGCATATTTGTAATTTCTGTGTACTTCTGCCACTCCTCA
Source organism: Urocolius indicus (assembly GCA_013401255.1). Classification (NCBI taxonomy): domain Eukaryota; kingdom Metazoa; phylum Chordata; class Aves; order Coliiformes; family Coliidae; genus Urocolius; species Urocolius indicus. The sequence continues at coordinate 424,689 of WBNH01008562.1, forward strand.
TGTTACAACAGACTTCTAAGAAATTTATTATGTCAAGACTACCTGATACTTGAATACTGTAGTGAGACAAATACTGCTATTCAAATATATTCACTCATTATTTTATCTAAACACTGGTTTAACACAAGCCAACCAAAAAGAGGAGAGAAACATATCATATTGCAGTTCTAAAAAAGACTGCTAGTATGAATATGAATATTTGTCATAAAGTATTCATCATGTCAGGCATTGTGTTTGTTTAACTTTATTTTTTGCTTTTGTAAAACCCCCCCTTATGGTCCAATGAGGCATTCACTTACCTCTTTTTGCCTAAGAACTCCCTAAGGAATGGATCTTCTCTGATATCTAAAAGATCCAGGAGCTGATCCTCCTATCCTCGAAGAATACAGAAAAACAGAGGATACTCTCAGACTCCAAGGTTCTCAAAGCCATCTGTTGAAGGCTCTGTTTCCTAAATAAAATATGTCTCTACTTGCAGGAACAGGTGGCTGACCTGGTGATTTATTGATTTTAAATTAAAAGGATTAGCATTAGTCAGGTTTAGTATATGACAGATTCCAGTACTGCAGACAGATGAATAGTAAATCATGGGAGTAAACCATCGTATGTTACTGCAAACTAGAGAAAGTGAGAGAGCTGTAATGGCATCGATACTAATCCCTTTGAAAGGCAAGTGTGGTTTTTTATTGTTATTTTACAACAGTGATGAATTTTATAATTGTGTATTGCTATAGTTTGTGTTTTAATGACATTGTCCTATTTTCTTAAATTCAATGCAAGTCTGTGAATGTACAGTTATTCACAGATGTTTAATTACTGTTTACAGATGTAATACGTCACATTTTAGCAACTCAGTTCTTAGTACTGACCAAAAAGTATGGGTTTTGAATTGCAAAAGCCAGGAAAAAAGTATCGGCAATACTTAGCAGTCTCTTTCAATCCAGGTGTGTCATGTGGTTAATAAAGTTACTAAATACTATATTGATTTTAAAATGGCAAATAGAAATTGACAGATATGACTGTGAACATTACACTGAATGTGTATCATAAGAATAGAGTCATAGAATCATTTGGGTCAGAAAAAGCCACTGACATCATAGAGACTAACCATAAGCCTAACAAGGCTAAATCTACCAGTAAACCATGCATTTAAGTGCCACATCTACACATCTTTTAAAATTCTCCAGGGACTGTGACTCAGCTACCTTCCTGGAAAGCTTTTTCCAAAGCTTGATAGCCCTTTCAGTGAAGAATTTTTTCCTAATATATAAGCCTCCTCTGGCACAACTTGAGGCTGTTTTCTGTCATGCTCTCTCTTGCTACTTGGGAGAAGAACCCAACATTCACCTCACAACAACCTCCTTTCAGGTAGTGCTAGAGATAGACAAGGTCTATCCTCAGCCTCCTTTTCACCGGACTTAACTCCAGCTCTCTCAGCTGCTCCTCATAAAAACTTGTTCTGTACACTCTTCATGAGCTTTGGATAGAGTCTTTGAATTCAAGAAGAGAGTCTGAAAACAGTACCTTACTTGAATTTTAATATTCTAGAAACTATTACTGAATCAGCTTTTTTTAATGGCAAAAGGAAAAAATATAGAGAGTGTGGCACTACCATTTTATTGCTCTTAGGTGAATCTTCTTCTGGATTCAACAAGATAGAGCAATTCTTTCTTTAAAGAAAAAAAGTAAGAATAAACCCCACAAAACCAGTTTGTCTAGTTCAATGTATTGTCTACAATAGCGAGTATACAATAGCAGATGTCTAGAACAGGGAAAGTATGTAAAATACTTAATTAGAGTTAAATTGGGATTGAAACAAGCAGAGTCTTTGCACCATACTGGCAGCCACATCAATAGTAATTTCCTTGATAAATATCTTATGTGAGAAGGACACTGAAAGCTCTTGCGTTTTTCTCAAACACAAAGGAAACTAAAGAGATGCAGACTTACCTACTGCTTGTCACAAATTGCTTTTCATAAAGAAAATATCTGGAGTAGTATTGCCCTTAAATTCTTTTAAAAAATTTATATTAAAACTTACATAGAGATAAGTTGAAGTATAGGTTTTTTTTAATTGTTAATTCATTTTACGCAATTACAGCATTTTGATCTTGAACAAACTTACAGATATTCTTGCATTAATTTTTCAAAATTTACATTTAAATAAAATGTGTTTTACATCTCATTTACTATTAAGAAGTATATATTAAGATATATATATTAAGAAGTATAGAATCATAGAATCATAGAATAGTAGGGTCAGACCTTTAGAGATCTAGTCCAACCCCCCTGCAGAAGCAGGTCAATCTAGATCAGGTCACATACGAATGTGTCCAGGTGGGTCTTGAAGACCTCCAAGGAAGGAGACTCCACACTCTCAGCCTGTGCCAAGGCTCCATCATCCTCACAGTTAAATAGTTTTTCCTATATTTAAATGGAGTTTTTTGTGTTCCAGCTTCATCCCATTACCCCTTATCCTATTTTTAGCTACAACAGAAAAAAGGGATGTCCCAACCTTCTGACATCCACCATTTACATTTTTGTAAATGTTAGTAAGATCTCCCTTCAGTCTCCTCTTCTCCAGACTAAACAACCCCAGTTCTTGCAGTCTTTCCTAATAAGGAAGATGTTTCAGTCCCCTGATCAAATTGGTGGCCCTGTGCTGGACTCTTTCCAGAAGTTCTCTGTCCCTCTTGAGGTGAGGAGCCCAGAACTGGACACAGGACTCCAGATGAGGTATCACCAGGGCAGAATAGAGGGTGAGCAGAACTTCCCTTGACCTGTTGGCCGCACTCTTCTTGATGCATTCCAGGATGCCATTGGCCTTCTTGGCCACGAGGGCACATTGATGAGTCATGGTTAGTTTATTATCAACCAGGACTCCCAGGTCTTGTTTCCAGCCCAAATCTCCTTACCTTATCTTATTCTTCACTTGGAGAAGCTGATGGCTCATTTCAGTTCTCCATACAGAGCAGTCTGGTGCCATTTGAGATGTTTTAGCATATGCAAGATGTACTCACAGACCTAATAAGGCTGGTACAGGACCTCTGAGTCAACCATGATGTTTTGAAGCAGCAATTGAAGGCCAGGCAGAACAACTGGGAGCATTTCATAGGACACAAGGTGTATTTAGGAGAAACTGTTGCTCATAAGCAGACATTCAGCATGTGAATTAGCTGATAAAATATAAAGGTATTACAGTATTTTGAACACTGGGAAATGAGTCCTTCTGGTGTTCAGCTGTCCCTCCAGATCTCCCATGCATACTATATCATATTTGCTAAAACTCTAAACTCTGCATGTATCTTGGGAACCCTGAAACATTTCAAATGGCAAACATCTGGTTTTAGGTGAGTGAATACCATCCCCCTTCCCCATCTACCCCCAACCTTGTAATCCAGGGTGTGCAACCTGGAGGTGGAATACCATCCTGAGAGTCTGAAACAACAAAAGCTAACCACAGGTACATTTTCCTTTACAAAACAGTTTAAACATATTTGATTAACTTTGATAACCATTGAGAACAACAGAAAACAGCAGATAACAAGACAATGTAATTACAATGCACTGTTCCTAAATTCACATTTTCATATATATTCATAAAAATTTTTACAACCAAAAGAAGGTTTTTGAGGCTGAAATGAGTTAAAATAGCATACTCTTGTTTTCAATTTATGACAAAAACCTTGTAACATTAATTTTGCAGAAGTGAAAGGAAGTAACCAATAAACTCCTAGAACTCCATAGTCATGAACACATCATTAATATAATCATAGGTAAACATACCTCTGCCCTGTAACTCATTCTTCATCGGCACATTATTCCTCTTGAAGGCCAATCACATGTGATGCCATAATGAGCCATTTAAAGCAGACTAAGACTGAACATAGTGTGAGATGTCACTGGGATTTGTACACAACAAAGTCTAATCTATCTAGTAGCAGACGTTTGGCATGTAGGTACACAGTTTTCAAAAAAACAAACTCTTCTTTACCCATTGTGAATATGTAGAAAGGCATTTTGGCTGAAGGTAGAAAAAATGCAGTGATTTGGTTTTAATACATTTTCATATGTTGACAAAAAAAAAGAGGTCTAAGAGAACAAGGTTAAGAAAGGTTTCATTCTGCTTTTCAAGGCAAAGGGACAAAAGTACCATTTTCAAAAACATGCTAAATTCCACTTGTTTATGTTGCAAAGGAACAGCTGACTATGATTAAGTAAAAATTCTAGTAAAACCACCTATAACAGTATGCAGTAGTCAGAAAGAGATACCAAAACGGGCTTCAAACTGGAGTGTTAGTCTATAAAGAACCTCAGCTATTTAAGAAGTGCTAACAAAATAGCATCCCAGTTAACTTGTTACATCTTTGTAATAAGTACTGACTTATCACTTTGTCTATTTTATATATACTCATCACTTTGTTGTAGTGCGAGCTTCAAAATATTCAGTGTCCATTCTTGAGCACAAAGCTTGTGTAACACGGCCCTGCTTATAGGCTTATACTGTAAATTTTACAGAACCAGATGCATATGAATAAAAATACACATCAGAAATTATTAATTTAGGCAATACTAGCATGCAGAAAAGAGACAAACATGGATTCAAGTATAAATGCTGCAGATACAGACTCAACAAAGAGGGATTTTCCTCTTCAGTGAAAAACAAAGACAATATGCACGTAGGTATTCTTGAGAATCCAGAACAAAATATGAGGCTAACTTAAATATACAATTATGTCTCTGTTCCTTAGAAAGATACAGATAAAGTATTTCCAGTATGGCTTGTCCAGCATTATGGTACAGCAACATTACAGCACTAGGTTCTCTCTACTCTCTCACACAAACTTTTTTATTAAGTAACTAAATCCAAAATAGGAAGACTTGTGGAAGGATGAGTAACATCAGACCCTTTAGCTCTAGTATTTCAGTGAGGTGGGACACTGAGAATGGTGTCATCTCAGAGTTAAATTGTTACCATTTACTACAATATATAAGAAATTTTCCATTATGGGAGATTGTCTTGTATTTTCTGTGATTTGCAATTGTCTCTGACCGTGCTGCTCACACGAAATCCATAAAAGGTAGAAGAAAACTGCTTCTATCTGGCTATTTTGTAAAATACAATGTGAAAGCAACTAAAGTTGATCCTTCAAATTTAACTTTGCCTATAACTTTGATTACACTGTCACTGAAAGTGACTTTAATTTCAGTGATCTAAAACTGCAACAATTTACAGGCCAAGAATTGCTTCAAGTTTACCTTTTCAATTCTGCAAGTTTCAATACAAGTTAAAGACAAATGTGTTCATGTTTATGTATTAGTTAATAATAAAAGTAAGTAAATGGTCACACATGCATACAAGTTGCTTTATTTATATCTTGTGCTATAAGAATGATATCAAAGAATGAAAACACACTTGTAAGAAAAAAGTTGGTCACCAAATTAATAAACAAATTTCAGGTTAACTTTTCCTCTTTTATTTCATAGATTTAATGAAATCTGGAAGGGTAGGAAACCTGATACCTGATGATTGCTTGTGATTGGAAAAGCTCATCTTGTAAAAGTCACCAGAGATTTCATGAATATCTGGAAATAAAAAATTGAGAGGTTTGCTACTATGTCTGTAAAATTAGCCTAATATTGATTTTTCTGGTGCATTAAAATCTAAAGTGAGCCAAGCATAAATCTGAGAGTACTGAAAATAGTGCTACAGCATTAGCTACCTTATTGCAAATCAAAATATTCTGATTATACTTTCTGTGTAATTTGGACTTGTTCATGTCCTTAGTCACATAATGTGCCTGAAGTATTAATGTATCTATTACTACAGCCCAGCTGTGATAAAGAGCCATTAAAATCTCATTGGCCGTATATTGCTATACTTAAACCACAGCAGAAGTGTTTTGTACTAGCCAGTAATGTTGCATTTCTCAGACCGGGGAATGTTGATGGTATTCCACATAACAGAAGCAAATAAGTTAATTGGAATGTAAGAGATCGACACGAAATAGCCAAGAAAAAAAAAAAGTATTCATCTATGCAGTTTCAGTTGGGTGAAATCTGCATCTGCAAATTCAACAGTGAGGTGTCCATTACTTTAATCCTTCAATCATTTTTATGAGTGTGGTGATTTCAGTGCCTGAAACTTTGTGATACATTCACACACAAGGCACTGCACAAAAAGGACAGGGGTAATGTCTCCACATGGTGCAACACAAAAAGCCAGCAGAGAAATTTAGATAGAGAAATCTGAACATGGAAGGAATGAAAAGTCCTTAAAACATGAAGAAGGAATAGCTCCTATTACTGTGGAATAGTGGTAGCATCGTTCTTTCTGGCTGTGATCACTCTGATTTATGGTGTTACCACCTCACCTAACTTTAGATACCTGTGACATGCATCTGAGAGACTTAATCTTCATTTCTTCTACAGTCAATAGAGAAAAGGAGCCACATATAAGATGTATTCACCTGATCTATTCTAAAGCAGGAAACATGTTGTGCTCTGAGAGTTATTTCTTTCCACTGACTATCAAGGGAGCTAAGATAATTTGCTCAGACGAAGTCATCCATGTAATGGCTGACATCCCCATTCAAAGAAGAGAGAGAGAAAGACAGGGACAGAAGGAGGGAGAGGTACCAAAGATGCAGAGGACAAGAAACTAAGCTAAATGAAAAAGGTCTAGTACCAGAAGGATGAATAACCTTTAATATTAAAGTTCTACATAAAGAAGATGGAGAATCATCAGGAACTGGGAACAACAGCAACCAACATAAATATCTCACGTAATAGAAAATGAAAGGCTGGTGTTTGAAATGCTAGCAAAAGAAGTATAGAGAGATTGACATTGGGCATAAATTAGAACCAAACAAGGTGACGAATAGATTTAACTGAGAACGACAGAGAGGAAAACACTCTGAATAACTATATTACCAAGCCTGAAGGAAGAAAAAAAAGAAAGGTATAATAATGCACAGAGCACTGGAGCTAGAACACAATAGGAAGGGAAACCTTCCCACTTTCTACAAAAGCGTAAGTCATCTGGGCCCACACAATTCTGCTGTACATTTGGTTAAGAATATCCTGCTTCCTTTTAAATATACAGCAATTGCTTGTTGCTCTTATTAAAGGTTTTTAGGTCTTAAAAATATCCAAAGTTTTTGTTGTTCTGGCTAGTTGAAATATTGCCACGAGACAAACCACAGAATCTTGAAAGTGCTGGTTGGAAGGGACATTCAGAGGTTATTTAACTCAACCTACCACTCAAAGCACGGTCAGCTAGAACTTTGTGTAGTCAGACCAGGAAAACTCCACACATGGAGATCCCATTGCCTCTCTGGGCATTCTGTACCAGGGCTGTGCTGTGTCCTAGAGGGGTTTGTTTTTTTACCTGAAGCTTTCAAGCTACAATTTGTGGCCATTGACCTTTGTTATATCATCTGGCACTTCTGAAGAGAGGTTGGTTTTATTTTGTTTAGCACTATACATCTTTTAAGAATTTATAATCAGTTATTTTAGCTCTCCTTTTCCTCTCCTTTGTCTGACTAAATCAACCATTTTTTTTTCCTCTGATTTGCTTTGCATAACATGTACCACACATCCCTGACCATTCTGTAAACCTCTACAGAACCCTCTCCTGTTTCTCCACAACTCTTCTGAAGTGGGATCCTAAAATGGATACTCAGCAGCATCATGTAAATAGGGCTTATAATTTCTCTCCACTGGCTATGCTTCTCATATATCCCAGTATACTTGTTTGGCACAATAAGGCTAAGAGGAAACTGTTCATATTCAGCCTGGCATCCACACTGACCTCTAGATCCCTTCAGTAGGGTTAATTCTCAGGCAATTGCTTTCTTGTCATTCTTAGGTGCAGAGCTTTTTTCTTGTCATGGAACTTCATGGGCTTCCTGTTAACCTAGTCCTCAATCCAGGCTTGCCTTGATAAGCCTTTAGATGAAAGCTCACATTTCTCACATCAGGCAATTCCCCTAACTTTGTGCCATGTAAAAAGTTTGTTCTATGTCACCATCGAGGTCACAGGTGACGATGCTGAACAATATGGGCTCCAGCACTTGTCCCCTGATGTGCTGGTTACCCTCTCTTCAGCAGCTGCCTGCTGGGCACCTAGCCACTGATCACTGCCCTTTGAGTCTGACAGCCTAGACAATTTTCTATCTACACAGCAGTCAGATTAGGCAGCCAGGGTCTCCTTAGCTACCAAATGAGAACACTGTGGGAGACGGTGTCAAAAGCTCTACCAAAGTCAAGGTATATTACCTCCATAGCTTTTCTCACATCCGCAGAGCCAGTCATTTTGTCGGAGAGGCAATCAGGTTATTCAAGCATGATTTGCCCTTGAATGCCTGCCGTGAACACTTGCAGTGCCTGAATGCAGCTGGCCTCACAGTCTTTTAATTTTAACACCTGCAAAACTGACAATCTCAGTCCTGCAAAGCTGTTGAACCCCAAACTGATGTTGAAATGGCAGAGCCAGCACCTGCTGCACTTCAGGACTTCATCGATTTGTATTCATTTTTTCATAGCGCTGATTCTAGGGTTGGCAATAGACTCTGAAAGATCATATTTGCAAATTAGCAAGCAATAGAAATATTAAATTCCTAAATACCTCCACATCTCGTTCTTTGGGGGGTGTCTTTTATGTCCCAAATCAAACCTTAAAACTAAATCAAATTAAGTTGAAATTACTGAGCAATAAACAGAGAATGCATTTTCAGAGTCATTCAGATGTTCTAAACATTAGCTATGAGACATCCAATTAAAAGTATTTCTTGGTGCAATCTTCTGTGAATAAATGATAACATCGATTCACGTTTAGAAGGGTATATAGCTCTACACAATACATGTCCATTTTAGACGAGCTTCCAGCTCACATGTTAGTATTTTAGTCAATACTATCATCTCTATTAAGATATTCCACACACAGCATTTTCAAATACCAGGTTTCATTGTTTCCATTTAAAATAGCATGTTTTGAAATCATGGCAGGACTACCTCATAAGACATGTCTTTCAGAGGCAAAGACAAACAGATCAGTTACTAAACAGTAAAGGTCAAAGCATAAATCAATCCTTTTGCTAATAAGCTATCTTCAAGCAATAGCTGTAAAAAGAATAGAAGAACATTTAGCTTGGTGTTGTCTGCAGAGATATTTCAAGAGAAAAGCCTCAATATGACATCCTGATTCCCATCAGTCCTCTGAGAACAGAGCTTTAAAATGCTGGATAACAGCTAAGTGCTGTAACTGGCAGGTGCTAGGCCAGTCAGCAAACTAATTGCATGTATTGTTATGCTGTCAGTTGAAGGAATTTAAGTGCATTTGTAGTATTTGCAAACAAATTTCCTGTCATCTTCATCTGTTGAAGAAAAAGAACATATCTCTTTCTGCAGCTTTCTGGTTGTTTTTTAAATATTTTTTCTTTCTGAATACTTCTGACCATAGGAGAATGCAAGATACACTGGTGCTTTCACCTCTGGACTCCTTGTCCCAATGAGATACAATGTTAGTTTCTCTTTTTCTATTGTTTTTACATATAAATTTTTTTGTTTGCTTGTTTGTCTGTTTGTTTTATACAGGTATGCTGTCATTCTAGGTATGCAGTCACAGCTATTTATATCACATGAAGTAAACAGTGGTCGTAAAAGTTAATTCTATCAGAGACTATCGTCATCATACAAACACTATTATTTAGCAACAAGTGATAACAGAACACGTTCCTGGAGGACAAATAATGCAGCACAGCCAGAAAGGAGGAAGAAAGTGAAAGCTGGAAGCTGCCACAAAGTGAATTTACACTTTACTAAGTTCATGTGTTGTTAAGCAATACCCTTATTTCTCTTCTGAAAGTTATGATCAAAGCTGGTTCTTGGAAAACATGCACATGCCATGAGAAACCAGCATAAAATCTCTCTCCAGCCTAAAAGGCAGCATTGTCTTGCCTTTATGAAGAAGACATGGTCTTAACAGGAGGAATAAATCAGTACCCCTGGACCTAAACTGTTCACTCTTGTTAGGTATCACATGAGGATAACATTGGTTCTTTATCAAAATATGGCAAAGCCTTTGACAATTGAAATAAAATTTCTAAGAGAGAAATTGCCTTTGAAGCCCTTACCTACTGAAACTACAGTCAGGTTCTGCTTAACAGCTAAGTAATGCAAAACAAGCTGAGGTTTTATATTCATTATTTATACTGATCTCAGCAAAGAATAGTGCCTTGGTACCTTGGACAGAATTTACCAGCTAAAAGCAAATAAAAGCAGGCCTAGTGAAACAATACATTTATTTGTTAATTTGGGAGAAAAAATAGTAGATACATTTGATAACTTAATAGTCACTGAGATAAAAAAATGGAATGGTAAATGCAATAATGCTACTTATAGAAACAATTTTAGTGCCAGCCAACCTTCAATGTTTTTATGAACACTGAACCTAGAGGCCACCAGTCTACTGAAATTTGGTGACAGATCTGAAGGAAAATACTTGCTTTGTTTGATATTTAAGTGGAGCTCAACGATGCACTTTAGCTGTGGGAAGCTGGCATGAAGCTGCACAGCAGAAATTTGATACAATGAGAGCGCTGTTGTTTTGAAAGATCAATGATGAGAGGAGGTTATGGCAGAATTTCAGCAGTCTAATTAGTTATGTTGGTAGTATATCCCAAAGAGCTTGTGTCAGATAAAGAATGGGTGTTCTTTTCAAATGAATCATTTATTAATCACCTGGAAGAAGGAGTAAACAGCACATTAATTAAATTCGTAGATTATTCCAAAATGGCAGGTGCTGCAACAACTTACATAGAAGTCAGACAAAAAGCCTGTGATGATTGAAGATAAAAAACTGACAGTTGGTAGAAAGGTAAGTTCTATCTAGAAAAATGCATTTAAGACAAATAAGAAAAACTCAACTGGAATACTGGGGAAAAATTACCTGTGTGTAATAAATGTACGTGAACATTTATATGTATGACTAATCTCAGAATCATGCTTTCATAAGGAACGTGGACTTAAAAGGGCATCTCTCTCTAGGCACTTCCATGCCACTCCCAAAATTCCTTCCCTAATGGCACTACACTTCTTTGAAACAAAATGAGATTATTTTCTTTCCCCTAGTGACACAAACTGTCATCCTACTTTAAACTTTGACCTGCCCTGGTTTACATAATAATTAACTTGGAACACAGAGGAATGAGACTTAGCTGGAAGATAACTTGCCTACAAGAAGGAACAGTATAATAATGCATAGATAGTAAAGATTTAGGGATAGAAAAGTTGTCATCTACCTTTATTATTTAATGAACAAATGACACTATCATCTTATTAGTAAATCACAACTGTTTCCATTGTAAAGCACAGTACATCAAGGTAAAACCTAGATCTATTTCCTGAAGAGACTTCAGGTCAATGACCCAGCACTATATAAATGTGATACTCCATTAACTCACACATGTTTTGCAAACAGAAGCTGAGAAGAAACCTTTTAGCTGTTGCAGAACTTGCTGCACTTGTTCATAGATGGTCTATTAGCGAATTTGATAGTGTGCTGTTTTGATGGGTAGTCTAATAAAGTCTTTTAAATAGACTAAGTGGTAATGCATTGATGGGAGCAGAGACTGGCCATTTCCTAGGAGTCTGAAATCTGCATTGGTGCTTTGATGGCTTTATGTCACAGTTAATTACAAATAGAGAACCCAGCACTAAGTTATAGTGTTCTTATACAAAATTTCCACCTCCAAATTTTGTATAACATTATGTTGTTCTTATGTCTGAGAGTTACTTGCCTTGCTTCATGGTGAAACCATGCAATTCTTACATCTCTCATTCTGTCCTTTCTTTCCCTTTCTTTTACTTGAAGAAATCAAAGCACAGTTTAGTTGGTTTAAAGTTGGCTGATGGAATGCATAACCATCACAGTAAGGTTACCTTGTGGTTGATCTTAAACTTTGACATCTAAAATTCTCAATCAGCCTGAACATGTTCATATTAATGTAGGATAATTCAAGTGAGAAGGGTATGTAAGGTCTGAGTAGCAAATCAAGATTTTAAATAAGACAGAAAGAAAGAACTTACACCTAGGAACACTGAAGTTCTGTACACAAGTTCTGTACGCAAAGGAAACAAAAGTCATTCAAATAGTGTAACTTCAGGCAGTATTTTTAAAATTTTTGCAAGTAGAAGAATTTTTTTTTCATTTTTCACTGACAAGTTATATTTCAAAATTATTTTATCATTTTGATTTAAATCGTACTTGTTACGAATATGCCTTTTTTTGCCCTGTGCACCCTATAACCATCACAAAATTAGCTTGCTATCTGTATGTCTGGTAATGGTTCAACACTTAGAATACAAGAACAATATTCATCTCCTTATGTAAAAAAATAGTAATAATGATAAAAAATGTAAACCACAAGTGAGAACACTGAGGGAGCAACAAAGAAGAAATAACATGGCCACAGCACTATCTTTTAAATTTCACGTGGGCATGAACAGCACCGCACAAAATCACATGCAATATTATATCACCCGAGTCTCAGTTTGAGACTTGCTAATAGAATGTCCAAGTATATCTTCTTTTACACAACTAGAGCACTGAGTTAAAGATGTACAGGTTATTCTTGTAAAAGATCGATGGGTCTGCACTTGGCCCCCCAATGCTGTATTTGTTTTTGTTTCAGAGATTGCATCAAAAACCTTTCATATCACTGCTAATCCTAAATTAAAATGGATTATAGCTTTCCTGTGTATGCTTAAAGTAGTAGATATAAATAGATACAATAGATTATTGATAAAGGCATTGCCAGTCTGCATAGTAACACATTTGCAATTTAGGGAATTTGTATATAGCGGCATCAGAGAAGCAAATTTAAAAGATTAAGACATTTAGAAATTTTAGTCAAACCAGGAAACTGCTAATGTTTTTATGCTGTGCTAAGATTGTTTCCATTCAAGTCATGCATTTGAATGCTGAATTACAGTTACTCCTTGCATTCTAAAGTCTCTCTCAAGTTAAAGAGGAAAAGTTAAACATAGTAGGCAGGGCAGAGTTACATACTACAGCAACTACAAAACTTCCTGCTGGAAAACAATCTTCAGAAAACAGCCATATACTGCTCATACTTTTAGAGGATTTACCAGACCTTTGACAGATAAATCCATTGACTGCAATCACAATAAAGTCTTTCAGATTGCCAAGTTCGAGACTTTTACTGGGTTGGCTTTCCTTGGGCCACCAGGTTTCAATGCTTATCCATCCTTTCATAGGACTAAGGCCACCATAAAAGTACAGTCAGTTCTCATTTGTCCTTCTCTCAACCTCTAATCTCCCCTTTACTCTTTTGCATCACTCTTTCTCTATGCACTTCTGCAGAGACAGATAAACAAACCACATTTCCTCCCAAGCACACATCTACAGAAGTGAGAAAGTTTTAGTGAGCAGCCTACTGATGCGAAAGTAGAAAACCAGATCATAGTAGAGAAACACATCTCTCAGCAATGTAACTACATAAATCACGAGCGTAACACAGGTGAAGGTGAGGATAAGGAGCTTCATTTCAAAGTGTTTTTTTTAAACATAGTGGGCACAGCATTGCTTTGTCTTGCTGCCTTTTTTTATTTTGTACATGCATTAGCTGAAAATGCAATTGATCCCCATGCAAAGGCCTGGCGTTAAGCCTGTGTCTGTTTAGGTCCAGCACAGATTTCTCCTTCAGCTAAGAAATGAACAGGGATTTTTCTGGTTTTATGTGTCGTCATGGATTTCCGTGCATATGAAAGAATGCAGTTCAAAAAACCAGTCACACTTGAAGAAAAGAATATAGGAATATAAGATGCAGAAAATACAAATAAATCCCTATGCTTTGAAGCTTCTCCATGAATAGTTAAGTATGATATTACTCTGGCAAGAATAATAAAGTATCTCTGGCTCTGCTGTTAGAACTGGTCATTAATTACTTTGAACTAGCATTTTTTTTTTATTATTCCCTTTTCAAGAACTATGTAAAATTGGAGAAAAATGGAATCCAAGTACAGTCAGATTCCTCAGATGAGTAATATTATCCTTCCCAAAGGAACATTAATGAAGGGTCACTTGAAAACTTTTTTCTGTTTCTCTCTTACTTTCCAAGGCCTCTACTATTTTAATGATTTTTTTTTTGGCATGAAAAGAAGGGAATGCAATTTTAACAAAGCAGGTTCTGATCCAATGATCACATCTATACAGAGACTGCATTATACCAAAACTGCTAAAAATAATGAAGTTACGCCCATAATTCTTCAAGGAGTATGATACTTTGACTCTAAAATATGGGTGGAAGAAGTCTGTTGCAGGGCAATGTCCAGTTGTCATGGTTTTGCCCAGCCATCACATCAGCACCACAACAGTCTCTTGCTTGGTGCCCCCCATCCACTCCCATCTTTGTTAGGATGGCAAAGGCCTCAGAGAAATGGGAGGAAAAAAGATTACCAAGGATGCTGTGGATTTATATAAGGGCGGGGAGGGGCTCACTGCCAATTAATAGACTCCAGTACTTGAGTTAGGGAGGAAAGTAAGGAAAGTTTATTCTACTATCTACAAGAAACAGAACAGAACAAGAAGCTAAAACAGAGAGTAGGATGATGAGAAAAATACGAGCACTTTAAGACCTTGCACCCCAACTCTTCCTTTCTTCCTGAGCTCAGCTGACTGCTCCCAATATCTCTACCTCCTCCCTCCCTCAACGGCACAGTGGGTAGGGAATGGGGGATGTGGTCAATTTCTCACAGATGGTCTTTGCCTCTTCTCTCTTCTCAGAGGATGACTCCTCACATTCTTCCCCTGCTCTGATATGGGGTCCCTCCCTCAGGACACAGTCCTTAAACTTCTCTGGTGTGGATTCTTCCCAGCAGCTACAGCTTCTGCAAATACAGAGTCCCTCACACATGACGCAGTCCTTAGTTAATACATCTGGTGTGGGTTCTTCCCTACAGTTATGGCTTCTGCAAATACAGGGTCCGTGCCCCAGGACACGACCTCTTCTGGGCACAGTCACCACCCCGGTGCAGGGTCCTTAAAGTTCAAATAAATCTCAGCTTCACCAGTCCTATCCACAGGATGCAGGGAAGTCTGTGCTCCAGCACATCTCCTCCTCTCTTCCTTCGTTGACCTTAGGAAATACACATGGTCATTTCCCTCTCTCTCTCCCAATTCTTTGCATTACCACCAGCCAGAAAAAAAGGAAGGTCAGAACAAAAAGGAACAGGAAGAACCCTCCTCTTCTGGCTTCTTCTTCTTAAAAAGTGATTGTGGAGAAGTCTAATTGTCTCAGTTCCAGAAGTGGGTCTGGCTCAGAGACAGGGAGAGTTTTGAGCAACTTCTTACAGGAGCCATCTTTACAGTCCTTTCCCCATTACCAGAAACGGCTCCACACAAAACCATGACATCAGTCTAAGAGCTGCATAAATTCTTAATTTAAATTTTCTTAACGATCACTTGATATTTAATGTGTCATTTTTATTTAACAAGGAAATTGTTATGTAGGGATGCCTACTCTGAAAGGCATTTTATTTTATCCCTATCTTTAATTATCTCCCCGTACAACTTGCTTTAGAAGCTAGTTTCTGGCAGTAGACTGCTGAAAAAATACATCACACGAAAATAATTTCAGCTTGGGTGCCAGCTACCACAGAATACTAACTTCTTACTTTCAGTCCACATATTGCCATTTGGAGCCCCGTCTATGCCCTAGGTAAAGATTGTGGCTTAGACATGGATTGACTGGTATTTAAATAGTACAAATGCATATGTTAAATAATATCATTAAATCAATACAATGAACAGAACAAAACTGAATCTTTACAGTAATAATTGGTATTGTTAAAATTATGGCTATGCCAAAACATTTGTGACCTACTAGGTTGACCTACTTTGGCAAGGGGTTGGACTAGATGATCCCTAAGGTCTCCTCCAACCCCTACCATTCTATGATAAAAAAATTGGTTGAGAAACATGTTGGAGGACTTTAATCTACTAATGCCATTTCCAGAACAAATCCCATGAGAAAAGCATGTATGATATTGAGTATTTCTCATTAGCCTATTTGGCAAATTGTTACTAGCACCACTCAACTCTTCATTCTTTCTCTCCTGTCTCTAAACTGTTAACTGACACTGTGATTTTTTTATGGCACTTTAAGCTCCATATTGAGAAGGTTGTTTGATTTAGCACTAACTTGGCTCTAAAATCTCATCATTCCCATTGACTGTATTATTAGAAGAGTCTAAAGGAGCAAAACTCCAAGAATTCTGTGTTAATATGGCAAAATTGGACCAAGTAAGGTCCAATATAATGAATCTCACTAAACATGAGAGTTTTCACTGGTTCAAGTTCTATTTCTAATAGACACAGTCAAACAAAAAAAATCTCTTCCCCTATTGATATGCAATTGGGTTAGAATGATCAAGCCTGTATACCTTTACTTAGACTTAAAAATCAATGGGTGAATAGACAAATTCTTTTAGGAGTTGAATACCAAGATGCTTAGAAGTGCACAGAGGCCTTCTAAAACATCAAATCATGCATGTTTTGGTAACAAAATAGGAAGCTGATTTTCAAATAATGACTTCATATAGGAAAAAGATAGGTTCTGGACACTGCACTAAAAAGTAGCCTAATTTCACAGCTTTAACTGTCTACAAGCTTAAGCTCTGTTCACTAGGCAGCAAATCCCAGATAGCTGGGATTGGGTAGAACCCAAAACCAATCCTGATCTTTCTGAGATTCTGAAATCCATTCCTCATAGACTAGAAGCCTCTTCAGCTCATGGTCAGTACTGAAACTTCATTAGGCACCAGAAAAGGGGAGAGAGATCTTCCCAGGACAGTTCTCCCTGAGACCTTAAATTCATATGTTATTTACTTGCAGGAGAACCAGGAAAGTAATGGAGGTATATAGAACAGCAGACACTGAAAAAACACTGCTTTCCTGGGAGTGTCTGAGATTTGCCTGTAAAGCTGAACAAAATTTTAACATCAGAAACTTGTAAAAATTAAAAATGCAATCATTTTTTTCAGAAATTCTTAGAAATTCACTGTGCCATAAAATATGCTATAGCATAAAAGTTTATAATAATTTGTTTCCTCATTCTCAAATTCCAATGCTGGATTTTTCTAATTGAAAATAAATGTTGGCATTCATTTGAAATAATGCAAAACACTTGAATTTATTGAAATTCAAAACTAAATGTGTATGACATTTTGTTGACATGAAATACAAATTTCAACTTTGAATCATTCTTGCTTTGTGTGGTAACTCAAACAAGATCTTTTCTTCAAGCAATTGTTTCTAGCTTTTGAAATTTAAAAAACTAGTCTTTATCTGCTTAGTCTTGCTAGTTAATTGTGCTGAGAAAATAGTATATTTCCTACTCTGTATTTCAACACATGTATCCATATCTTGTTATGCTTTAAAACTTGTCGCATATTTTCCCCTCTAGAGATTTCATATACTCCAAATACTAGTTCATGTCAAGCAGAGATGACCTGTCTTCCAGCAGTAACTCCATGGTGCTACCAAAGTTTGATTCAAACTTTTATACAAGTATGTATAAACTGATGCCTACCTTAGACTACACATCCCTTTGAAAATGCTTCAATGTCAGAAGAAGGAAAAAGCAGATAACAACAGAATTTATTTCCTCAGCACAGTATTAGTACTTGTGTGGCCAAGTTGCTTTTATCAAAATAAAAATTAAATCTCAAATCACAGGCGTATCTACTCATTGAAATTACTACTACAACTACCTCCTGTTGCCTTTTTTAATCCAACATCTTGCTGAGATTTCATTGACTGAAAATGTCTTACATCACTGAAATGGGATGTTTTCACCTCCTTCCTGCTCCACATATGTCTAATACTTTCACTACAACTGTAGCTCTTTAAGAGCAAGGGCAGACTTTCAGCTGTATGTTGATGAATTTCCTAACTCATAAATAGTTAACAGCTTATAGGTGCTCCCATGATACTACAAAAAAACTATGAATTCACAGTAAATAATGTCACTCAGGAATGTTAAATTAAAAACTGGCCATATCTTAAAGAAGATTGATTTCAGGCTCTAAGGTTTTTTGTTCATTTTATTAAAATTCTTGGTATTGCTTCAAAGCACACTTCAAGTAGCAATGGTGTCCACCATTTGTCTCTCCAGTAATATGAAGACTATATTCTATAAAAGCTGCATTGCTACCTGTCTAAGATTGCTACTGCAAGCTACATACTGTCCTTTACATGACTGTAGTCATATTAGATAGTTTATGTCATAGTATTTTTTATATTGTATATTTCCCTCCCCCTTTTCAGATTAGCTCCTCTATGCATTGCCCTTACAATATCGTTGCTGTTAATTGTAACCAACCTGCACATTGTTGAAACATTAATTTGACATTTCAGTGATGCTATTAATATGAATGCAAATTGCATACAGGTATAACTCGAAGAAAGTAAAAGAGTTTATGTCTGACAATGCTTGTAAATAAATTTATACATACCGCAGAGTAAAATAAGGATGCAATGTATGTACAATAAACACCTTAAGCAAAATAATTTCAGTTTAACTAGGAAAAGGTGGGAAAGTTGAAAACAGAGATCCTAATTAATGTAAATATGTCTCAAACTGATTAAGTGGGAACTGTATCAGTAATATTGAAAAAGAATCTATAAAAACATTATGGAGAATCAGTGAAATTTAGCAAAATTGGAATTTAGGTACCTCTATCTACGGAGCCATGCATTTTTTAAAGTCCCAAGAATGTCCATGCACAGTATGAACAAGCAAGAAATGCTACAGTATAGATTATGTTGTAGGGTTTATATCTTTGTGACCTGCTTTTATTTTGTTTATAGCAGTTTGGCCAGCAGCAACTGTACTAGTTACGGTGGTGTTACATCTAACAACAATTGTGCAGCAAGCATGGTGTTACTCTGACCAGTTTACCCTTACACCATTTGTCAGCCCTCACCAGCACCAAGTGGGGCTGCCCACACAGACACTGGCTGCTACTGCTTTCGACCAGCACCTACACAACAGCTAGATTGCACTATGGGAGTGTAGGCAGCTTATGTTTATTTTTACCTCTCAGCTACCAGTATAGAATGAGAGGTAAAGTTCAGCAAGCAGGGAAGACTTCAAAAGCAATATAACCCTGTGTCACATCTTTCCTATCTTCTTTCTGAAGATCTGGTAGCTCTAACTTACATATGCAATTTTCATATTTACTATAAAGTTTAGTACAAAGGGACCTTAATATGCCTAGTTTTAAAATGCCTCTAAAAATATTCTTATGGCATAAAGGCATACAGTTCCCTTCTCTAATGGATCTGTTTTACTGCTAAAAGGGACATTCTTGTGACACTCCTCCCAGAAAAAAACACTTATTTTCATATTTTTTTGGCAAACCACACAGAAGAGTTAAAATGAAAACGGGAAATTTTAAAATAAGCTCCAAAAATTCTTCTAGACAGAGACAGATTGTCTTTCACATATTCCAGGACCTTCTTAATGAAATTGTATTTTAAGTTTGCTTTTAATTTCCCAGTTGTTTGGACTAAAAGTCAAAAGAAACAAGAAAAGAAGAGAAGCAAAAGGACAACAGTGTCTCTACATTACAGTCAAGAGATTCACCTAAAAAATAGTATTCCTGCACTTAAAGAGAACTGACAACAAATGGGAAATGGTAAGTCTATAGTTCCTATTCTCCCAGGTGCTGACACTATGTATCAATATCCTTGTTTTGTAGCTTGGTTTTTATATACAATCCCTATTTTTAATACTTAGAGTACAGTTTTGTCATCACTGCACATCAGGTAAGCACCTACCATCACAGTAAGAATCTAGTATAGGTAACAGAGCCTCTGATGGCTGATTGCCAGAAGACTGATGTCTTTCATCAGTGTTACGGACTTGAAGCTGAGGCCATTATTAATCCTATTCTTGCCCATGTACATATGAAGTATCTTTAATCGCAGGATTTTTAGTATTTGTAAACCAGCAATTTTACTTATGGGTTAGTATTTTTAAGCTTTGGACACTATGTTCAAAAAACAATTTCCATCATAAAATATTAAAGACACACACTATTCAGAGCTTCAGTGAGGATTAAATGTCATTTGAATTCGACAAGACAGATTTTTTTTCAACCAGCAAAAGGATGATGACCAACTGCCATAGTGCTTACCTTCCTCCATATTTTTAATGTCTTTTTCTCCAAAAAAATACTACAGAAAAAAAAAGGATGACTTTTTTAAAAGAGGCAAACAAAGATAGACTCAAAAGCGCTTCATATGTTTCACTCCTTTATTCTGTTCCTTGGGGTGGAATTTATCTGAACAAATGTGTAAGTAAGTCCACTGTACAGGCATCTATGTCTGAACTAAATGCCCTCTCTAATCAATACAGAAATAAGCACTTCAGGGAGATATTTTTCCAGACCTATTTGAGGTGTAAACCAGTACGACTTGCACCTATCATTCCTTATTGACCACTAAGTGAACCTAAAGGAATATCCTACATCATGGACATAAAATGTTCAGCAAGGGAAGTTTAACAGCAAAAATACTGTATCCCTGCCCTCTCAAAGCCTGTTTGGATTTGGCTATGCCTGGACAACATGCTTTGTAATGAGAATCATTTGAGAGTGGGTCATGTCTACCTGTTCCACTACAGGGTAGCAGCTTGTCGTTTGCTTTGAAGCTTCATAAAACTGATGCAGCTGGTTAAAAGATGACATGCTTCAGTGATCAGCTGCACTTAGAAAATGAAGGTGCAGAAGAGTAAAGAGAATAAGCCACTTAAATGCATGAAGTGCATTTGCAGCTGCAGAGACTGTGCAAGAAAACACCAGTTGCCTGAGCACTGCCTTTCAGTATAGGACTTGACCAGGGTACGGAAATTTGCACACTGTCTGGAAATTTTTATTACTACTGAGCCAATGTTTCACAGAATCACAGAATGGGAGGGTTTGGAAGGGATCTCTAAAGAGCATCTAGTCCAACTGCTTCGCTCGAGCAGGTCCCCCTAGACCAGGTCACACAGGAACGCATCCAGGCGGGTTTCGAAAACATCCAGAGAAGAAGACTCTAAAACCTCACTGGACGCTGTGCCTGTGCCCTCACCCTTACAGTGAAGCGGTTTTTCCTTAAGTGGAACTTTCTGTGTTCCAGCTTTGGTAACCATTAGCCCTATTCCAATCACTGAACACTACAGAACTGAACACTACATCCACTTGAGATACACCTTTCAAATACTTTTAAGTATTAACGAGATACCCTCTCAGTCCCCTCTAGGCTGAAGAGTCTCAGATCCCTTTCCTTTCCTCATGAGGAAGATGCTCTAGTCCCCTGTTCATCTTGGTGGCCCTGTGCTGGACTCTCTCCAGAAGTTCCCTGTCCCTCTTAAGCTGAGGAGCCCAGAGCCGGACACAGGACTCCAGATGAGGCCTCATCAGGGCCTCAACCATGCTTTTTTTTTTTTTGCCAGGTTTAACAAGATACTTATGCCTGGCTACACGAGTTCTTACTTTTTTGGAAAGCAACTTCACAAAAACACACTCTTGTCAAGGAGAGATTCAAACTCACTATTTTTCACCAAGTTCTTTCATAAATTATGCAAGAAAAGAAAAAGGAATACAGGGTGTCTGGGATGCTAGCTTGCAGGTATTGTTTGGGGGATTGTCTTTGAAACTTTCTTTCCTACCCTGTAATTTACACTGCTACTGCTGGTAATGATTGTAAGAAATCCAAGCAGAACTAATGGGTATGGATCATTGTTCTCCTAGACTTTAAAAAAAAAAAAAAAANAACTTTCTGTGTTCCAGCTTTGGTAACCATTAGCCCTATTCCAATCACTGAACACTACAGAACTGAACACTACATCCACTTGAGATACACCTTTCAAATACTTTTAAGTATTAACGAGATACCCTCTCAGTCCCCTCTAGGCTGAAGAGTCTCAGATCCCTTTCCTTTCCTCATGAGGAAGATGCTCTAGTCTCCTGTTCATCTTGGTGGCCCTGTGCTGGACTCTCTCCAGAAGTTCCCTGTCCCTCTTAAGCTGAGGAGCCCAGAGCCGGACACAGGACTCCAGATGAGGCCTCATCAGGGCCTCAANAATGATGACCCTGTAACAGATCAATGCAGCTGCAGATTGGTTCTTATGCTATTCAGGTTATTTTCCTTAAAAGGCATCATGTCTCACACATTCTGCTGAAGGCTATCCATATCCATTCAAGTCCATGACAGCTGTTCTTAGATATTCTTTTATTTACTGACTGCTACCGTAATTTTTTTTTATGAGAATAAGGCAACAATGTCTATTTTTTCAGAATGAGATGTATTTAGCTTAAATTAAAATTATTTGCCATGATTTTCCTATAGTTATTCAAAGGATTAGTGAGTAAATGTCACTGAACAGCTACTTGTGTCTTCATTAACATTCACGACAAAACCTTCCGGCGGGGCAGGTTTCAACTGCTGATGGAGCAATACTTAAAAGAAATTGGCTTGTCTGTGAAACAGCTGCTCAGCAATGCCACTACTCAAGGGAATCAGTGATAATAAGATGATACTACTACAGCTACACTTGGAGCATAATATATTTTAAGCTGCTTTGAGGTATGCAGTGGGAGTCCAAGAACTGGAGCATGATTGTTTGTCTATTGCTAGAAACAGGAAACAGCTGATCACTACATATCTTCTGTTTTGGATTAGTCCTACACAAAGCCCTGAGGTAAAAGAAGAGCCCCTGTCTGCTGGAACTCTGCTTCCTGTGTGTTTCCTGTCTGCTAGAAGGGGTTTTGTTCCTTTTCCTAGTTTTTTGAAGGGATTGTGAGTCTGATTGCTGAAATAGATATGGTATTCCTTGGTAGGAACATTGAGCACATACTGGTTCCAAGGAATTTTTCTCATTTCAAGTCTCATTTTTTATACACAAGTGTCATGGTTTAGCAAGGAGTTGCTTTTGTTTGGTAACAGGGGGAGCGGGTTGCAGTGAAGACACGGTAAAGAGTTTTTGGACCCTCCTCTGGCTCCTGGGTTCAGACCCACCTCCAGCCCGGCTGGGCCAATCTGGCACCTCTGCGATCACTATTGGGACGGGAATTTGAAGTGCTTGGCAAGAGGTGTAAGGGTGATACAAGATGGAGGTGACCACGCAGACCCCACAGTCAGAGAAGGAGGAAGGAAAGAGGAGCACCAGACAAGAGACCCTTCTGCAAGCCCTGGTGAGAACGCAGGCTGTACCCCGGCACCCTATGGATGGCGATGGCAGCAGCTCTGTGTGAGTGCACCTGGATGGGCGAGAGACTGTGTGAGGAGGCGGCCATGGCACAGGACACGCCGCAGAGCAGCCCTACATGAATGGCAGAAAGGAGCTGAAACTTTTGGGATAAATGCATGTCGGACCAGCCCGTGCAGGGCTGCCGTGTGTGTGAGGTACCCCACAGACTTGCACGTAGGAGTGGTGCGGAGCCCACCTGCCCTGAGGTTAGACAAACGTCAGAAGCCATCAGGAACGGACTGACTGAAACCCCCACTCCCTGCTCCCCTCAGTCGTTCAGGGAGGGTGAAGGTAAAAACACCAGGACCAGGGCTCTGAGCCCGGGAAGAGGGGAAAAGTGGGGAGCAGGTGCTCTTAAAGGGCTGATCCAACTCTTCATCTTTGTACCACTCTGTGTTGTTTTGGTTATGTTTTGGGGTTTTATGCTCTAGTTCGTATTAAATTATTTTCTGATTTCTTCCCCAAGTTGAGTAGCCTGGTCTGTTTTGTCTTGGATCTTAACCGGCAATTAAGCTCTCCCTGCCGTTTAGCAATCCTCAAGTCTTTGGTACTTGAGGCTAATAGTGGTCTTTTGTTCCCTGATGGACCTAGACCATGACAACAAGATTCTCAGGAGAAGATTCTCTGGACCCTCATGCACTCATTAGTGAAATTCCAGATATTAATTTTTTTGAAATGACCATCAGGTATGGCAATACAATGGCAAATATACAGATGTCAGCAAGACAGATGTAAACACCTGCACATAAGGTTCAGTCAAGAAGCAATTGTCAGCTGTTATTATATATGCAGTGACTCATGGTAATTCACACCAATTGTCTAGAATATGGAAACAAATGAGAAATACTCTTATCATACCTTTGGCTCTGAGATACCTTTGAATTTCACATACCGTGAGTGATAAATCTCTTAAGAAAAAAAATAATCTGGTTGAATGAAGTAGTTAAAAGTCCCAACACAGTGACACTCTCTTGGAAAGTGGAAGAAAAATGAGTAAGAAATAGCTATAGTTGTATAGACTTTAGGAGGCAAGTGGTTGCCAGTTAAAAGAAAGACATCATTTCTTCTGATGACAGACGATTCCAAAACACTTAATAGTTTTAGAGTTCTTTGCTACAAATTTCACATTTAGCTTGTCCCACTTGTAGTTATTACAAAAAAACAGTTCTTGTAGAAATGTGGAAAGTACTTCACTTCTGGTAAAATGAAATAAAAAAATCTGAGATAGAAATGATGTAGGAACATTGTCAGTTGGCTGAGGGAAGTGAACCTTACACTCAGCTCAGCACTGATAAGACTACATTGGAGTGCTGCATCTATGTCCAGGCTCCCCAATACCAGATAGATAAGGACGTACCAGTGCAAGTTCAGCAATGGTCAGTGAGAGCATGAATGGACTGGGCCATCTCTCATGCTTCTCTAGAGAAAAGAAATCTCAGGGAGATCTGATCAATGTGAATAAATGTATGGTGGGGGTAGTAAAGAAGTTATCTAAAGAGGCTGTGGAGTCTCTATTCTTGGATTCAAAACACAGATGCATGTGTTTCTGGGTGATCTGTGGTGACTGACCTTGTTTTGAGCAGAGTGGGTTGACTAGGCCATCTCCAAAGATGCCTTCACATTGTAGTCATACTCTGATTCTGTGTAAAAATGTGTGTCTGACTAGAGGTTATGTTTAAGTTATGGCAGGTTGAGTTCCCTTGTAGATTAGATTATGAATAATAATCTAGGGCTAGATCCTGAAAAGGAAAACAGACCGCAAATTACTTTTCAAAATGGAAATCATAAAATCCTTCCATCTATGTTTAAGTATATGGATGTGGGACAGAAAGCAAATAAGATTAGTGAGGCAAGGCATATGAAAGTCAGATCATAACTCAACAAAGCATTCACACACCTCTAGAAAGTCTTAGTGAAGATCAGCATTATCCTAAGACATAAACTTGGTACAGCAGAAAAAATCTGCAAACATCTACAAGACCTTCCATGTCCCTTTCAAGAGTTTGCAAAATGATATAAAAGTCTGCACGAACAAAAATGCTGGCAGCAACACTACTTCAAAGTACCTCCTCACAGCAGCAATGCTAATACACACTCTTTCTCAACATTACTTAAATGTTCGTATGTTGTTATTGCTTAGATATGCTGCTCTATATAAGCACAAGTACTGTATGCAGTTGCCTTAAAAGCATCACAATTGGCTGTATTTGTTTTGTTATTTGTGGTGTACTGGCATCAAATGGACAAATTGTCAGAATTTCGTTGTGTAATCGAAGTACCAGAGTATAACACACCACAAAAATCCATGACCTTGAAGATTTAAAACACACATGTTATCTAACAATCCAAGATTTGCTTTACACCAAAAAGCATCATCTTACTTTAAACTGTAGCAAATCTATCTGTTTTTTACTGGAAGACAGCCTATTAGGCAAATATATTTTTCCAGTAACGCATTTATCCTTCTAGAAAAACTAAGCAGTTTTTTCCAAATAAGTGAACAACTTCTGAATGGTTTTACAACAACATTAAGATACTGAAAGCATACACAAAATTAAAATGCTCTTTGATAAGACTTTACGTTACAAATTCTCTTTCAAACCTGAATGATAAGCCAGAAGAAAGTACTTTCATTTTAATCCAGCTTTCTGTAGAGCAGGTCCATAGGAATCCCAGAATGCAGTATTTACATCAGTAACTTTCAGCTACATACCTTACTGTCAATATGAAGATACGGAATTTTAGGTTACTCAAAAAAGCCACAATGTGCTTAAATTGCAATATGAAAAAAACACCTCGAGTTCCCAAAGAATTAGTAAGGTACCATCTGAACTCTGTGGTAAATGATCCCAGCATTTTCAGTAAACTATACTGCTCACTAAACACCAGTTATCACCTTGTTTTTCTTCTAGAAAAAAAAGCCCTGTATGTATCATAGATGGTTTGAAACGTCTGTTCTTATGTACTCATCTTGTAATACATAGCTTCTGAATTTTTTTTAGGTCCTTCAAAGCCAAAGAAAATTTTGAAAATCCACTACATAGAAAGTTCCAACTTCCCATTATAAAGGAAGGTCATTACAATGCAGAGCAGTGCAGAGTCATCCACACCACAGTCCTTTGAAAGACGTCAGGACATTTTACAAATTATATTAGCATCTGCTGATGGAGGCTTTTCTTCAGTTCATCCTCATATTATACATCTCCTCTTCCCCCCATTTATAATTCATCTTCCCTACTGTATCATATTGAGAGCATCAATGTAAGGAAAAAAATATTTGATCGGATAAAAAGAATGATACAGAATTACCCTAAGGAGTTTGGGACATCTTCCCTTTTTTTTTTCTGAATGCAACATCAGAGTTTCTAAGTAAGCTTTCAATTTCAGGGATAACCTTTCCACCATTCTCCTACATGTGGCCCTATGCCCCAAATTTGGGATGGATTGGCCAGTCTTCCTGCACCTGTTTGCAGGCTTTCTACCTACATACTAACATGCAGCTCTGCAATCCTCTTTGTGATGCTGATTCATACCTCTCAGTGCCAGAGTCTTTTCTACTTATGCATATACAGAAATGCATATATAGGGGGACACATTCAACACAAGTACAGATTTTATATTTAGATCCAGCTATGACTAAATATTCTGAAGCTCATTTACTCTCCTGATATGCAGTTTATTAGAAAAGCTTCATCCAGTGTGACTTGCAAATACAGACAAAACCATAAAAACTACTGATGTTCATTACTAAAGATAAGCATTGGCAAACTGTGGCCCTGAACCCTTGACCTTACTAAGATTTTACAAAGCCTGAGGACCAGAAGAGATTGCAGCACTGATCAGAAACAAATAAAACCCCAAAATGTCCTCATCAACTCTTTCTAGGTATAAAAGACATGTTAAGACTTCTTAAATGGTTTGCATGACAATCTCTTTCAAATGCAACCGAGGTCTGAGTGTTTGCAAGCCAGAAGCCCTCTAAGAGACTCTATATCACAAGAAAATCAGGAAAGAAAAAAAAGGAAAAGGGCATTAAGGCTACAAAAAGCCAGACTACAAAAATCTTTGCAATAACAAAAATCATGGGAGATCCACAGTTCATCTTGCAACAGTGAACATAATTGCAAATCTAAATTTTGCATTTGAAACTAGGAGACAAAAATTATAAACCTCTCTATGCATATCTAATCTCTTGTTTCAACACTAGCCAAGCCTGCAGGCGCTTAACAGGCCGATTCTTATGCTATTGTAATTAAAGGCAATACTCACAAGGCCGATAATTGTACCAGCTGTAAGTTAACCCTTACCTTAGCCAAAATGACAACTGCAAATATGTTGTCTAGGTGTAAAGGAAAGAAAACTGGAATTCACTCTAGAGAACTTGTTTTTAAATCCCATAAGCTTGAATATAAGTAAATTATATACAGCCTACCGTCAAACTTCTTGTGTCGGGATACAAAAGTGGTGCGTACAAAGTGACTTGTCTCCTCCACTAAGTTTTCAAATTCCAGTTTGCTCTGTTGGCTCAACTTGTCCTCCATTTCTGAGGTGCAACATGTATATTCCTGAGGACAGATTCTCAAGTGTTCCCCTGGAATCATAAGAAAAAACAACAAAAAAAAAACTATTAGAAATATTTTAATACAGATAGAAATGTGTCAGAACCAAATACACACGATGTCTTTTCAGATCCAATATACATAATATCCCTCCAGTTAAGAAGGGTGGGGTACCCAAAGAGCTCTTAAAGGATTTACTACTTGATTTGGAACACTGAATCTGTATCAATAACTTTGCCACAGTTTGGCATTTGTCACACAGGATAGGAGACACATTTTGCAGAGTTGTTTTGAATACTTCAAAAGGTAGAACTGTCTCACACCAAAAGTGACTCCTCATGCTGGAGAAGTCTTCATCATAAACAGACATATACTTAACAATTCAAAGACAATTGCTTGCTTTCTGTTTGTATTCAAACTGCCTAGAGAAATACCTAGTGAGATGATCTGTTACAAATCATTGGAGTTGCATTGCCATCAAAATCTGAAAACGGAAATTATGTATTTCTGTAGAGAGTTCTCACTTGCCCTAATGCACTAAAACATTTTCCTTGTCTATCCTTCCTCCCTTCTCCTTGAGTAACTGTATTTTAATGACTGTTAGGGTGCCATATGCTTTCTTGGGCAGCATTTCTTGTCAGACTGAGCAACTGCTCTGCTGAATAGAAGAAAGCAATGAAGAGTTTAATTAATGCTTATGCTATACTGAAATGCAATGAAAAAGGTAATGAAAGCCTCTTATTTAATTCGATAGATTTATCTCTTGGAGCACTGTGCCAGTTCTGACAATATTGCTTTCTTCAGTACAATTTGCAAGTGGAAACCAATTCTTTACCTCATGAAATTAAAATGGCCTGTTATTACATGAAATGTGAATTTCCAATTGACACTGTACTATGGGTGTCAGAAACATTTAGCTCAGTTTACACAAAGGCTGGAAACTCTACCATTCCCTCTTGAGAAATAAAAAGAATGATCTGCCTCTATGGCTAAAGTTACTTGTAAGGCAATGAAAACATTTAGCTTTCTGTACACCAAATCCTGATTAAAAATCCCCCTGCAAATCTCTTAAAGGTGCAAATGAAATGATATACAAAGCCCAAGGGTTGAATAAATATTAGGGACCCGATTCTCATTTATATCAAGACTGTTCTAACGCTACTGAGCCATAAAGAAGATTTAAGTGCAATTTATACCTACTTTAAGGCTACTTTTCACCATTCTTATTATGTAGTGAGGAGAATCAGGCCTTAAGGTTTATGCTTCCCAGGGGTATAATACATTTAGCTGCTGCATCATTTTGAAAACAGCATCAAAAAAGGTCTGCACGTGTTTAGAATAAACATTTTCTTGAGATTATCCTCACCTTATTACAATTTTTGTTTCAGGTTTTGAGGGGGGGAGGAGGGGAAGCCAAAAAACTTTTAATTTGAAATTTATTCATGTGTCAACCCTGAACCATCACTCTTGACTTTCTGCTGTTTTGTTCTGTGAGGGTTCACGATATATGAATCATAATGCCATGAGATTTCTTTTAACAGTCTCAAGATTTTTTTAAAACCTTACAGCTATAAATCTTCTGAAAGGATCATTTTATTATTATCAGTTACTGTTGGGCAGTACTACCTACAAGTCCCAGTTATGTCCAAAAGCAACACGATATAAAACACTGTATATACCTGCAAAAAGAGAGAGCCCATGACCATTAAAATATTGTAAGGATTGTTTCCCATGAGTACTACACCCTCCCAACACAATACGTTACTTCCTCTGCATTCTCAAAATCACTGCTTCTAAGCCATAAACAACACTTACAGAGACTGGTGAGCATGTTGCTTTCAAAGAGAAATGATAGTGGCAAAATAATGGTTGTCTTACACTCTACATCTTCATCACATTAAACTGAAACTATTCAACAGGTAACACATGACTCCAGAGGTACCATAATAAGACAACTAGAATTGTTTTAGTACTAATAATATTCTGAGTATTTATTAGATGTCACAAAGACAATGAAAGCTGAAATATTGTGTCTTCAGAAGCAGTGTTGTGTGCTTGATTGATAAATATATTTTATAAACGATAGCACACCCATAATGTCTGTAAGCCCCTTCCTTGATAAACTCAGGAGTTTTGATCACTAGAAAGCATTGAGCAGACCTACTATCCCAGTTTCAGTGACAGCAGAAGTTTATGAAAGTAATTTAGTGGTGTTGCAGTCAACAATTTTTACAAAATTTGCTTTTCTTTCCTCTGTTTATTCAAGTTTGTTTCTTTTTTTCCTCTTTTATCTGGTGATATTTGTTTTTTCTAATTGCCAGACCATAAAATGAACTGATTCTAATCATCAAAGCGTTGTGCTTGGTGAGAAACAATCATGGGTGCAGATTTTTCAAGAGACTATAATAAATAAAAGCATATTGAACTCAGTATAGCCGTAATTTTTGTAGCCATATTATTATTTTTTCTCATCTACCTATTTACAGTTTTACTTTCTCTTTGCTACAACAAAGATTTCCCAACTTGGCTGCTAAAATCTCATTCAGATGCCTATTTATTTCTTATACATGTATTTTCATTAAGTTTATTTTTATTAATTCACTGTATTGTCATTCATTCATAAGGCTTTTGACTATTCAAATGTGAAACATTTATTAGGTATGTTCACACTACCTCATTGCTTTCCTCTCCTAAAGTATCTTCCTAAATCATCTATACTGACCCCACACCATCACCAAAACTCTAATAAATTATAATTGTTTTTTAAAAAAACATTTCTAGCTCTTCTCTCCTCCCCTGCCATATTATTCCTGCATTTTAGTAGGAAGAAATAATAAGTCAAATACTGTGCTACTCTCCATGTTCTGCCTTAAGATTTTTTTCCTTCTCCTTTCCCGCACTTCAGGCTCAGGTCAGATTATAGGTAAAGCAAAAGTATTTTCCATTGCTCCATGACAGTAAACACTCCATGAGTGTTTGTAATCCTAGCATGTATCCTAGCATGTTTGTATAGATCCCAGCAGATTGCAGGCTCCAAAGGCTCAAAATTTGGAGTAACATTCAGGCCCTTTCATGGAAATGGTGAATGGAAACTCTGACAAATAAGTCCTTTCTGTGTGCTCAATCTGAATTTCCTTTTTAAAATCAGTGAGTACTACTTTGTGTTTCTCGTTAAACATTAGACTCATATTAGAATCACCAGGTAATTAGTTCACTCCTTGGACAAAAAAAAAAGGGGACATGATTTTCTGAAAACAAAGTAGGGTTTTTTGGACCATTTTTTCTTGTTGGTTTTGGTTTGAGGGTTTTTTTTGTTTTTTTTTTTTTTTCTTAATGAGTTGTGTGTGCTTTATTTTGGATTTTTTGTTGTGCAAATCAGTGACATAACAGACTGGTTGGATTGGAAACAATTCTGCAGGCTATATTTTATTATGCTTCTTCTATTTCCCTGAACACGATTATTTATCATTTGCATTTTGTAATATATTGTTCTGTTACTCTAAAAGGAGTTTAATCACTGATCTGTGTATTTACACACCTTAAGTATTTTGCAGTCTCAAAATGTGCTGACAGCTAATGTACCAATTCTTGCCCTGGGAAACTCCATATGGCCCATGTTCTTATGCTAATTTTAGCAAAGAATTTCATGGCACTAGTGGCACTGGATATAACTGACTAGTTTTAACTTGTTGCAAATTATATGTCCCCAGACAAATATGACAGAATGCAGTTACGCTGCACCAGCATTTTGCCAGACTAAACAAGTATTAACTCAGCAGTTCCCAGTGACCTACCATAACTCTTCTAACCACCATTTCCAGCTGAAGATGCTGACCTACATATCTCTCCTCACGTGGCTTAGGTTATATAAATCAAATCAATTGCCTACTACAAATTCAGCTACCAGTATTCAATTTTAGTTTTATTACAGCTGTAATCTCACACCTGCCTTCACATGATCCAAATTGGCAAATTTTGCAGTTGAATTTGGCAATCCTGCTGGCATGTTGCTTTGAAATGTGATAAAATAATTTATAAAGCTCTTGGTTTATATTCAGACACATTGTAGTTTGGTGCCTCCATAACATGCTAGAAACCTCACAAGAGTCTTTATAAAAAACTTAACTTACAATTCTCAAGCTTCAGAAATGCTCTACTGTGTATCAAAATGCCAGAATTTATTTGAGCATGGTAACTACTTGCAAATGATAAAATCTTCAGATTGTAAAACCTGTGGAATATAACATTACCCTTAACAATTTCACTGTCAGATTTGCCAAACATCTGATGCAATCATTGCTTCCATTATTAGAACTGGAAGCAGGACCACATGAGTTTTATGAGTTATGTTGCATGTTTACCAATTTCAGAAACAATGTTTAACAATTTAACAATTTCAGAATCAACTTTTTCTGAGGTAGTCAATATTTTATAGTTTCTATCCTAATAATAAATTTTAAAAAATGATATTGTTCTGTTGGCAGAATGGTAAGATTAACTGTATGACTGGTGAGAGCAGAACATACTGTCAATATACTGCTTCATATATCCAGAAATAAATGGGCCATGAAGATATCAAAGGGCTGGAGAACTTGCCCTGGAAGGGAAACAAAAAGAGTTATTTTCTCCATGGAAAAGGGTGAGTTGGGACCTCACCACAGTATTCTGCACTTAAAGGGAAGCTATGAAGAAGACAGGGTCTCTCTCTTCCAAAGAGTCACATGGAGAATACAAGGGACAAGAGGCAGAAATTGCACCAGGAGAGGTTTCATCTCAACAGAAAAATATTTGAGAGTGAGAAAAATCAATCACTGGGACATGGTGGAGACCTATTGCTGGAAGTTTTCAAGATGTGGTTGGACAGGGTGTTAGATAATCTTATCGAGGTTCCCTTTGCCGCAGTGCTTTGGGCTAGATGATCTGTCAGTGTTACTTCCAACAGGATTGTTGTATGGTTCTATGATTAAGCACTTCAGAGTTTCTTTCCTCTGAGAATTATAAACAAATGGAACAGCTGGAGCTTTTATCTTCTATATTAAAAATTATTTTTACAATATGACTAATAGAGTTATAACAAAACTCTCATTTAACTTTAACCCTTTCCCACTGTTTTGAGATTCAGATCTTTTTCTGTATCAGTTATGATCTTTCTGAACATCTGCTTTTTCAAGTTTTCAGTTTAAGTGCTCTACTGGTAAATACGGACGCATGGAAGAACTCTTTATGATCATATTATTAATTTTCTTTGGTAGTACATTATTCTTTTCCAGTACACTTATACCCTTCTGTCACTGCAAAGAGAAAATAGTGCTATAGAAAAATTTGACTCACAATCATTTTTAACTTTAAAAATCCACAAACAGCAGTATCACATTTTCTGCATTAACTTATTTAGCAGTTAAAACTAAATTAGAAACATGAGTTTCATAAATTTAGCCAATATTTGATTGTGAAAATTAAAATATCTTTTTGTTGGGCAAAACTTGTTCCCTAATCAAAGAGTCCTAAGGTTCCTCTGACTTTTAAATACCTTCTCTGTGGTGTATAACAGCCCTTCAAGTAGCATCTATAAAATTACACCTGACATTCAAGTCACAGAATTGAAATTTCCTATGCAAACTAAAGAGAAACACATTATTTAAAAAGTTAATTCCATTGTAATATTGTCCTGACAAGCAATGGCAGGAGTAATATTTGTACAGAAAATTACAGCTAAAGGAAGGGAAAGCTGTAAGACACAGATCATGTTGTCGGACAGTTCTTTTAATTTTAATAAATAGCATAGTGAACCTGAAAAACTTGTACGTCCAGTGGACTCCAATAAACCCTTGCAACTACCCCATGAAAGAAAATGCCTCATTAGCTTGCCTTAGACCCAAATCATCTTTGCTTAGATTCCTTTTGTTCCTTGAGTGCTTTGAGGTCAATTAAAAAATGAATGCCTTCAGAACAGACTGATAATTAGGTAACTATCTCTTCATTACAAGTCCCACAGGGAACATTCATTTACAAGAAGCCTTGACCCTGTTGTCCTTGAGAAGCCCTCAGTAATAAGTTATCAAAATGAAGGCTAAGGCAAACCTGTTCAAACTAGGAATATACAGATGCTAAAGAAAGAGCTGAAGTCCCTAGAGTCTTCCTAACTAAACTACTAGAAACAGTGCCACTCTGCAGCACTCAGTTTAATTTTATTTTCCAAGCATACACAGTCAAACAATTGTTTTTTGATAGCACAGTCTGTGAGAGGAATCTTTAGTTACTTCTTGGGGGGTGTATTACTGGCATTGTGCTCATTGCCTTTATAGAACGCAAATGGTAAGGCTGTGATTCAGAACTATATAGTTTCATCATCTCACTGGATACATGGCTACAATTGTCTGATTTCAATGCATATTTGCACTTGGAAATGGCAGCCAACCTTCCACTCCCACTATGTCCCCTGATGTAATAACAGAAATAGCTTATATTGCATTATACTGAGAAGAAGAATACAAGCAACACACTGCTTTACTATGACTAGGAAACACATTCCAAGCAGGTTCTATACTTCATGTGCTCTCAAAACAATTTTATTATTAAGTTAATAGGATGAGATTGTACACATTCATACATTTATTAAAAAAATAGGTGATTTTTGCCACATAAAACTGAAATCCAAAATACGATTGCAGCACATAATGTATCAGAGACAGAATCATAGAATGGTTTGTCTTGGAAGAGACCTTAAAAGGTCATCTAGTTCCAATATCTCTGCCATAGGCAGAGACACTCTCCACTAAACAAGGTTGCTCAAAGCCCAGTCCAACTTGGCCTGCTACATTGTCAGGGATGGGGCATCTACAATCTCTTTGGGCAATTGTTTACAGGGCTTCATCACTCTCCCAGTGAAAAACTTCTTCCTTACCTCTAATCTAAATCTACTCTCAGTTTGAAGCCATTACCCCTTGTCCCATCACTATATGCCCTTATAAAAAGTCTCTCTCCAGCTTTTTGTAGGCTCTCTTCAGGTACTGGAAGGTTGCTGTAAGTTCTGCCCAGAGCCTTCTCTTCTCCCGGCTGAACAACCCCACTCATATGAAGACATGCTCCAGCCCTCTGATAATGGCACTCCTCTGGACTTGCTCCAACTAGTTCATGTTCTTCATATATTGGAGGCCTCAGAGCTGGACACAGCACTTCAGCTAGGGTCTCACAAAAGCAGAGGTTATTTAGTTCATGTACCCACAGAAATACAATCACATTAGGACAAAATGTAGCAAGTTGCCTAAGGTTAATTGGATATGCTGTACTGCCAAACCAAGTCCTTAAGATAGTTATACCATTACTAATATACATGCAGCAAAAGTTAAAGCCCCATAACCTACACCATTTGATTGCACAGTTAAGTATATTTTAAAGCTGTGTAGATCCTTTGCTGATCACTGTACTGTCATGTATAAAATCCATTTTTATAAAATACTAAACTTAGCAACAACTGTTTAAAAAGCCTTAATCACTGTGCTCTTTTATTCATATAGCTTCAGTCAGTCTAAGGAAACATTTCTGTGCAGATATAAACAGATAAATCTGTTTTCTTGTGTTCTGATTGAGACTGATATGCTTTCCTGCAATGCCAATCACAGAAACAGTTCACGAAAACAACCACAATATATGTCATGTTGGTCTTCAGTCAGAGGCTCTTGTGGGCAAGATTTTGGTGCTTCTGCCATAAGCTTTTTATTGTGACCCTCTTCAGCCTGTTTCCCAGCTGCTTAAGGAAAAGAGGGTACAAAACCGAAGGCTACAATTTATAAAGATGTGACAGTCCTGTTATCGTACCAACTCAAGGTGTACCCATGAAATTTCACAGTCAAAACCACTGGCATTTCTTCTTTCATTTTTCTTTGGAACCAATCACTGTAAAGAACAAATGCATCCACTAGCTCCTACGTATTAAACTTACTGTGACACAAGTCATAAGGCAAAAAACAAAGCAATTTTTCCCCTTCAAAGTCCAAGACACACAAACTTTCTCCAAGTCTGGACTTTATAGAGGGAAAAGAAATATTCCTTTCTTCCCTGCAGAGAAGCATGCTAAGAATACAGCCATGAATGGAATGCACAGAGAAATCACTTAACACAAGACAGTCCAAAACATGCAAAAAACAATGTCCTGTTACTTCTCTGCAGGAGCTCTGCAGTCTGTGCATCAAGTTTGATGTGAGTTTAGGTGTCCTTGGCTCAGTTCTACAGATTCAGTTTTACTGTTTCAGTGTGAGAAAATCCATGGTAAAAGCTAAGATACTGGAAGCAAAGCCACAGACAGGATTGTGGGAGTTAATGAATTCAGGAGGAAAATTACCAACACAGGAAAGTGTAAAAGCCCATAGGGATAAAAAAAAAACCCAAAAAGTGATGAACTGGAGGGTAGCAACACAAAAATCAAGAACATCAGCTTGTTCTCAACCTGACTGATGAATTCATGGCCACCTGAGAATTATCATTGACAGCAATCATACTATAACTTAGATTCATAGTTCATTAGTTCTAGCTATCTATCATGTGTAGTAACAAGAAAATGATTGCTTTGGACTCTCGTTCATAATCTGCAGTTTTGCATATTCTATGGTGACTCAGAGAACATTTAACTCCCAGCAGTTAAGGGGAAAACTTCTCCAGCTGTAAATCCTTGTGGGCCAATCCTTGTGGGAGAGATACCACATCAGGGGAAGTGCCTTTTTTCTGCAGGTTGCTCATTGCCAATGGCATCTCCTTCAGATGAACGGTTCTTAGAACTACAGAAACAAGTTCTTAGTTCTTTCCTAAAGGCATACAAGAGAATGTTAGCACAGTAAATCTTCTGCAGTTAAGTTTGGAGAACTTGGACCTTTTTCTCTCCCCTCCTACCAAAATTCACACTGCTGAAATGACTCTCCTTCAGTTACAGGGGATACCAGCTGACACAAGAGGAAGAAGCACAGCTACAGACTTCTGAGAATGTGCCAGTGGAAAGTTCTCTTGTGCAAGAGTTTTTTCTATTGACATTGACTATTTTGATTAACTTATGTGACAGACATAGCTTCACTAAACTGAAAAATACCCATGCATTAAAGTATTAATAAAAACATTCTAAATTACAAGTCTTTTAATAATTAATATGAATTTAAAGCTTCTCTGTGGATATTATCAGCTATAGCATGAGACTAGACATTCTGTTATTACATCATGGACAGTTTTGATGAACATTCTAAAATCCTCTATTCACTCCTGCTATCTGAGTCTCAGTTTCAATAAGCAGCTATCAGATCTAGAACTTGGGCTGGGGTGTTCACATGCTCCCATCTTTCAGGCAAGCTGGACTAATGGGCATCCTTCAAAAGAGGGAAGCAACTGATATGTGTGTCTTATCACTTTCTACAACTATCCAAAAGGACATTGTCCTTGACTTGAAGGGGTTCTCCTGACCTGAAGTATTTCACGGGGCAGGTGTGCCTTACACTGATGATGCTGCAAGCTTGAGAGCATAGGCACTCCCACTTACAATAACAAATTTCTTTAGTGTTTGCTCCGAAAACTTTTAGCTTACTCTAATGAACAGAAACTATGTTTCTGCAATGCCTGTCAGCCTCAGTAACCATTGCCAAAAAGAAGCTGAAAGCTTTTTTAGTGAAGAGGATGGTAGCTTAGCGGCCAACAATTGCAGATTTCCACTGTTGCCAGTAGTGCCTGAGATCTGAATCTATTGTTAGTCCTACATAGTGGAGTTTTTTTGTTTGTGAGCTTTTTGGTTTTTACTTTTGTACTGTATTTAGACACAAAAAGGACCAAAATTTTTTTAATCTTTTTATTAATTTACTTTTGTCAATGGCCTCCATGGCCTCTGATACTTGGAAAGGGTCAGGTCTTAAAAATCAATACCTGGATATAACAACTTCTTGCCCTTCAAGTATTTTATTGTTACAGGTTTGACATGATCAGCTTGAAAGGAAATCCCTATCTAAGTCTTCTCTTATATAACCTTATTTTTAATGGATGTTTTTTACTGCAAAAATAAAAGGCTTCAGTGCACTTCAACAGAAATAATCAAATCATTTAAATACACAAGGATACAGTAATACAGACAGGTTCCATCACTTCTTTAGAGAATTACTGTTACTGTAGTAATATACCTTTATGGCATATTAGTCCAGTACAATCACAGTTTTTGAATGAGTGCTTTCCAGCAGTGACCTCTGGTTAACTTGTGATTACCTTTCTGACCAAACTTTTAGGAAGAAAAACAAACTCAAAACAATAACCAACCTTTTTCTTTAGTTATTTATTGAGAGAACATTATGTTCTCCATCTGATAGGCCCTGTGTTTTCCTTGAAGATGTTTGATAATCCTTCTTCATTATGGCTAAGCAGATTATTTCCTGTAAAAATTGTAAGATGCTCTTCAGTCCTATTTACTCTGTGCACCTTGTCTGACATAATATAGACAGATATCATCCCCAAAAAATACTTGTCTCATGAAGGAAACTCTCTGTAGATCTATAGCAGACAAAGTCGGGAAGCAAGTAGAAAAGATCTATGTCATAGTTGTTTCTGCTTATTCTCTTTAGTATAAGGAAGACTCTAAAGCATCTCTCTAATCCTGAATACATTTCTCTCTGGTCTCCTTCTCACAGAAACTACTCAGAATAAAGTATTCCCTGGCCTCTGCTGCATAGATGGAGCCACAGTAAGATGTATCACAAGGACAACAGGTGGAAATTTAAACAAACCTCTAGGCATGTCTGTACAAACCTCAAATAACTGTCCACTTTACACCCAAAACTGTGAAAAACCACTGTAAAACACATTGAAATTTGCAAGCCTGTACTGCACATGCAGCTATACTGCTTCCAAGTCTTATTATTATCTCTAAAGTTCTAAATCTAAGGATTTTTCCTTCCCTGTGGAGCGCCTATTGCCTTCCCTGAGAGCCTCAGGTTAAACTGTGAATTTGCCTTGCTATCCTGTCCCATTTCTCCTCTAAGGCTATCCTCAGAAGGAGCTCCGCAGCCCTCACTACCAACGCAGGGCTGTGCAATGTACTGCTGTCCCTGTCCCAAAGTATAAGTGCTAAAGCAATGATCATTTACATCCATAACAGACAATGACTACAGTTACCTATAGAAATCTCTGCAAACAGCAAGAAAAAAAACCCTGTAAAATAAGCACTAGGTCAACATGCACATAATACCAATATGAATCATGTTTATTTAGGAAAGAGTATTTTGGGAATCATTATTTTTTCTGGTTGAATGATACAGTTTGACTTTGGGCCCAACAGCAGCAGTAGCAAATACAATACAATACAATATTTTCTGGTGCTGTGTTGGACAAATACATGCCTAAATCTTTTGCTTGGGACATTTCTCTTTTGTCAGCTTGGCAAAGAAAAGTTGAAAAGAAAAAAAAATACTATTAGGCAATATTCTTAAGATTTTTCTTTAAATATGAGTTACTAACAATTGCTGTATTTTAGTAATGTTGATATTTTCAGTGAACAGCGTTGACTTTTCCTGGCTTCTATTTAAAATAGAAAATACAATAATAAAATTCACATTATGCTTTGTCTTATTGCTGTCTGTATTGACTATCAAAAGGAGGTCACATATATTTAATTTTCTTTGTATAACACAGATACATGTATAAAACATAACTGACAAGTTTCATCTCAGGAATACATCTACTAAGCTATATACATGAACAATATTAAATTGCCTTTTCCAGTCTTGCCAGAGTATCTGTCTCTTTGGCAAGTAAAGGTAATGTCTGTGATTATGGAGAGAAAGAAAGAAGTTATCTGATAAACTGTGTAAAGCACTCAAAGGAATGTCTCCATTGGCTGTCACAGAAATAGTCCTTCTATTTCTAAATCACTTTAAGTTACCTCACAACTGTGTCACATTTTATGAACAATGAGAAGATACCAGGAGATGGAACTTTACTCTGGGGTCATGATTTAAGCAATCAGTCTGGAAATGTACAAATGATAAACATTCACACAAAACTGCAAATATTACTAAATGCATAGCATAAAAAAAAAATACACATTCTTCTTGTGAAAGTCTTGAAAGTCATTCTCAGAAAAACTGGTGTGAAGTTTGGCTATGAAAAAGACACAGAAAATATACACGCCTGCCAGTAAATAACTGAGTTGGCATTTTTCTAAATTACAAATTAGGGATTAATGACCCTAATGAATATAATATACTACTGGTTAATGGTTCTCACAGCATCTTAAGTTTTTGAAAATGATTTATATGTTTATAATGAGGAATAGTATAGTTCAGGTGCTATTAACTTCATTAAAACCTATGTATAAAAAAGGAAAAGACAATCCTATACAACTTCCATTAAATATAAAATACAAAAGCATTTTGTTAAAGTTTTTCCTCAAGTACTGTTTTATAAGGAAAAAAAAGTCTCTATTTCAAGGTGGCTTCTAAGCAGTGTAATTAATTTGGTGTTCACAAATTCCTTAATGAGTACTGTGTTTAATAAATATTCTTTGAAAGTTTATGGTTATTTTCTGCTTCCATTCATCACAACAGCAGTTCTGAGCACTTGTTGCAGATGTTTCCAACTATTTTCAGCCAAATGCAAATTCACTTCTTCAATGATATAATTATCAATGCCAATTTTCGCTAGTGTTAAAAGATTAATGTCCTAAAGGGAGGATCAAATTACTACTTGTGTTCCTTTAAGATCACTTTAGGAATACTCTCAATCCCCTTCCACTTGCACAGTATGCCTTTTTAAAACAACATGACACAGTTGAGTAGGTATACCCTTCTTATAATATATTTACAAACTGTACTGATATCTAAGATGTCCAAGAAAACATCAAATTAAGCACCATAGTTGTCGTCTTCTTTCAAGTGATACTTAAGCTTCCAGTACTAGAAACTGTAAATAAAGAGTTTAAGTTTCTATAACAATCTGAAACTATTATTAACATAATACTCTGTTTGAAAGTTTTAAAAATAAATATAATACTGATACCAATATAATAATTATTTTGGCACAAGTGGTAGTAACAGAATCTTATAAGGTCTACAAAGTCTTGTCTTTAGCAAGGCTTTTGACACTGTATCCCATAACGTCCTCATCAAAATGCTCAGGCAGTGTGGCTTGGATGATTGGGCAGTGAAGTGGATTGAGAGATGGCTGAATGACAGAGCCCAGAGGGGTTGCACAGAATTGAGCTGGGGGCATGTGGACAGTGGAATTCCACAGGGATCGGTATGTAATTAAATAAATACATAAAGTTTTTCTCTGAAGTTATGACAACGCTTTCATCAAGGTCACCAGTGTTTGGGGCCAGTTTTGTTCAACATCTTCATCAACAACCTGGATGAGGGCACTCAGTGTACCTTCAGCAAGTTGGTGGATGCCACCAAACTGGGAGGACTGGCTGATTACCCAGAAGTCTGTGCTGCCATTCAGTGGGATCTCGACCCACNCAGCTCAAGAGAGACAAGGAACTTCTGGAGAGAGTACAGCGCAGGGCTGCCAAGATGATCAGGGGACTGGAACATCTTTCATATGAGGAAAGGCTGCAGGAACTGGGGCTATTTAGTCTAGAAATAGGAGACTGAGAAGGGATCTCATTAATATTTATAATTATCTAAATGGATGTCAGGAGATTGGGGCCTTC
Organism: Urocolius indicus; assembly: GCA_013401255.1. NCBI lineage: Eukaryota > Metazoa > Chordata > Aves > Coliiformes > Coliidae > Urocolius > Urocolius indicus. Next base: position 466,241 of record WBNH01008562.1, read on the forward strand.
CTTTTTTTCATGGTATCTAGCAACAGGACAAGGGCTAATGGGATGAAGCTGAAACACAAAAAGTTCCATTTAAATATAAGAAAAAACTATTTTACTGTGAGGGTGATGGAGCCATGGCATGGGCTGCTCAGAGGGGTTGTGAAGTCTCCTTCCTTGGAGGTCTTCAAGACCCAATTGAATGTGTTCCAGTATGACCTGATCTAGGTGAACCTGCTTCTGCATGGGGGTTGGACTAGATGATCTCTCAAGGTCCCTTTCAACTGCTACCATTCTATGATACAATAATAATTCTAAGTTGATTTGAAGCTTGCTATAGCTATGAAGATAAAACAAGCAATAAAAAAATAGATTTAAAGCTTTAGCCAAACTGTCTCCTTCGGGAATGAATTCTAGAGTAAAGATAGGAACTCAGCTCCCTGCCTTTTTAAAGGCAGGTACTGCATACTTGATGTCAAGTCAGAGATCTGGGAGTATAGACTTTGAGAAGCAGCAAACAGTGATTTAATGCTAATTTGATGCATATTCAGAGTCAAGACACCATCGAAGACTTGTCAAGACACATTCAAAGTACAAAATGATCAAATTGAAATTGTGTCAGTTATTCTAGGCGCAAACCAGTATTCTGAATGTTGCAGAATTTCCTTTTCAGAGGGCTGTGTCATCAGAACAGATCAATTAGATGAAAAGTGGAAGCAATCCAGTGAGCGATGTTCATACTGGTGAAAGCATGATTGAAATAGAATGGAACCACATTGCCTCTGAGTGATTATATCTTTGTTTACTAAATGCTCTCATAGCCTTGCATGATCATTTCACAGAACCACAGAATTCTGCTGCTCAGAAGTGAACAAAGTTCACCTATCTCATTTTGGAGTCAGGCTAATACTTCATTTTGACCAACATTAATTTACCCTTTTCCAAGTTTTATTGAACTCACAAACCTCAAAATGAAAATTTTGGTCAAACCTGTCATATTTTCCTTGCTATCTGCTTACTTAGTGCATAAGTGCATAACTATGAGGCTCAACTATAAGGTAGGATCAGACCACAACCTTTATATAGTCTCAGTTTGATTTAAATAGCGTAATTAAATTGTCAAACAAAGGCACAATGCTTATGAAATATGAGAAGGAAAGAGGGGCTGAAAGGGAAACAAAAAGAGAAAGATGGACAAAGAATATTAAGCATATAAATAATGTAACGTTTGTCCAGAAAGAACCATGTCATTGTTATTTTAATTTTCATAAGCTGTCAACTAAAGTAGACTATAAAAGCAAATTACACTAATTCTTTAGAGAGAACAAAAGTTCACATTATTTCAGATACTTTGAACTGAGTAAGTGCATCAATGATGTCATCAGAACAAATGCACTAGTAATGCCACAGTATTATGAATGTAAGTGTGGGATCAGGTAGGCAGCTTCTGTTCCAAAAGAAGTAGAGTACTGCGGACATGCGCTTGACAATGCCACATATGTTGTGGCTACAAATCAGCCCCTTTTGTTAGCAGTTTTCTGGTTAAGACAAGCTTGCAAGCAGAAAACATCTCCAGGTCTTCTACATCTTCCTAATTCAGACATGGTTCTTAAGAAAGCAAGACCCAATGTCAGACTGAATGATTGGGCTCTAGAGGAACCTTGACAGTTTTTGATCTCTAAGAAGCAGCAGTTGTCCTTCCTGTGTGCAGTATACACATTGGAGCTGGTAATGATGCTCTTCTTTCAAGATTTTGCCAAATGTTGTATAGCTTTGCTATCAATGTAATACCTTGGTAATTTTTCACAGAACCCTTGTTTCCACAGTTACTTCAAGGAAGTTATGCTGATTACCATATTTTTTTGTGCCAAAATCCATCCAAAAGAAGAAAACAGCAAGGAGTTCATATGACTGTGTATGGTTGACAAATCAAGCATATGGAGTGAGAAAAGAAAGAGTGAAATCATTGAAGAGCTGGCGGATAAGTCCTCATATGAAGTTTAGCCTTTTTTTGAAACACTGAAAAGTAAGAAATGTTGTGCTATTTTTCTAGATGTAATCTGTAGCATTCCAGACTCCTGGAACTTGTTTAAACAATCTCATTCAGATCTTTTTACTATATTGAATGATGTTTCTGCCTTAAATTTTCACTTATAACTACATTGTTATTTGCTAATGTACCACAGTAACAAAACCAAACACATACAGTTTTAGATATACAATACATACAAGGACAGTCAGTCTTAAAATTATAAATTAAGGGCAACAGTCTGAAACTTTGAAAATATTAATTCAAGCTTGGTTTTCAACAGAAACTTGAGGAAAAAACAAACCTAGGCAAATCAAGTGTTAAACTAAAACCAAGGCAACTAGGGCTTCATAAAAGCTGTGAGTAAAAACAGTGCAGTTCATCATCCAGCATTTCAAAATAATACACTTAAATATTGCTGCAAGCTAAAAATGTTTTTCTGTGATCATTGCCTTACACATGTAAGAAATTCAAATGAAGAAAAGAGTTTTTATTGTCAAACCATGGTAAGGATAGTGTCTTATCAGGATACACAAATTTATATGCTAAGTGTATTATGATGTTGTAGACGCCTTCAGGGGACAAATTTACCTGGATACTTCACTCACAAAATAAATTAAGATGTTTTTGAGTTTCCTCGTGGATTCATGAGAGAAAATAAAAACATATTTTTCTTCTCAGTACACTGACTTTTTTTACTGAGTAACACTTAATACCAATAGAAAGAGATTCTGTCCATGTCTTCAGTTCAACTCTGCAGAACAGACTGCAGATACGATTGACATGACTCACTAAACTGAAAATCTTTTCTTTTTTTCACCTGTTTTCAAGGTATATAACTTTATGAAACTTTTCCTGTCTTCTTATGACACTTCAGAGGACCCGTCTTTCTGACTCCTAGTGTTCTCTTTTTCTTTCAGAAAACAGACAACGGTGTGCACATTGACTCGGGATTAGTCTTTAATTCAGTCTAAGTAATACTTTTAAGTAATATGAAGATCTGACCATATTCAATTCCTTTCCAGCTTTTTTCACCCAACTAAAATGAGTTGTCTATTAAAGTGATAGTTTATTGGTTCACCTCCCCCAACGTTACATATCTTAGAAACATTCAGAAACATGTTGTGATGTTGAAAATTTTTTTACTATTTTTGTGTTATCTCATTGTAACTGAAAAAAAACAGCACATAGTACTTGGAAATAAATTTTCACATATTATCTACATAAAATATTGTATTTACAGAGTAGAAGATCTATATGGTTTCATTTTTTTTTTGGCAAATAATCTTCACTACTGTGAAGACAAAAGATTAGTCATGTTGCTGCAATCAGTCTTAAACTATAAACTTACATAATTGAGGACTTCAATCTGCAGGGCAAAGTGCAAAGAATCTAAGAATTTATGTCAAAGATAGAAATGAAAGGAAACAGAGGCTAATACTAGTCTAAACTGAATTTAAAAAAAAATGATAAAAGTTATGATATTTGAAGCTCATAGTGTCTACAATGAGTATTTAAATTATGGTTTAAAAAACCCCAAACCAATCCATAATTTTTGACATAATTTTCTTTACGCACTTAAATGCATTATAATAAACTTTATTTACTGCAAAATCTTTTACTGACAGGAAGAGCCAAATAAATACGCAGGAAGGAAGGCATGGTAGGAAAAAAATACTTATAAATAAAAAAATTTTAATTCCAAAATGCAAAACATGCTGTCAACAAGGAAGCTAATGGGGGACTATTCCTTCTGCTTCATCTAAAACACACTTCAAAAGAATTGCACAGTTTGAATATACAGCACTTTAGAAGCTCGTGAATTTGTTTCACTATGATTTGAGACCCCGTGTAATCCAAGACATGCTCAATTACAATATCATACTATGAACATTCCACTCAAATAGATGCAACTTCTAGTAGTACCAGGAGGAGCAAGAATATCTTCTAATGTACAACTGCAAGAATACTTTTGTGACCTTCTCCTACAAAGTTCCTAAAGTGTCCTTGATATTCTCAAATCTTCTTGGTTTAGGAATCCTGCTAGATCACTAGTTACTAACTACAAAGTTTTGTCTCAGTTACTACAGAGAAAAGATACATCTGTGTTGTCATTTTGACAACCAGTTTTGTAACAAATGTATAAGTTGGGCAACATTTTTCATTTCATTTTTTTCCTCTGTAAAATAAATGTTAATCTTAATTATCAGAAAAGTAGAGACATGCAGTTAAGAGTTATACAGAAATAATAAAATTTATTCTTGGAGATGTTACTCATTTTCAGAAACTAGGTAATTGTTCATGTATCTATTTATATTGGCAGTATAAGAATACTACATCACAAATGTAAAAATGTAATGTGAGTAAATTTGCACTACAGATGCGAAGAACTGGCAGCTGGGAGAAACCTACATATGCTCTTCCTTCAGTTCATAAGTGTTTACATGCAAACCTGGATATTCTCAGAAGAACAGAACATTCTATAAACAGTAAACTGTTGACATTTCCTAGGCACAGTGGTGTACAGCTGGCTCGTCATCTAAGAGTATAGGAAACAGGAAAGGCCAAAGATATTCATCTATTCAGTAGATGATAAAACAGAAAAGAGCCAACACTGTAAGTTAAATGCATTTGTGGCAGTAAATACCACTGCACTGATGTGTTTTGTGTTTTGATCCTAAAGGATGTACTCTATGCTTTGACAACATAGGATAAATTGTATAAATTAAAATGGTGAAAGGAACTGAAGACACATTGGGAAAATGCAGAAAAATCATTACTCCCAAGGAAATAATTTTAAGCAGATGCCAGTTGCTGTGTGATAATGCAGTGAAAATATAAAAAAACCCTCTTGAGACTTCCACGAAACTAGATTTAGGCAGACATAAAAAATGAGAGATGGGATACTTTGCCTTCACTCAATACTACTGAAATATATAAAGTAGTATTTCACTATATAAAAAACTTCCTTATGCTACATCAGTACAAAGCTGTCCGTACTCAGTACTCAACTGAAAAGGAAGTGTTATCTGCAAATTTGTTCTACCTTAAATGAATACAGTTGATTTCCAGTGTAATAGATTAGGATTTTGATTTAAATATTGATGATAGAGATACACTTTCTGTAAAATGCTGTGGAAACTAGCCTTTTTTTTTTCATTTATAAGTAATTGTACAAATGAGTTCTGAACATCTAAACAACTCTTCATCAGAAAGCCTGTGAAATATCAAGGTTACTGCAACAATATTTTTAATTAAAAAAAAAATATACACATTCTGGTGTTATTTTTATACACTTACTAGAAAGCTTCTAAAACCTATGTTGTCTGCCAAAAACTAAAATACAATCCATGTTAGCCAAAGATATTGTGTAACAGAGTGTTGTTCCTATTTATTGATTATGAGTTAAAATTTTATAATGAATTGCAATATATTATAAAAAGAGTTTTAAAAAGCGAGATTTAAGATCAGAAAAAGAAAAAATCCCAAATGTCAAAACACCAGAATTCCAAATGTGTCTTTTTGAATAAAACATAAAACTAATTCTCCATTGGGTGAGGAAATAAAAAATTTTAGACAGCATAAGACACTGGGATTTTACACCTTTTGCTACTTATGCCATCAAGTAGCACTGCTTATTACCTTGTGTAATAAAATATTTCTCTTATCCCAGAAACAGAAGCCATATCCCTATCTCAAAACCTGCAAATTTAATATTGTCTTCACAATATGATATTTTCTCTTTATGAAGCATGCGCCTACACTGTCTTAAAAAAGTTAGACAACAAAAAAATATTGTCTTTTTACACAGTGTAAATCTAGAAGTCATATTTTTACATCTATCAGGTTTGTGCTTTGATTCTTCAGGTAAAAGAGAATGCTTGGGAATTGAACACTCTACTTCACATTTGCCCACTTCTGTATTGAAAAGAGAAGTTGTCTGTAAACAGTGCCATTAGTTTCATGTAGGACAATTACAACAAAGAACCAAAAATTGCAAATATTTTTTTCTTTTGTGGACCCAATTCTAAGTACATGTATAAGACAGATAAATTAATAATTCCCTTCTCAGAACTACACGTGAATCACAAATCACAGTATCACAGAAGGGCAGGAGCTGGATGGGACCTCTAAAGATAATCTAGTCCAAATCCCTAGGCTCAAGCAGGTTCACCTACATCAGGTCACTCAGAAAGGCATCCAGGGGTGTTCTGAAAACCTCTAGAGAAGGAGACTCCAAAACCTCCCCAGGCAGCCTGTGCCAAGGCTCCCTCACTCTCACAGGAAATAATTTTTTCGTTAAGTGAACAGTTTATGTTCCAGCTTTTCTCCATTAGCCCTTGTCATTTCATTGGACACTAAAGGAAAAAAAATTTGCCCCATTACCTGGACACACACTTTTCAAATACTTGTAAGTATTAATGAGGTCCCCCCTCAGTCTCCTCCAGGCAGAAGAGTCCCAGATCCCACAGCCTTTTCTCATATGAAAGATGCTCCAGTCCCCTGATCATCTTGGTGGCCCTGTGCTGGACTCTCTCCAGAAGTTCCCTGTCACTCTTGAGCTGGGGAGCCCAGAACTGGACACGAGACTCCACATGAGGCCTCACTAGGACAGAGGAGAGGGGGAGCAGAACCTCCCTCGACCTGCTGGACACACTTTTCTTGATAGATCCCAGGATGCCATTGGCCTTCTTGGCCACGAGGGCACATTGCTGGCTCATGGTCAGTTTATTATCAACCAGGACTCTCATGTCTCTCTCTGCAGAGCTGCTCTCCAGCAGGTCAACCCCTAGCCTGTACTGGTGCATGGGGCTGTTCCTTCCCAAATGCAGGACTCTGCACTTGTCCTTGTTGAACCTCATGAGGTTCATCACCATCTAGGCTGGCATTTAGCCAGCTCTCAAACCACCTCACCATCCATCTAAGCCCCACTGCCTGAGCTTTCTGACAAGGATGTTTTGAGTGTCAAAAGCCTTGCTGAAGTCAAGGTAGATGACATCCACTGTTCTCCCCTCATCTAGCCAGTCAGTTATACTCTCATAGAAGGCCATGAGGTTGGTCAATCAGGATTTCTTCATGAATCCATGTTGACTCCCCCTGATAACCATCTTTCCTTCATGTGTTTTGAGACATCATCCAGGAGGAGTTGTTCCATCAGCTTTCTGGGGATGGAGATAAGGGTGACTGGCCTGTAGTTTCCCATATCATCCTTCTTTCCTTTTTTTTGAAGACTGGAGCAACACTGGCCACCTTCCAGTTCTCAGGCACCTTGCCAGTCCTCCATGATCTTTTGAAAATGACAGAGTGGGTTAGCAATAACATCAACCAGCTCCCTCAGCATTTGTGGGTGCATCCTGTTAGGTCCCATAGATTTAGGGGTGTTAAGATTGCCCAACAGGTCTCTAACGTCATCCTCATCCACCAAGGGAAAGTCTTTCATTCTCCAGACTATTCTACTGCCTTCCAGGGATTGGGCTTCCTGAGGGCTGGCCTCAGTGAAGACTGAGGAAAAGAAGGCATTCAGTAGTTCTGCTTCCTCTGTCACTAGGACACCCTCCTTGTTCATCAGCAGGTTCACATTCCCCCAATCTTCCTTTTGCTGCTCATGTATTTGAAAAAGTCCTTCTTGTTTTCAATTAGTTCCTTTGCCAGGTTTAATTCCAAAAAAGCTTTGGCATTCCTGTTTTTTGCGCTGCATACTCTGGTGATGTTTCTATACTCTTCCTAAGCAACCAGGCTCTTTTTCTATCTTATGTAGATTTCTCTCTTCTCCTTGAGAAACAGTTTCCCAAGGTACTGGACGTATCTTTCACTTTCGTTACAATTTTCTTTTTTTTTTTTTTTTTTCCAAACAATGTAATTTTCAAGCAGTGGTAAACAATTAGTGCTGAAGATTGGTTTGTTTTATCATTCTTGATTGACAGCTCCAGCAAATTACTCAGAACACCATTGTGCAGGTAGGATTTTTTTTCACTTTTTCTCTCCATCCTAGTTCTTTGAACTTCCCTTGTGAGACTACTGAAAGAAATAGTTTTCATTTTATCACTCTGATTTATTTTTTCACAGCATAAATCATTCCCAGGTTAGATCAAATCTGTCACACAGTTTTTTGTTGACATACATACTTAATTTTACTAAAGCACTATTTGACAACAACAATAATCATAATCATCATTTAGGTGTTGGACAGATTGTTATCCAGACTGAGTTTCAGTGGGCTCCCTTTGGCACTTCTGAAGCTTTCATTTGTCATCCTTTGGCACAAAACCCAGGAAACATAGATGTCCTGTCACAGTGATATTAAAAACATCTTTAAGTATCTTATTCATTTGAGCATGTATTAAAAAGAAAGATTCTTCATTTCTGGTGATCAACAACTGACCACTAAGTCTTCTCCAAATATCTGCAAATGATAAGGTTTGTAATACAGGTCCCATAATGAGAAGTTTGTATTGCAATACAGAGAACCAGGAATGTGGGGATGTGGGGACTTGGTTTATTTTCCTTAATGAGGGGACTTTTCGCACAATATTTCAAGCAAGTTAAAACCCTCTGAATAAGAGTGAGAACATTTCCTGAGATTTGTACTGAAACGCTCTGTTTAAGTGATACCTGAAAACTATTCTGAAAATTGCCATCAATAAAGAAAGAAAGCAGAAAAAAATAAAACTGAGATTGTCATCACAGGTAAATTACAGTTGAAATTAAAAATTGTACTAATTGCAGCTATTTTTTTGCCATTTGGATTACAGCTTGAGAAATCCTTTTAGTTATTGCTTAGATCTTAGATTTTTGAGACACCAATTATCATTAAACTTTCAGTCTCCTGCTGTTCCCACATTCAGAACAAAGCTACAACTCTGCAGGTTTCAAACCTCATATGTATTATAAAATGAAGATTTCAATCCAAATTATAATTTCCTTTCCAATTTATAATCAAAAAGTTTGCTTGAATCACTGCAATGGAGATGTGATACGGCTGTGCAGCAAGTATTAGGAATAAGAAACATTAATCAACACTAATCACTTGTTGGAAATTTTTGTCATTTATGAGCATGGTATGAAATATAGTAGTTGGTAGAAACAAAACAAGAAGATGGGACTGCAGGGATTTGAGGCTTGTTTGCCGATCAAGTCAGCAAGCCCATCTGCTAGTGGGCTGGTTTGGAACTGCTCTTTGAAGCTGCTGAGAAGCATCACTGGTTACAACTACGCTGAGAATTGCACTGCGTAGCTACATTTCCAAAGCAGAGGTGTACAACTAGATAGCTATCACTCCACTCTGTCACACAGCTCAGCACAAACTGCATTCTTAACAAAATGCTATAGTAACAGTAAACTATTTAATGATTTTGAGTGCTGACAATGTTTCAAGTTTTGCTGCAAACACCATCATCCTGAAATAGATTTTTTTAAATAAGTATATAATGAAAGTTTAAAGAAAGAAAAAAATCTGAGGTTGTGCCAAGGGTCTTTCTACTTACAAAACCAGTAGGAAATTAAAATGAAACTGATCTATACAGCTTCATGTCCAGATTTTGTGAGTATTTTGTGATTCTATGCCAATGAAAACTATAATTTAGACTAATTATTCTTGACATTTTGAAATTATAGAAATACTGAATTTTAAAAGAAATTTTGCTTATACACACACTACGTGATCGCTTTAATGAGGATGAATATGTAATTTGTACAACACTAACTTTGTAATTACTTTGTAATTAAAAGGTCTACTTTTCTGATTACTTGCACTTAAAAACATCTAATTGCATGTAATATTATATGATTATATAAAAAATCAGAAACTAGGCAAAATAGATTAATGTTGAAAAGTGGATAAAATGAAAACAAAAATACTTATTTGCAACTACATTGCTTTTTGAAAAACAACAGTTTCAGTGATTACTTAGAATGTATATTGACATATGTATTTAACGGTTTTGTGATATTTGTGAAATAATTCCTTTGTCATAGCATGAACTTTACTTCTTTGGATTAGATGAAGTCAGACTATTCCCTCATTAACTCCCTTTTCTTTTGCCATACCGTAGCTCTCAAAATACTTCAGCTGTGCATTTAACATGACAGGCTAACTATTACACAAGTTGATTCTTCCCATTACAAGAGTCAGGATCAAGGATAGGTGTTGCACACAGGTTCCCTTGAGACATGCATTTCAAAGTCAGGCAGATATCCAGTCTCTATGTCATTCTCTTATGTGCACATTTAAGCAATGCAACAGAAAATACTGCTCTTCTATATGCCACTTTTGGACAGTGACAGGGGTCTGTCCCTAATGGCGGGTTATTCTATATTCTAAAGTGGTTACAATTGTGGATGTTTCTGTGACAGCAGTATAGCTAGTGTTTGTGCAGAAGGCATTTATCTACTTGTATTGCTCTCAAATCTAAATTTTCTTCCTTCTTATCACATTTTTTTTCAGTTGCTCCGTAGCTACTTTTCCTAACACAAATGAGGTCTACCTCCTGAGCTCTGGGGTGCCACTGTCTTACTGGATAGCTACTTATGTGGGCATAACTTGGTATTCTGCTTTGCTATTTTGGGGCGATTTGCCAAGTTCAGGTAATAATAGTCCTTTATTTTACCAGAGAACTCTTGAATCTTTATAAATGAGGTTTATTTTGTCCAGAGTAGAATAGTACATGAGTTTTCTCATTGGTATTTGTTGATTTTTAACTGACTTTGAGAGTATGAGGCAAAACAATGCACACCAAAATATGATGCAGCTTGTGCAGTACACATCACTTATTTCAGGGCCTGTTGGTAAACTTTTGCATATACAACTGTTGTGACAATTACAAGGCTGATTTAGAATTACATTAGTAGAGAAGCACTCTAGTAATAACAAATTGCTATTCAAATGGCAGTGTAGTCCCTGGTGACAGGATGACTATCCACACTGGAAACATTACATCTTTGGATCAAGAACGTGGAAGCAATAGGGGCAAAACACTAGGAGGGAAAAACCTGGCAATATTTTGTTCCTTTTCGAATCACACTTTGCACAAACAAGTAAGCAAGAAGGTAGGAGGTTTTCCTGTTGTGCTAACACAGGTAGATGTCTATACTTGGGAAGACATTCAGTGCATTCCAGAGGCATGCAAAGAGAAGGCTAAAGTGACAGAACAGCAACTGGACTTTAAGACTGGAATCACAGATGAAACTGGGGTGGCACTGCTTGAAATTTAGGTAAAGCTAAACTGGCAGGAGAATTTAGAGAACAGAGGTAGGTAATAAAATAAGCTTTAATAAAACAGAGTTAAGTGCCAATTTCATGTTATAGATTTATAGAATCATAGAATGGGAGGGTTGGAAGGGACCTTTAGAGATCATCTAGTCCAACTCCCCTGTAGAAGCAGGTTCACCTAGATCAGGTCACACAGAAACACATCCAGGTAGGTCTTGAAGACCTCCAAGGCTTGCTTTTTTTTTTTTGCAACAAAGAAATATTTCAAAATTAAAAAAAGAAAATAGGTCAAGAAAATTTGCATAATTCATGACATAAGAAGTATTTTTTATTAGCAATAACTTCTTGCAGTATCTTGTTACAATATGAGACTTCGATTATATATTGCTACACCAACAGATGTAACACATTTTACTATGAATTTGATTTCCTTTTAGCGTGGATTCCTGAACTTATTCACAGAGTGGATTAAAATGGGAAAAAAAAACCTCAAATAAAAATATTTTTGTAATAATTACAGCTGAATATCTACAAAACAAAGCAACTAGGATTACCATATCTTCCAAAGAAACCTAATATTTTAGCATGAGTGTGTTTACCATAATGTTTAAGTTACTTTTTAATGAAAGGATTTCCATTTATATGACATCAAAACATCTAAGCACTGATACGGTCTGCAAACTTTCCTCAGATGAGAAGAGTTTGAGTAGAACTAAGTATTTCACAAACCAAAAACAAACAACAAAGCAGTCAATTTACTAAGGCAAATTTAAAGGAGATAGTAGATATTTCTTGGATATTTGAAAGCATCTCCCCCTTAAAGTATTTAGAAATCTTTTATTTGAGTTCCACAGGTACTCAGAGATAAAAACCTGTACAAAAAGAGATTTATTTAATTTTTTTAGAAATGTCTATGGAAAAGAACATTAATTTTCTGTACCATTTTAAAATTCTCATTGAAAAAAACTTTCCATTACCTGACTTACATTGTATTTTACCACCACAAAAAAACCCCCGCAAACATTAGAGCCAAATAAGTGCTTTAGGCATGTTTATTTTCCATTTGTGTCCACTATAGCACAGTCAGTCAGAGGAACATTAGAGCAAATAGCAAATTACAGGCAACGAGAGAATTGCAAGCCAATACATTTGACTCACTTAGCCATGTTTAATCTCACTTCTAGGTAACATTAAGAAGAAATCCACATTATGTCTGTAAACACAGACTGAAAATTTGACATAATGATACTGTCAGTTCAGCTAATATTAATGTAGGAAAAAAATATTAAGACATTGGAGAGAAATTGAGAATATCAGATCCATGTCCATTTCTCTCTTCTCTCCCCCTTGTCTCAGCTAGGATATGAAATTAGACAAATCTATCTGAAAGGAAGATCACATTTTTAAGCACGGGCACAACAGATAAAGCTTGTGAGTACCTCTAAAAGTTCATTTTTCACTTAAACAGATACAACAAGAAGATCAGCATGAAAAGTGCCACTGGAGTCTGTGTCCGGTGCCACCGAACAGAAAACTGTGACCCAGCAGCACCGTGCTCCCAGCGCTAGTGCACTGCTCCGTTTGGAGGGCAGACACAATCACAGCAGGACAGCCAGTGCAGCCTGAATACTATTTAGGACTATTGTCAGTTCTGCAGTAGTTTCACTATAATTTAAAAATGCTCCAATTGCAATTTGGTATAAATTATCAATGACTAAGATGGTAAAACTCACAGAGCTATACATAGACATCGATGCCGCAATGTATGTGCATATCCCTGACAGTAGAGTTGCTCCTGAAGTGCTAGAGAACTAACAGCAATAAGCACTTTGTTAAAGAGCATGGAAAGCCATCCAAATTATATGCTGCATTTTTCTTAAAACTACATAGAATCCGAGTTTTTATCGCATTAACACTTAATAGATGTCATATTGCTCTAATTGAAATGACTTGCACTTGTGACTGCTGGGCACCTCTGCAACTGTAATGCTGACATTTCCTAACATTTGAGCATGTGGATTTCCAGCCTTTCCAGACCCTGCTTATGGGAGTCTATTGCTCTTTTAAAGGAAGTAACTTTTTTTCCCCCCTGTATATAAACAAAGGTCACAAATGCTTTGTGAAACTATAATGAGCTCTGCAGAAAATGTTAGATGCACTGGGTTTTCAAGCTAATTATCTGTTAGTTTTGCAGGCTATGTATACTTTAGCAAGGAATTTGGAGTGACAAGAGATAGCAGATCAAAGAGATGGCACTACAGCCACTGCAATGATATATGTGGCAGAGTTTAACCTCCAATGAGACTTAATCTAGTCCCCTGAACTGAGTGTTCCCACCAGGCACATGGGGAACTGGTTGATCCAAAGGACAGGTCATTGGTAAGGACCTTTAACTCTGCAAGAAGGGTCACAGTGTATCTGGCTTGCATCTGGAGTGGGTCTTTTTGAAGCGGGCATGTTTTGAAGATTTTATTGGTTTCCTCTGAAAATGGAAACAGCTCTACAACCCAGCTCTCTGATGTGCAGCAAATGGGGATGACCTGGAGGCTCAGCCCAGAACTTCAGCTCTGCCTCAAAGCAAAGAGTGAATGAAGGTACAACTTCACAGAACTGGTTGGGCAAGCAGGATGTTATTTGCCATCCTATTTGACAGATATTTGCAGAGGAATATTGACTTTTCTTCCACATTCCAAAGAAAATGTGTGACTTCAGACCTCCCTACTCTTTCTTTCCCATTTCCTTTATCTATTTATTCAAATTTCCTCTTGCCATTTTTTTTCTAATCTTTAATCCTGTAAATTGCCAGTTTCCTGACTGCACTGTATTACTTGCTAAGTTTTGCTGCTTTTGGCTGGGACGTGGTTAATTTTCTTCACAGCAGCTACTATGGAGCTATGTTTTGTATATATGCTAAAAACAGTATTCATAATACAATGCAGTGCTTGCACAGCAACAAGGCTTTTTCTGCCCCTCACATCCTTCCACCAGTGGGTGAGCTGGAGGTGTACAAGAGGTTGCAGGGGAGACACAGCAGCTGACTCCAATTGACCAAAGGGGTAAAAAGTTGGGGGAAGAAGGAGAAAGAGGGGGATGTTTTGAGTGATGGTGCTTGTCTGCACAAGTAACCATTACACATGATGGAGTTCTGATTTCTTGGGGATGGCTGGACACCTGCCAGCTCATGGGAAGTGGGGAAGGAATTACTTGTTTTGCTTTGCTTGCACATGTGGCTTTTGCTCTACTTATTACACTGTCTATCTCAACCCACAGGTTTTCTTACTTTTACCCTTCTGATTCTCTCCCCCATCCCACCTGGGGAGGATTAAGTGAGCAATTGTGTGGTTCTGAGTTGCCAGCTCAGGTTAAACCACAACACTGAAGTATATCCTACTTAGCAAAAACCAGAAGGCATCAAATCAAGTGTTGGCATTAAAAAGCAGATATTCAATATTTGATTCATTGTCACATATTCCATTTGGGTGGTAGATTTCTAAATGGATTCAGAAGTTATTGGACAAATAAGATGTGTACAGAGTGTATTGACACAGATTTAATTTCCTGTTCAGAAAGTACCCAGACCACAGATTATCAGAAAATCAAAGCTGGACAAGTAATTCCATGCTTGTCACGTTATCGTACCTTTTTTGTCAAGCACAACACAAAGTCATTTTCTATTTCAAGCTGAGTACCCTGATTTCAGTTTCAATAGATCTTGGAGATTCAGGGTTCCCTAGCTGATTGGTTCACTTAATAACTGCATTTTGGTGAATGGCTTCCTGGTGGCATCTAGCAAATGCCCACTAGTATCCTCAAGGCAGAGAAAAACACTATCTACCAAATACGGAGTTAAGCAAGTTACTCAGGACTGTTGCATGCCTCTACACAGAGCTGAATGGCACCTTGAATAGATGCAGGAGATTTTGGAGTTGCTTCTCTTTAATCAAGAATCGTGGGACATTTTATCTTCTGAAAATCAGAACATTTTTCCCCAGGTATTTTGCCTCATAGTGATCCTATATACATTTAATACTTGGGCGTATATATTTTGATTCGGATCAGGAGTGAGATTTTTGAAGTGAATCTTGCAGTGCCTGCAAAGATGCATCCTGGGACATTACATAAGGTATTCCAGTATCTAACACAAATACAGTTCACAGAACCATTACAGCTGGAATGAAACAAACACCCTATAGTGCATATAATATAGACATCAGATCCTCAGCAGCTGCTATTTCACACTACAGTTCTACTCTTCCTGGATTGCACTAACATAGCCATAACCCTTATTTCCTAACCACTGACGAGCTGTTTTGTTTCAGTTTGACTTTAATAAAATTAATTGAAAAAAAAAGAGAAAGTAACAGAAGGTTCAAAATGAAAGCAGTGATAGGAAAGTTAATGATAAGTGTTCTCTTGGCAACTAGAGAGAAATTTGTGCTTGAAGGTACAAATTTAAAAGGCACCGCTGACTACCAGGGCCAGCAATTAAAAATTAAAGACACCCTACAACACCCCAAAGGAGCAATTAAAGTATGTGTGAACAAGCTGGCTGTAATGACCAAACATTTCTTATGCTTGAAATAAAGTTTGGAGTAGAACTTTAAAAAGATAATTTTTTATTTCATCTGTACAAATTAAATTTAATTCAATTTAATATGTCTTAAGATTTGACCTAACAATTTCATGTTGTGGTAACAGGAAGTGAGAAAGCAAGATCTACTAGAGTCAGGATGTTACACTTTTCAGATCATAATGGGTTGAGATTATTCATTCTCTAAGTGTTACACAGCCAAAACATGCTCTTAATACAGGTATGGAAATATTATCTGACAAACGCAGTCCGCAGTCAACAGGCTGAAATGTGTTCCATCTTTTAAGTTCTTTACTCAATTGCACCCAGATTTTGTGAAAGAAATGTGTAAAAATTTGAGGGTGTCCATGTAACCTTAGAGATGTTTTTGTGGCACTGCTAAAAAGTTCAAAGAAGGGAGAATGGTCACTGTGGCCTTATGAGTATTAGAAATTTTGCATTGCCTGTATGAATTTGTAGGAATACTGAAGTTCATTCCTCTTAAATCCGCAAAATTTGTGATAAATACCAGTCAAAACAAGCATAAGGGTGCGGATTTACAGTGGTTTGTTGCAGGTAGACTCTAGAAATACAGCCTGGAGCTTGCCGTGTGGCCAGCAACAGGGGAGGGAGCCTAGCATGGCTTAAGAGCTGCTATGATTTCCGGAAGTTCGTCTTTAAGGCCTTGTCCAGAATATGAATTTGCACAGATGAAACACAGATGGTTCATAACAGCCCTCTTTCTTCAGGCTTTTTAGATTCTGTCTCTTTTCTCTGCCTTCACATTTTGCTTTCTCTTTATATTCTTGGATCCTTGGGATTCATTCTTTGTGCATGTCTGCAAAACATCTACAGCTAAAGCAGTACTGACACAGAAGCAGGAGACAGTAACAGCAGTACAGAAGAGCAAAGATACTGACAACTGAAAAGAACAAAGAAACAGGAACAAGTTAACCTGACTGCAATGTAAATTCCTGAGTGTCAGGAACAGACTCCTTTTGCTGTTCAGAGGAGTGCTCAATATAGTTCTCTCTGAAATAACAAATGTAATACTGCTTTACAGTTACAGGATGCAGTATATTTAAAGCTGTATTCCACCCATAACACAATATAAATTAATTACACTTAATCAGCCAGTCCAGCAAAATGCTGAAGACTGTTACTGACAACTTTAATTCTCTAACTTTTGTTTGCTAAGCATCTCTGGCCAAATAAAGCCTCAGACTTTACCTCCTCTTGACTTACCCATTTAGTCAAAGTAATGCATAAAATAGCAATGTGCTTTACTTTTTAAGTACAAATAAATCATATGCACTTGTGAGTCTGGATCTCAGGCTTCACTATTAGGGTGTACATTTACTACAGAAACTAATCAGCAATGCTTTCAAGTAAGTGATAGTTACATTTAATTTAGCAGCTTTGTCTCCACTTACTGTTTCAGCTTGGTTGCTGCTTTTCATGCATCAGAATCATTAGTGGTCACACATTAGTTGTCTCTGGGTTAAAATGTCTGCAAGTTGTCAAATGGTTTTAGTATAAACCTCTGTGACTGAATGTTTAGTGGTGCTCTCAGCATACAAGACATATGCTTGTCAATATTTACTTATGATGATAAATGGGCAACTACTCACTTTATCCTAAAGTAACCAGTGCTTTTGGGATGCTATTTAAGAAGTCTTTTTCTCTATTGCAGTTTTCTTTTAACATGATCTAGTTTTACTTTGTTTCACTTTCTTCCTTCAGGTTAATTTTAGGCTTATCACTCATGAATGAAAACCATATGCTTTCTAAAAAATAAAAAAGTCCTTAACCTGAAAAAAGGGATTAAGAGCAAAGTACTATTGGATGTTTTAATCTGCAGAAAAAGAAGCAGAAATAATGCATGCCAGCAGTAACTGTAGCTCAGGGATTTTTTTCTGCCACTTCAGAATATATATTAGAAACATTTTTGTTCACTGTATTATATATATGCTCTGTTTTGTTTATTTCTTTCTCTTATTAAAGATATTTGCACAGATATATGGAGGAAAAAAGAATTTTAATGGTGGCTGAGAAACATCTTAGTCATACATCTTAAAGAACTTTGGAAAAAGCAATTCTGTTCAGAAACAATTTTGCTTTAATACTGTATTTACTACGGATGTTAATGTTAAAGTTGAATATTTATTTCTAAGAATCGTTTCTCCAGCTGCTTCTCTACCTGAACACTTAATCAGGTTTGGTAACAGTGCAGTTATTTCCACAGTGACAAGTTTTGGTGTCACAAATAAAGGATTTGACTTCAGCATGCAAAAGAGCAGCAAGAAGATTCGTTCTAAGAAAAGCCTTGGGGAGGGTTATGTATTTTGTATTATATATTTTCCTGAGTACTAAAGAATACAGGAAAAGAATCAAATATACACAGAAATGGTTTTGAAGAAAAGGGAACATGAGCACTTTGCAAGAGAAGTAAGATTATTTCTAACCAATAATGGGTCTATTATTCTGAAATATGGGGTGGAATTTAAGTTGTAAATGAGACACTTAATTTACAGGGTATAAGCGTATCTCTCTCTCTGATGGTGCCGTGTACCTGGGACATCTGCATGAGCTATCAGATAAAGTAGAAGATATGGAACATGTGTGACCTTCTGAATTTGCAACTGAATGTCAAGAATGATGTTGTAGGTCATCTCAGATGGTACCAGACATCCGGCCTCAACTGACATGTGAAGAATGCGTTTTACCAGTCCTGTGTTATAAGGATCTTCGGGATATTGTAGCAAGTACCAGAAAGAACTCAGCACTTATGTTTAGGCAGCCCCTATAGTTAAGTGTCTGAATCACAGTCCAAATTCTACCTTTAATGACAATTTAGAGGCATAAGATTTATTTCTCTGATGGAATTTAAGTTTTTGTTTTGTTGGGTTTTTTTAAAAGAGATTAAAAACCCCTCAACAAAACCAGCATTACTTCATACCAAAGAACCATACAAAAGTTTCTGCCTGCCTCTAGAAAAATTTGTGATGGCTACCTATAGAGAGATTAGTTCCATCTGAGCATGAAAAGTACCTTTAAGCAGAGGTTCAAGTTTGGTTTAAGAAGATACAAAAATACTGAAGAGCAGCCTGTATTGATTTCCTAAGCTGAAGCTTATCTCACTAGTACTGGAGAAACAGGATGGCAGTTACCACCCTATGGATGCAGTATCTCAGGCAGCTAACATTTTTAACAGAGAGGAAAGAAATCAGGTGAGAACAGAGAAAGAACCGAGGAGGGAATATCTGGCTTAATTAGATGTTGTCAAATCAATTGAATCTCCAGAACTTTGCCTTAGAGCACGTGAAACACTGACTACAACAATATCAGAAGCATTCATGGTTTATCTTTCAGAATTTGGAGAGGATGATGACATTTCAGGAGATTTTAAAAGGTCAAAAACAACCTTTATCTTTAGAAAGTGGAAAAAAAAGGAAGAGACAAGGAATTATAAGCAACTCAGCTTACGTTCAGTTCTTGAAACGTTACTGGAAGAAATTAAGAATTTTAGAACCTTGATAGAAGGTTAGCATGAAGATTAATAGCAGCCAACATGTATTTGTCAAGAACAAACCCAATTCAATTTACTTCTAAGAATAAGGCCTTATGAAAAACTGAATAGCAGAAGACACACTAATTTAAAAAATCATTTTGACATTTTCTCACCAGACATTTTTATAAGCAAGCAATGTTACAGATAAAACTGATCTAAGACACATTCAATAGTGGTTTAAGAACTGTGCTTAGGGAGTAGTTATCACTAGTTCATTGTAAGACTGGAAGGATATATGACGATCAATGAATGTAGATCCAGTAATACATCAATAGTCTTCATACTTCACTGACAACCTGGGTGACAGAATAGAGAATATATCTATTGAATTCACAGGCAACAAAATTAAAAAATGCTTTAGAAAGCAGTAGCAACAAACTGACAAAGTAATCTGAAAGAAACAGGATGGGATTCATTATGGAAAAAAATAAAATGCCACACTGTTCTCCAGTGAGGCAAAATAATGAGCTGGAAAAATTCTAGATGGGAAACAACTGGCAGGGTGGC
This sequence comes from Urocolius indicus, assembly GCA_013401255.1. Classification (NCBI taxonomy): domain Eukaryota; kingdom Metazoa; phylum Chordata; class Aves; order Coliiformes; family Coliidae; genus Urocolius; species Urocolius indicus. The sequence goes on from WBNH01008562.1 coordinate 486,102, forward strand.
AGCTGTAAAGGGAAAAGTCTAAGGCACATATTGAATTCTCAGTTGATAGTAAGCTGTCATTGCCAGGTGACTGGAAAAAGGCTATCATACAGAGATATATAAAGAGAAATATTTTTTGCAAGCTACATGGAATAATTTTTTGGGATTGGCAAAGTCTTCTCTGTCTGCCGAGTCTAGTTTTGGGCTTTGCATTTCAAAGAAAAATAGGCCGATTAGAGATGTCCTACAGAGTAGCAACCAAATGTCTAATAATCATGACCTACAGAAACAGTCAGATATATTGTTCATAGAGGAGAAATTATTGAATCTGGAATATAAAAATGGTCTCTGATATTAAGAAGCAGTTGGGAAGAGAAAGGAAACAAGCTACTTCCCACGCCCTCAGTATGTACAGAAGAAAAAAATAGTATTACATTCCAGCAAGGGAAATTTAGTTAAGAAATATTAACATTCTGTAAGAGTAAAGCTAACTGAATGTAGGAATAGATTGTCTGTAGAAATTGTGAAAAAGTCATCCTCAGTAAAAGGTTACATCTAGAACATTGTCGGTCTAGGACTCTGTCTTGGATCAAAATGGGCAATGTGAACCTTTGAAGTTCCTTCTAGGACTTTTTTTCCTTTTCCTGATTCTTTTGATCTTTATCTCTTCAGCTCAACAGTTGTAAAGTAAGGACCTGCACTTTTATAATGTTAGTTCCTTATTTTGAATGGATTTTTTTTTCTACTCTAAAATTTATCTGGTGTTTTAGTTGTTGTTTTGGCTTTCCCCCCCACCCCTTGCTTATAGCATCCATTTGGTACAGTCATAAGGCCATAAGTATGGCCTTAGAAGAATGTTAGTACATCACCTGTGGCTTACATTGGGATAAAAGGCTTCCTAGAAACAAAACAGCTGATATTTTCTGAAGCATCTTACGAGACAGAGAAAAAGATAAGTAGAATTTACATTCCTGCTGTAATTCTGTTTCCTCCAGGCATTTCCTCCTTCTGGAACATACAGGTAGCTAAATAACTTCATATTGTGTATCTCAGATCTCTTTTGAAAGCCTGTTTTAAAATATTTTCAGCTCCATTTATTAGATCACAATATTACAAATTAAGTTTTTATTAGTTATTATTTTATTAGAGTTATCCTGTGTAGTGTTACCTTTCTTGTTACTTTGATACCATTTTACTTTAATGTTTTCATATTTTTCAGTTTAATGTTATAATACACATATTTTATCCAGTATTTATATGTTGCTTCCCTTTTATTCTCTTTTCTAGAAGATAAGATAGAAGGAGACTAGCTGTATTTTATTAAAATGTCTGTACATTTGTAAAGCTTTGAATAGAATGACTCAGCCCATAAATATCCATAAAGACTGAAAATTACAGGGCATTTAATTCACCAGCTATTTATGAAATTGTAGAGGAAGTTTTCCTTGGAGCAAATAAGACTACACCCAAGGCTTCTGCAAATAGTTAGTCTAGGAAGAGAAGCATAATAGCTACACACAAAATACTGCCAAAGCAGTTCTCTGCTCCATTTCAATATCATCAGCTGTTTAATGATCTGAGAGAGAAGATAATGGCATCAAAGTATTGACATCTGAACTGTTCCACTAGATGTTAGTTTTCTGTATGGTATTTTGTTCTTTATCATTCACCCTCCCATACATACATTTTATTATTATTGGCTGCTAGGACTGTAGAAAATGTAGCCAAGGAAAATAGTCCTTGGTTTGGCAGCACAGCCCAGAGTTAATGTCAGAGATCAAAATCAGCTGGGGAATTTCTGTCTTTCTGATCACTTGTTATGAAACGATTTGAGGGGAGAAAGAAAGGTATGGGTCATTAATGAGGCTGTTATGATATTCTGTAAATCTGGGGGTAGAGAATCTGTGTTAAATCATCACTGAGGACTAAAGAACAAGTAATGCAAGAGTAAAGCTGACGTGTTCCAATTTTCAGGTGACTAATTCAAATGTACCATCCCAAATTAGCTTCTTACATTTCCTGTACTATGCAGAGACACTTCTATACCTCAGAGCATAAAGGTAACTGCAGAAATTACATAAAAGCATACATGATATGAAGTACATTAACACAACTTCAATTACTAAAACACAGTTGTTGTTTTTAGTGACCAAAGCAAAGAGCTGTCCTGTTGTGTGTTTATTTTTTCAATGATTTACTTAAATATACTCAGTCTCTGGATATAGTTAAAAAAAAACCCAAACCAGCTCTCTTTTTCATGGGGACTTAAGTACATAGGCTTTTAGGATCATCCTTTGGGAATGCAATAAGGTACATCAATAATCCTCCTCCACAAATCAGAAATTATATGCAAAACAAAGTCTTTATATTCCCACTTGACTTAGGGAAAAGCTAGAACAGATTTATTTCATTTACCCTAAATTCCCAAATGGAGCATAAGCATTCAGTTGCTATTTTCAGATGCCTACATCGAAAATTAAGCTCCCCGAACCCCACACAGCACTGGCAGTATGTGACTTCCTCAGGGACCTAAACTACTACAGGTGTGTTTCCAGCACCATAGTCTCCCTTTTTAACTGTATGCATACTAGCTACAGTAAGTAGGCAGTTTTCTGGCACACATCTAACTACTGTTGTGCTCACAAACTGACCATTTCTCCACCTACCTTCCTTAAATGACGAAAGTGAGAAGATTCTTTAAAGATACATTGGGGTTGACATGGCACAGAGATAATTTGGAGGAGTGACAGCTGTATTCCCTGGCATGCTTCTCTGCCAGTATATACCACTGGACAGACTACTCCAGATGAACCAAGTTCAGTTCTCTGCCTTTGCCTGAGAAAACTTGATCCATATTCTTCTGGTACTCATTAATTCTGAATACATCTTGCCTATATTTAGCTGTAAAAATGTCATTAGTTGCCAATGTCAATTCTCGATGACCACTTTAGCATGGAGTTCTTTAACTTATGGCTATTTCTATTTTTTCCCCATCACTTAACTCTTCCAAATAACTAAATTCCTGCTTCCGATTAAAATCTTCAATAGCTTTTTATAGCCTAAAGTTTCATGAGATGAATTCCAGGCAGGGTATTTAATGCCAAACTGGTTCTCTGTGTCTCTTCTCCTGAAACTACTCAATTTTCTGTGGAATAGCTTAACATATCTGAGACATGTAAGATACATTAGATATCCTATGTAAGAGGATACAGACAGCATGAGTCTATAGCATGAGTCTACAGTTTAGAAGATCAGCATGCAAGTATTTGTGCTGCATCAGAAACTGTGCATTTATAATACACAGGAAATCCTATGGGAAACAGACTACCGATTTAAAAACATTTAGAGAATTTTAGAAAATTTGAGGTTTTGTTTGAATAAGTGTATTTGTTTTATTTCCTCTACGTGTGCATAGAAAAAAAACCTCTGTGAAATTAATTCATACCTTTTACACAATTGTATTTTTACGTGCTGTTGCTGTGCTGTTGAATATTCATTAATTTAAAAGCTAAAGAAACATCGTCAGCTAAGCTACATGACCCATTTTGACATTACTTTTAGATAAAACAAGGGAAAAGGGCTGTTGAAACCTATTATTTTTCACTATTTTTCTGGTAGTACAATATATACAGTTCATCTGAAGTGCTGGTAAAAAAAAGTTCAAGATTTAACTATGTTTATACAGTTTCTCATAATCAATTACTTCATTAGTGGCTTACTTAGGAACAGAATGAAAGATGAACCTGTAGAAGAGCTGATCTCAGCAGAAAGGTTATAGCATACTTACGATATAAATCAGGAGAGCTAAATACATTTATCCCTTAAGACCTTCACTTAAGATCTAGATTAGCAGCTTTTTTGATACTTTTCCTAAAATGAACCACAGTTCAAGTCTCGTTAGGCTTTATAAGCCATGAGACAAAATAAATATGAGGATAGCATGCTTGAGAAGTATTTCAACTCTTCAGAATGTTTCTCTGGAAAATATGCAATATTCTTTTAGTGAGGGAAAAGAAAAAGATCCTGTGATAATTCCCTTGCTTTCATATTAGATTTCACAGAAGAGTCATTGTGTGACTTGAAAATTTCAAAGGTACTTGCTCAGTCTTTTTGTTTGGTTATCTTGTGGAAAAAAAATGCAGAGTGCAAATGTCTCCATCATTCATAAGACATGTGCCGTTATGTACCCCCTGTATTTGACACAGCTATGTGTAGGCTTCTCCATGCGCTTGTGCAGATCTATACACAACAGAAACTGTGTTGAGACTTGGGTAAGACCAATATGTTGCAGAAAGATTAAAATCAATTAAATAATTTACTGTGAAAATTGCTGTCATAAAAGAACAAGATGAACCCACAAGAACTCCTTCAAAAAATAAAGTCAGCTCACATATTTTTGCTATATCTATGGATGTCAATTTAAATGAAGAGAGAACAACGTCAAAAGTAAAAACTCAATTATTATTATATTTAAAACCATCACAGGTAAATAACAGTATTGTGAATCTTTCAACTCTAAAGACTAATCGATGACAGGTATGTCTATCTATTTCTATTTATTTGTGACATCTATGGTTACATGATCACTTCCAATGATCAGGAAAACTACACGTTCACCCTGAAGAAAATTTATAGATGCTATAAAATTTTCAATGCTGGCTGCCGCTGCTTTTTTTTCCTCTTCAAAATGAGAAATTTCATTATACTCTGGTAACATATCAAGTCATAAGATGCAATATCACTTTGGGCTTTAAGGAGGTAGCAGGGTGTTGTGGGGGATATGCAGCATTCAGAAATGTATGATTCTCGCTGACAAAAGAACTGTTGGTAGCAGATTGAAGGACTGTTCTGACTTCGGTATGAAAGCAAATTTTGTTTGTAAGACAAGGAGTAATCATATCTTTTGGCTTTGGATCAAACCAGCTAAATCATTTACTTCTAAAACCTCGTAAACTCTGTTTTTGAAGAGAAATGGGCAATTGATTAAGTGAGGGAGACTTGTTAGTTGAGAGAAAGATATAAAAGTTAACATGTTTGGCAGGTGGTTAACATTTATAAGGATGGATTTAGACTTGAGATCCTTAGATTTCTTCTGTATGCTGCTAATAGATGCAGGAATAATCATAAAGGTATGCAAGACACTATATTTAAAAAGACTAACACTTGAGAACCAAAATTAGTCTTGATGTCTAAGTTAATTATACTTAACACTATTTAGGAGTCAAATTAAAAGATACATGAAATATTTCTTAAAAGGAAAGAAATATTCGAATATTATCTATTCCTTAATGATCACGCTTTCTAATGTCAGCAGTTTTCAGGTCTCACCTTTGCTATTTACATATCATAAGAGCACTAAACACCACTACAGTAAGATTTCTGTTCCACCAGCTCTTTATATGTGTTTGAACTTGATAATATGATAACTTTTAAGAAGAAAAAATATCCTCAGTATATGTCTAAAAAGTTATGTCCTCTGTTTATTATGAAAGAACTTCTAATCTTGCATGAAAGTTGAAAGCAATTTGAGGAAGAAAAGGACAAAGGGATAGTAATCTGCATTTACACTTAGACTATTTGAATCAATTGCCTTTTAGAATTAATTTCAAATAAAATACACAATTCAAAGAAGCAGTAACAAACTGAAAAATTAGATTTTACGCACTTTTCAAGGACAGACTCATCTTTAAGGTAATAAGTCTTCCAGTTGCATCACGCAAAGCCCATATGGACCTGAGTAAAAAACTCAGTGTTTTTATGATAAGATTTCTGTCTAACTAGTTAAGTTACTTACATAAATTCAACTTTAGGTTGGACAGTAAGTGAATGTTTAAATGTCAAGCCTCTGTTTTGGTAGCAATCGGATAAAGACACCGATTTAGAATTTCGTCCACAAGGATCTGAAAGTCTAATTCATGCTCAATTTAAAGTCCTGGATTTAGCTCCTTTAGGGTGACTTGCTGTGATTACCCATCCTACCAACTACCAGCCCGTCTTTCACTTTCTAAAATGCATTTTCTTTTTGGCTCTCTGCCCAAATACTGTTAAGAAGCATTAGCTCCCAAGGCAGTCCTCATCCTTTTCCAGTTAAATAGAGTAAGAAGTGCTGATTCTACTATTTTACTGATATCCTCACTGTATTATTCTTTCTTTTATGGCTTCTCTCTGAATGCTCCCTGACCTAAGAACTTACTGTTCATAAGGTGATGTGATTGCTTCTTTCACACAATTATAAAAGAACCCAATAACCCTGTTACTTTTACTTCCACTTCACTGATCTGAACACTGCTTGAATGTAAATGTTATAAGCCACTATTTTGTCTGAAAGGAAAGGTAGATAACACTCTTTTAGCCACAAGGAAAAGTTTTGATATTTTACCTGGCTTTCTTTACAAGCGAAAATGAATAAAGACATCTGGGAAGGGTAGCCAAGGTAATTATCTTATACATTTTCTATTATAATATTTTACTGATTCTTGAATAATAATCCCAGAAAATTGAAGTGTTATTATTTGAATGCCAGGTGAGTTTTTCAAATATCACTTTATATTTTAGCTGTTGAATTCAATGGTAAAACTCACACCAATTTAATGAAGGACAAAACACTGTTGCTGGTATACCTGCGCTTGCAAGATGTTTTTTTGCTACTGTAGCAATGTTATATATGGAATGCCATATAATGTAGTTAGTTTGGCTAAGTGTGGATCAAGATCCTGTTAAACTGCAGGTGTTGAGCCCATGCAAGACATCGAAGGTGTCCCTACATAGCACAGATTTGCAATACAGCATCTCTTTTTCCACTGTGACTCTACCTACTCTGTGCAGGCAGTCATACCTGTACTCTCATTGTGCCAAGTACAGTCATACTTTGTATCCTACAGCTATGTAGATAAAACCAGGACATGTTACTGTGCAACATTCGGAGGCATCAATGGGAAAACTTAGACTCTCCTTCATACTTGTGGTGGTTTAGCCAAACCACACAGCTACTCACTTCTCCCCACCTTAGCCGGATGGGGACCAGAACCAAGAAAGTTCTAGAACCTTGTGAGTTGAGATAAGGACAATTTAACAGAAAACCACAAAGAGCAGGCAGTTACAACTACGGCCACAGGACACAGAAAAACGAGCGATGTCTGGTGTAAACTACTCACCATCCGCAGCCCGATGCTTGCCCCAACACCACAGACACAGTTCCCACACTGGCAACACAGCCCCACCACAGCCTGAGCGTGAGGTCACATGGCATCGAATAGCCCGGCCACGCCCCCTGGCGGCGGCTGGGCAGGGTTAACCCTATCCCAGCCAAACCCACAGCCTTCCTTCCTTCCTTCCTTCCTTCCTTCCTTCCTTCCTTCCTTCCTTCCTTCCCCTAAATCTGTTCCAAGGTCTGGCAAATAGACGCGTCTGTCGTGCAGATTCAAAGAAGATAGTTCTCAGCCTTTCAGAAAAGGCAAGTAAAAACAAGCCAAGTCTCCTCAACAGATCTGAAATGTCTGTTGACTGGGAGCACTCTTGTTTCCTTTCGTGATGCCATCTGGGAGAAGCTGCCTCCCTGATTTATTTCTTCCTGTCCAATCCCTTTTGGGTTTTTGTTTGTTTGTTGTTTTTGTAGTGAGATACTTTGGAATCCTCAATCTAAGTTTGTGTGATGCTCTCACTTGTCTAGTAAGAAACACCAGCAACTTGCACAGGATTTCAGGTGACTAGATATTAGCAAGGGTAAAGCCTGTGAGAAAACAAGTCTTATAAAAATGCACATTCCTTTAGGATGAATGTTTAAAAAAAATGGTTTAGAGTAATTTTTGAAAGAAAGACTATTTTAAAATAATGCTGATAAAATAAAACAGTGATATAAAAGGTATGCACAAAGCATAGGTACCAGACTGGCTATATATCTAGAAAATAAATTATTCAGAAAATATGAAGTACCATGGATATATTTTTTCAGACTTCCCTAAGCATTAGACACGATAACGTTTGGAGAGCTGTTAGTTTAAATAGAAATCTTTAACATTTATTACTACAATAATTGAGATGGAGACAAAACTAGTTCAAGGGAAGAAAGCAACATATTTTGCTGGAAGGAAGTTATGCATCAAATTCATTTAAAATTGTTTCATTAGTGATTTTGGCACAAAGAGCGGGAGTACACTAATGAACTTTACTCAAGATACAAGACAGGGGGATAACAGTACCATACAGGGATATGTGGATCTTCAAGAATATAATAATAGAATTATTAATTATAATTATTAATAGTAGTTACTAAGTGGAGAGAGAACAGCAAAAGATAAGACAGAATCAGTTTTACTTGTTGAAGAGAGGTTAACTGAAAGGTGCCAGCATAATGATGGTTACAACATACATATGTTATGTGTCACATTGTGTATGTGCATAATTGAAGGCAAGTACTACTGCAACTTCGCAAGGAAGAATATTAAACACTACCTACAATACTCTATGCAAAATCCACAGTTCACTAAAAACGATCACTACAAACTGATACAATGTCTAAAGATGTGCTACCAGGATGAAATAAGACATTTTAGAAGTGAACTTTTACCTTAGTTTCTGTTTCACTTTGTTTAACCTAAAATTCTGAAAGCCTTGTGAAACTTAGGGATCAAGTCCTTATGGATTCATTTCCAAGCACATTAAGACATGAGGTGACTGAACAACCATCAGAGATTTACCAAAGCCAAACTGCAATGGACCAACCTGACTGCTTTCCATGAGGAGTTAATCTGTGGATGATGGAGGTGGTAGAGAGGAAGCACTGGAAGACATTTATTTTTATTTGACAAAGTCTCCCTGTAGCCACAATGGGGGAAAATCGACTGCATGGATGATGAAAAAGTGAGGGAAAAAAATGGCTGTGTGAATTAGAATCAAGGCTAATAATTCAATGCCAAGCAGACAAAGAATTTGGGGTGCTGTTTCTCAATAGTTGATTCTGAGGCTAATGAATCAATGAATGTCAGTGATGCAAATGATAGTTCCGAACATATGTCCAGTAAGTTAACTAGACACATGAGGGAGCATCTGATATGCTTGAAGTCAGAGCTACTATTTAGAAAGACTTTTTGAGGTGTGGAGGAATGGACCATCATAAACCTTAGGAAACTCAGCAAAGACAAATACTGACTCCTGCATCTGGGATGGAACATCAACATGCAACTGCAGCAGCTCTGATGACAGTTTCAGGGTCCTAGTAGGCAACATGTCCACATATGACAATGTCCGTTCTATACTGGATATCTTAAAAGTGGATGCAATATTCCAGATGAGGCCTCATGGTTGCTGAGCAGAGGCAATAATCACTTCCCTATATCTGCTGCCATGCAACCCATACCCTCTACAGTGTATCTAAAGAGTCAGTTTAGGTAGGCCTCAATACAGCCTTCCCATTTCAAGCACACTTAATAAAGTACTATATATGCACAAAGAAAGAATCATGTGCTAGAGCCATAGGGGCACCACACAGGGTTAAAAAGAGACTCAGCCAAAATTTATAGCCAAATTTAGTCAATGTGCTCAGGAAGGGCTAATGCAAAAAAGGACAGAAGTCAGTCCATGGGCTACTTAACCTATAGACCCTAAAGGCCCTAGATCTCTTTCATTCAGCATCACAGATGCGAGTAAACAGATAGCTACAGAAGAACAGGGAAATAGTACAGTGATACTTTCCTTTGACTGCCATTTTCCAACTCCCATCAGTCTGCAGTTTAAGGATAGCCAGATCACCTGTGTAGAACTGCATTTAACAGCTTCGCTAAAGTTTTAACAGATTTTGTGCTGGTAACATGCAATTGCTCTTTGAATGCTTTTATAGATTTGTCTACATCAATGTCTCAGAAGTTCCACACCTGTTCCACAATTGTGAATCATATGAGAAAACTCTTTGCTTATGTTTCTCTTAAGCATACTGCTGACAGTTTAATTGAATGCCAATAAGTCTTCCTTGTGCAATAAAACATAATGACCCATCGTGACCTGGCCATTTTCTCTGTATGTTATAGAAACCTCTACCATCTCCTTTGACCTCAATCAATCATCTTCTTTCAATGTTGAAGACTCTTTGTCTATTTAATAATGCTTCTTGTGTGAAAGTCTAATTCTGATGATCTTTTTCGTATTACCTTTGCAATAAAAAATTGCCTTTGCATTTTCAAGCTCTTCTAATATTTTTTTGCTAGAGATGAGCAGAATTGAATGCAAAGTTCAAGATAAGGACAAAACATTTATTTGGATATTACTATAGCAATGCATCTTTTTCACTGGCTATTCTTAAAAACTCCCAAAGTTTTGTCTTTTTTATAGTTGTTGAGAAGTGTGATTTCATAATTGTCCTCTAAAAGCTCTTTCCTGAAAAGTAATATCTGATATACAGATCGCCAATGTACACCCTCATACTTATACATACAGCTATAACTAGAATATAGATTAGTTAGGTTTATTTCATAAGATCATATAATTATTATGATTGGAAAAGACCTTTAAAATCATTGAGTTTAACCACTAACCTAACACTTCCAGGCCAGTCACTAAACTAAACCATATCCCGCAGCATCTCATCTATGCATCTTTTGAGTATCTCTAGGAATGGTCACTCAACCACCTCCCTGGGCAGCCCCTTCCAATGCTTAAGAACCCTCTTGGTGAAAAAGTTCTTCCTAATGGCCAATCTAAACCTCCTCTGGCACAACTTAAAACCATTTCCTCTTGTCTGTTATTCGTTACTGGAGAGAAGAGATCACCCCCCACCTCACTACATTCAGATACTTTGAGAGTGATCATGTCTCCCCTCACCCTCCTCCAGGCTAAACATCCCCAGCTCCCTCAGTCACTCCTTGTAAGACTTGTTCTCCAGACACTTCACCAGATTTGTTGCCCATCTCTGGACATGCTCCAGCACCTCAGTGTCCTTCTTGTAGTGAGAGGCCCAGAACTGGACACAGTATTTGAGGTGTGGCCTCCACAGCACTGAGAACAAGAAGACAATCACTTTCTTGGCCCTCCTGGTCACACTATTTCTGACAGTGGCAAGAGCACCATTGGCCATCTTGGCCACCTGGGCACACTGATGGCTCATATTCAGCTGGCTGTTGATTAACATCCTCAGGTGTTCTCCAGGCAGCTTTCCAGCCACTCTGCCCCAAGCCTGTAACATTGCATGGGGTTGTTGTGGCCCAGCTGCAGGACCTGGCACTTGGCCTTGTTGAACCTCATACAATTGGCCTCAGTCCATTAATCCAGCCTGATTTTAATTTCATTATCCTTGATAACTTGATAGGATCAACAACTTAATAACTTCAATTTTATCTCCCCTTTTCTACCTTTTATTTTTTCTTTCAGTCATTCATAAAGAGGTTAAAGTGCACAAGTTTCATCTCACGCTTGAGTGGAACCTTTTTCCTTTGGAGAATCATAGAATCATAGAATGGTAGCGTTGGAAGGGACTTTTAGAGATCATCTAGTCCAACCAACCATTTATTGCTAACTTTACTCTCCTATCCTTTAAAACAATTTTTACTCCCCTAGAAAACTTGAGGAGGACTGAGTAAAGTTTCTTCTTGAAAATAAATCCATTTTCTGTGATCTTCCATAAACAAAAGATGAATATTTCTCTTCTCCATCATAATTACCCATATGTTTCCAACTTCTTTTCCAGTAGGGAAGTCAAACTAACAGGTCTATGTTCTACTCAGTCTTTTAAAGTCACCTTTAAACAGTCATTTTGCAGTTGTCATCTCCCATTATTCTGAAAGTGGGAAAATATAAGCAACAGGGTGTACAATTGCTATTATTTTTTAACAGTACTTTTTGCTGCAATGTAAATTTGAAGGAGTAACTTCCATCTCCAGAAAGAAAGCAGTGAAATAAAAAAAAGAGAGTCATTCAGCCCTATGCTGATCTTTTGCCTGTGCTCTATTTTACCGACATTCTTTTTCTTTTGCTTATTTCTTAGGGTTTTGTTTGTTTGTTTGTTCTAAATTTAACAAGTCACAATTGCAATTCAAGTTCTTGCACTTTTGGTTGGTTTTCCCTCTTGAGTGTTTTTCAAAACTGTGTAGAGGAATGATCCAAAGCAGAATCTAAACAGAAAGTAGAAAACCATGATATATCCACTTGTTTACATTAAGTTTATTCATCATTTACTTCTACTTTCCTTGCTCTTTTTCATTATTGGACCTGTATCTGAAGCTGCTACCACTTGCTCATCACTCAGTAGAGCAAAATGCATTTACCACCCACCAAAGAGCTTGATCTTATCCACAGATGAGATGGGAGCATTGTGTTCTAGCAATATTATTAGCAAAATTATTTTCCTATTCTTAGTCTGGAAGTCTGATTTATTTGCAAAGGCAAGTTCTTGAGTCAGCTGCATCTCATCTTACAGATGATGGCCATGCCATATCTCCTTGATCCCTGCAGAGTACTCTGTTCCACTACATCAACTCCCAGGGACACAGGAGGATAAAGTTGAATATCTGTTTTCCTACCATAGTCCTCATTCTTTCTAAACAACTGCTTATACGTATAGCTCAGGTTTCTTAATATCCTGCTGTCCCCTGAATACAACTTTGCAATCTCAAGGTGATATTGCTGCATTAGCTACACTGCAAAGGTTTTCTTGTGATGTTGATATCATCACTGTCTTCAGCTCTTTTTGTGGAAATATTGTCCCTGAATTACTTTCACTTATTTAAATAAGCTTCAAACAAAAATGAAATATACTGTAGTTACACATAGAAAAAATATTTCAAAGCATAAATTTTCTCTGATTACACATTTTTAATGCTGAAAACACAAATACTGTTAGTAGATGTAGCATTTAAATAAAATCTCTACTTCAGCACACATTGCCATTTGAATGGATTACCTTTAAAGAAATAAGACTTAAAAATATACAAGGTAAGTTAATTAGTTCTCTGTAGAAGCCGGTAGAAATTACGATTTTCAAATGGTTGAACAAAGAAATTATTAATATCAACATAAATCTAAAATGTTTCAGGATTTGTTTCAGTTTTGTTTTTTTTTTTGCAGAGGACACGATTAAATTGTGGAATATTAATAACACTCACACTCACATACATAAATATTCAATTCTGTCCCCATCTCTTTACCCCTTGGGAAAGGGATGCACTGAAGTTACTACTTTATCTGAGTAGTTTATTTTCTGGATTAAAAGTGTACTTAAATTTATTGCCAGAAAACTTGTTGAGGAAAGATTTTTCACACAGCTCTCAGTCGAAAAGGATATGAAGCATCTTTTAAATATTGAGATGGGTTGGCTTGAGCTCGACAAGTTTGTTTTATTTTTGCTTCCAATTATAAGTCCTGGTCCATAATTATATCCCTAAAATTGTACTATGCCTACACCCTTTTAATTTCAACACAATTCATAGGGGAGTACAGTTACAGTATATATAATTTGTATTTAGGATTCAGTTCTGGATGTGTGATTTTCAGTCCAAGACACTGATAGAAATATATAATCAAATTCACATATAGGTTTATAGTCCTTTTTTTAATTCCACATAGCTGCAGTGTTTTAGCAATAGTGAGTAAATTACTTCACTATTCATAGAATAATAGAATGGTAGGGGTTGGAAGAGATCTTTAGAGATCATCTAGTCCAACCTCCATTCAAAACTGAAAGAGCTGCAAAAGGATCAGGAATTTCTTCAGTTTGGGTTTTTTTTGGCCTCAAAGTAACAAGTATTTCTCTAGCATATAATCACAGATATCTTTTTAAGGTCAAAGTGACAGTAAATGTCCCTTGCCATTTAGAGAGACTCAAAAACCAGCTGCTGATAGTCACAGAGATTTCACGTCAAGTGCTGTATACCAGACAGTCAAGGAACTCAGTACCAAACTTCTGACTCACTCTACCATAACACAATAAGTGGCCCATCTTGTAAACATAACTTCAGAGACAAACAAGGTATCTTTTTACACCAACTGTATCTCTGTCTACATTGCAGGTGTTTACATTTGAGCTAACCACTTTTACACCTAAGCTACCACACTTTTAAAGTCAGAGCAGATAACAAGTGACTTTTGAATGGTGAGGATTCATCTCACATAGAGAAGTCTACACTGGGTATGTATGATCATATCATCACTGAAAGAAATGTCAGTCTTCCAAGTCACGTGTGATCACATATTTTGTTTCTCTCCTGCCATATGTAAATGTATGTGCACTGTTATTTCTCTGTTGTAACTGGAGATAATTTAGCTGCCTTCTAGAAATTATTAGCTATCTCTTCTACCTACAAAATACATCCTAGCTAGCAATTTAGATAAAATGACTAATTTTAATGGCTTAGATATTAGATGAGATCAAATGTAGTGCTCACTTCTGACTAAGCTGAGAAAAAAAAAAGCGCCTTTTTGGACATATGCTAGCATGCTTTGAATCATTCCCAACAGCTCCAGGCACAAATTCAACACTGAGACAAACCGTAAGGTCCTCTGCTGATCTCTTTGATATCTGAACCTATGATTTTTACTGTGTAAAATGACATGATAATTTTGGATTAAAATTGTTGTGTGGAATTTGTTCCCATATTTATCACAGCTTCACCTTTACTCTGAATTTTCACCAGTTTTTCTTATAGTTACTTAGGGAAGAATCCAGTATAAGGAATACAAGAGCCTATTTCTAAGAACAAGATATCAAGATCAAGGTCTTAAATTGTTGTTTCCATTAAACTTCCTAATGCTGAGTCAATTAGTTCAGAATATCAAATTCAAATATTAATGCACTTGTGGATTAAGTTTGGCCTGAACAGTATAATGTAAAAAGAGATCATTACTCTCCATGATGTCACTGTACATGGGTAATCATTTTTAATGAATAATTTATTTGATGTATTTTGTCCTTTTCTCTGGTCATGAAGACTTCATACTCTTCTAAGTCAAGACTGAGCAACAGAAAATTCATAATATATTTTTCTTTGCACTCTGAAAAAAAAGTGACTGATTTGATATTTTAGTATTTCTCATTTGAACGAATTTTTACTAGAAAGGTTCATTATGTTTTATGAGTTAAAGGAGTAGTTTGTAAAAAAAAAGGCAGTGTTTTGTTTGCCATTAATATTGCATAACATCCGTACACAATTCATAACTGACGTTAAGCTTCTTTCTAGTTCAGTTGCAGCAATAATCCAACATAAAAAATAACTAGTTAGAGAAAATGTTTTTGCTTTTGTTTTTAAAATTGAATAAATACACTTGTAATATATTCCAGTTATTAACAATATGAAATAAAGTTCATAATGGCAAGCAATCATTTCATTCCTGTGTTCTGGCATAAATGAACTGTTTTCTTCCATTCCTTCCAAAGGAATTTGCAAAGCTAATTAGAAAAAAACAGTCCAAAATCACAGAAATTCATAATCACAGAATCTTAAGGGTTGGAAGGGACCTTGAAAGATCATCTAGTCCAACCGCCCTGCCAGTGCAGGACCACCTAGAGTAGGTCACACAGGAACTCGTCGAGGTGGACTTTGAGTGTCTCTAGAGAAGGAGACTCAACAACCCATCTGGACTCAGCCCATTCTAGTGCTATGTCACACTCACAGTGAAGAAATTNCTCTTCCAGCTTGTACCTGTTGCCCCTTCTCCTATCATTGGATATCACTGAGAAGAGCCTGGATCCATCCTCCTGACAACCATCCTTTACATATTTGTAAACATTAATGAGGTTATCCCTCAGTCTCCTCTTCTCCAAGCTAAAGAGCCCCAGCTCCCTCAGCCATCTTTGGAGCACTACGCTGAACTCTCGCTAGCAGCTCCCCGTCCTTCTTGAACTTAGGGACCCAGGACTGGACACAATATTCCAGATGCAGTCTCACGAGGGCAGATTAAAGGGTGAGGAGAACCTCTCTCAACCTACCAACCACAGCCCTTCTAATACACCCCAGGATAATTAGGTTTCTGAAAACAATTGCATCATGGAAATCAAACAATAAATGCTACTTAACAATGAATATGACTCAATGGCAATTTCTGTAACATCTCTTAGTCTGCTTCATGCTATTGTTTTACAGAGAACTGCAGAGAGGACTAAAATTCACATAGACTATTCACAGGAGTCCTCAAGTTGATTTCTAATCTTTTGCAACCTTTGAGAACTAGATTTCATACCTAAAAAAAGCTAGTGTAATTAGTATCAATATTCAGCAAGTGCTGACTCTCAGTAGGAGTATACTGACACATTTCTGGACACTTAAATAAAATCATAGAGTTGTTAATAAAACAACAATGGTTAAAGAGAAAAGGCCATGACCAAAATATACAGGACAGCAAGTCCAGTAAGTTTATAGATACAGTCAAAAAAGAAAAGCAAAGGTAAATAACAGCCAGCAAAAAGATATATGTGACAACATCAAATTATAATTATTTTGGCAATGTTTTAATAGGGTGCTTTATTTTGTGAATAAATGCATTCAGAATTCCTCACTTCTCACAAAATGTAACCCCCCCCCCCACAAACTGAAAATACTTAATGTACTTGTTTGAATTATATTCTCTCATTTCTCTGCCTTCAATTATAGCTATTGAAAAAGTTTTAGTCTCATCTTTCTGTAAGTTGCTATTTACCAGTTCTATTAGATTGTAATCAATGGAACTGATACCACCAACACTGTATTACACATCACTCCAGAGTGCAAACTCACTTTCACACACAGACACAAATTTTATATTTTGTGTGTTTGATGAGTATGCAATGTAAAATTGTATAAGAGTGTTGACTAATCATTTGCTGAGTTACTGTTTCCACATTACAATAGAATTACAGCTATTTAAATGTAAAATTAATTCCATGAGTAACTCCCACCATGACACTTATTCTTCAAGAGCAGTAAGGTCACATTTCAAGGACATGGAGTGGATACTTCTTGCTACACCAACAATCTGGCAGGCAGTCAAATGCTCAGCTCTGCCATCTGCACTAATATTTAGGGTTTCTTTTATTTTCTTTCATACCCCAGAAATCTATGACATATCTGGAATAAGATCATTCTTTTCTTTCTATTTGAATGGTCAATAGAATATACTGACATAAATATATACTGGCACATATATAAGTACACACTAATGCATATAAATAAATGCACACCCACATGTACAGTAACATATCTTGCATATTTTTTCCCCCTTAAAAATTTTTGCTGGTCTTAAATTAAGGCGTACTTGCCTGCAGAAGGCAAAACTTATCTGAAGTTGAATCTGGCAATGGGCATACTGAGAAAGAGAGGCCCTAAAATATGCATACATACATACATACACATGAAAATGGATTTTTTTTCTGTATATTAACATAAATAATAATCTAAATAAAACCTAACAAAATTCCTTGCACAAAACTTTTAAAAGTTAAGTGTTTTTCCTGATTTAGGACTAATCAGGACCTTAAGATATGGTTAAATAAGATAATTCACAAGAGAAATAATTCACAATTATATCTTGAGAGGGGTTTTAACTATTTTCTGTATCTCCAGTTGCAACTTTCTCAAAGCACTCATAATAATCATTTTCTAATTCATTGTCACTCAAGGCTATTTTTCTCCCCCCTTTGGTAATCAAATATCTCCTGATATAAGGCAGCAATCCCAAATACCATATTTAAATGTAATTGTTTTATTTTAATGGGCTTGGATATACAGATGATTCAGTAATTAACGTAATTCTCTCAGGTTGGGTTAGGAACATTGAAAAGAGAAGGAAACAAAGCTTACTTTTGAATTTTGTTATGCTGCCTCAAGAAGAAACAATAAAAAGTGATCAAATTTATGTATAGTCCTGTTACAACTGAATATGTTAATTACTTTTTAGCAAAACAATTTGGTGTTCCTAGGAAACAGAGTGACAATGGCCACAGGTGGTAATGAAAGAAGGATGCCTTATCAGAAGTGACTAATAATGCTTGAGTTGCCAAAGTAACCAGATTGTCTCCTAAAAATGTATGCTTTGACACTCACTTATCAATGCTACTGAAATGTAACTCTTACTGTGTTCGCATAGCAAATTTCATTGCTATGTAAGTGACGAATGTGCTCGCCTGGATATGTTCTTGTGCGGTTTGATCTACATGGACCTGCACAGGGATTGGACTAGATGAACTTTAGATGTCCCTTCCAACCTCTACCATTCTGTGATTCCATGATTATTTGAATGTCTCATTTATTTATTTTTCACATATACAGGAAAATAAATGCTTCTTGTGGGTAGATTTCACCCCCTGAAATGGACAGGCAGTGGCTTCACTGATTTGCCTTTCTTACACTTTTGCTTTTGGGTCTTGAGTGATTATGCAGCACTTCTGCTTTGGACTAAGGGTTCATGTTTTGTCTTTCTTTTACTAAATTCTTCTTTGATGTTGTCATACATCACACTGCCTCGTCTAGCCACATACTGCTACTTGTATATGACAAAATATACTGAATATGCTATTTCCTAGAGTATCAAAGAACTTTGTTTCAGATTTGTTTTGTATTTCTATGGCTGTAAAACTTCAGAAAACCGATTGGACTTGAGTCATAAGAAACTTTTACTTTTAGCTGCTCTTTGCATCTCTCCAGTAAAGACAAATGCAAAAGCTTTCTTTCTGCTATACTATTTCAGAAAACTTCTGATTATGTGTTCTTTCTGTATATTACAATGACAGCTATATGGCTGCACACAGAGCTGCAAAAACAAACAATGCCTTCTTATGAGTCTTTGAAGCAAGACCAGCAAGAAATGCTCTGACAGCTGTATGACATTGTTGATATTTTTTTATTTATTTATTGGCTTCATATTGCAGATGCAGTTGGTCAGCAGATTCAAGACCAGGCAGTGCAGCATTTCTTGTGCAGGGTTTCATGGAGTAGGAAAGAGAGCATAGCACTGTATGGTAAAGAAACATAAGATAGTAACCAAAAGGCAAGAAGATCAGGAATGTCATGTTCAGCAGGTGAGATTTGACAGATCCAAATTACATAAAGCCAACTGCTTTGACTTGCTAAAGTTTTGTTCTTGTACGAATGTAAATTATTAAAAATTGAAAGACAGTACAAAATCCTACTTCCTTTGTTGACAGGAAACAAAAGCATTACTTTCTCACCTTTGGTATTGCCTGTGAAAAAAGGTCTGTATAATTTTCACCAACATAGGCAGACAATACCTTTTTGGGAATAAATGACTCAAGATACTCAAAGTATTTCTCATCTTTTGAATATTGGAGGCTGCTCTCAGTACAAAGTATGTATCAAATATAAACAGATTTCACTGGAAATTCAACCAATGAGTAAATTTTTTGAAGAACAACATCTTAAATTCTAGGTAACATTTTTCTGTTAAATAACTATTTTTCTATGTGCAGTACTGATTGTCTAAAAGCGTAAGATTTATCTCCTCTAATTTCAGACATCTAAAAACTAAATGTCTAAATTTGAGTGTCAGGATACGTGCAATGATGCAACCAGAATTTTTAGCAAGGGCATATGGTAACAGGACAAAGGAAAATGGCTTTAAACAGAGTAGATATAGATTAGATATTAAGGAGAAGTTATTCACTGTGATGGTGCTGAGGAACTGGAACAGGTTGCCCAGACAGGCTGTGGATATGTTCAAGGGGAGGCTAGATGGGGCTTTGAGGAACCTGATCGAGTGGAAGGTGTCCTCTGCCCATGGCAAGGGATGGAACTAGGTAATCTTTAAGGACTCTTCCAACTGAAACAATTTTATGATTTTATTAATTCATTAAAAGGAAATTTGTGTGACCTATGATGAGATTAATTGCTCTTTGGAAATATCTTTTCCTCAAATGTAAAGTGAAGCTAGGAGTTCAACCTTGGATTCCGAATTTACAGTTACTTAAATGACAATGTGAAGTTATTCACTGTGACTGCAAGATACAAAAGACTTTTTAAACAACTGACATTTTATGTGAATGAAAAAGAACCAAGTAAAAACAGTGTATGGTGCATGACTATCAGAGCAAGTACACATTAATATTGAGAAGTGTAACTGAGAAATCTTTCTGAAAAAAAATGAAATATTTTTAATTTTTTAAGAACAATTTAAATTATAAATTACTGAAATAGTTTCTGAGACTGCTTTAGAATAAAAATATCAGTAGCATCTAAATCTTAAAAAAAAGAAGTATCAAAATGTTATAAAAATATATTTACACCTAAGAAATCTGCCAGTTTTCCAAGTCCTTAGTCTGAATATGATCTCAGTATGATGTGCAAGCCACGTTGCTTCTTTACCATATTCATATAATCCTATTGAGTGCAGTGTCAATGGGCCTGTTAGGACAACAAGCTACTCCTCACTATCTCAGTGTGGTTAAATCTAGCTTTCCTCAGTCATCGCTTTTTTCATTGAATTAAAAAAAGTTAGTCTAAGGTTGAAATTAAACTGCAGGCCACCGTCTGTTTTCTTCGTGAAAAATCATGAACAGACTGAAGCTTGCAACAGAAAGTAGGCCTAGACAGTATTTTAGATCTGCAGGTGCTGATCTGAAGGCAGCAATCTTTTATTGTAAAAATCTCAGGCTTTCCATTCAATATTATTAATTTTTGAACTGAAAAACAAACAAAAAAAAAAGAAAACGGACCGAATAATTTATAAGCAAGTACTGAAAGTTACAATTTATTCTTTTGACATTCTTCCCTCACAGCACTCCACCCCTCACCCTCCAAAAACTAGGAGATTTTTTTACTTTTTAAATTATAGTTCAGATCCAATTAGACCTTTTTTCTTAAAATGTTATTACAGTCTTATAAGGTTTAATTTTCTTCTTGAACAGTTTATTCAAATGTTTTCCAGTTAAACTACTGGTCAAGAATGCACTAGAATTCAGATTATGTTTGATTCACATAACATCGTAAGTGTTGTCAGATCTGAAATTCCTGGCTGTGACTTACAATAGGCTCCGGAATGGACCACTTAAATCAGCAAAACTGATTAGGTTGGAAGTACTAGTCTACTGAAATAATTAAGAAAAGCTATTCTACCTGACACTGAGGGAACTCTTGTTACCCAAATATTGCCTCAAGGGATCTAATCCCTTTCACAGACAGCCAAAAATTTCACTTACAGTGCTTGCAAATAATGGATTACTGGAAAGTTTACATTTATTACAAATTTTAGACTTTAAAATCAATGTATTATAAAATTGCCACATCAACACTTTTGACTCAGAACAAAAATGCATACAAAATGTAAATCTAAACCTCTATGCATAACATGGTCTAACTTCTTTGAGCTATCACACAATGTCCAATGTTAATATTTATAACATTAGATCTATCTCTTAATTAAAATACTTATTGGAAATGAGTTTTACAATACCAGAAGAGATGAAAGACAACAGGATTGGGGTTATGCAAGGAACATATGCAGATTATTGCAGTGACTATTATGAAAATTGTTTCCCTCTGTTCCTTTTATTTTTGTTGCTCTGAATATCGCAGTAAGTGAGGAATATTAATATTTTAAAAGGAATAAGCAGCAAAGTAGATTCTGGCTGAATAGTACTAATGTCGCACTGCAAGGCCTCATGCATCTAACCAGACTAGATGGGTGCTGTACATATGAATCTTACTTACAATTTTTCCTTTCTTGTCTTACATTGTTGTTGTTATTAAATAATAATAGTTCCCTAAAGTACCTTGTGGAACAAGGGTAGCCATGTTGTTAAACATAGAGTGAGAGGTAAGCATTTCAGTCCTTTCCAAAGAATTAGCTTATATAAGGCAAGTGGGGCCAAGGAGAAAGGAAGAGACAAAGTTATTTGCTCCAAGTCAGTAGCAAGTCAAGAGCAAAAACTGAATCCAGATCCTTTCAGTCTGATGTCCCTTCCTCTCAAGTCAATCAGCTCTGTGTTATCATATGGCCTACTTGAAAGGTCTCACTTTGCCCTAATAGTGATCATTTATTATTTAATGTTGAATGAAAATGTTATTGTACTTGCTCTTAAGCCATATCATTGAATACTACCACCCAGACAAATCAAACCAGACAAAAACCAGATTTTAACATATAGTCTTAAGCATACAGCAACAAATGTGTTATTCCAATCTGCTTCACATCCCTAATGATTTGGTCTGAAAATTTTCTACTGCCTTGGGAATTTGCTTAAGAGAAATACTTGCATAAATAAGAATTGTGTTAGTCTGCATATTTGAATACAAATTCAAAGACAAACTCCAAAAGCTCCCACGGCTGCATTATTTAGTTCTAACCAACACATAACTTCTAACATGAAAAAATCATGGCAAAGTTTGAATATAACTGATTTATAAGGTTAAAAGTTTGGGATTCTGATCAGTCCCAAGTCCATCCTTGGTTTTACTGCCTTTTGCAGGATGAAGAAAGGTATCTAGGCTGGATAAGAGCAGCTCTTCATGCTGATAAAATCTTCTGAACTGAATACAGGCTCTTGTTTGTCTCCCACTTCTCATGTCTCTGATGTCAGAAAGATTTTTGTGTAATCTGCTCTTGAATTGTCATTCCAGTGCTTCAGTCATCTTAGTGTTAGAAAGTTTATGATGTTTAAATAAATCTGGGGATTTTAAAAAATTGGCTTTAATAGTTTCGGGGGTTTTTTTTCATGTTTCAGTACTTCTTCTTTACTTGAAAACTGCAGTTTCATGCAGAGGAAACCTTTTTCTCAGAGGTCATACTGTCCTGTAATTTGTGTTACTCTGGATGGAGTACATGCAGCTGCTTTCATAGTTTTGACCAAACCTGGACAAAATATCCCTGCATCACAGCACAGAGTACATGTATATATCCTTTTGAAAATGCTCTTGTCCATCTGTCCAACTATATAATCTGGGTTGGGGGTTTTTTTTTTGCAATATCATGCAAATTTTTGATTTCTGAAATGCCTTGTGGCCATAGGAAACTTTTCTTTAAAATGTTACATGTTCAACCATTCCCTAGCCTGTACTTAAACTGTTATTTCTCCCAGATTAACTTCTTAAAATTTTTTTTCATTTATATTCACCCTATTTTCTTTCCAATGGTTTCTGGAACATACAAGCATCTTTTCCTTTAACATTGCAAGTTCAACTGTGAACAGGTTAGTGTCATTGCAAAATTGACTAAGCGTTGTTCCTATTGCCTCATCCAAATCAATACTGTGAATATTAAATAACACTAGACGTAGAACAGACCCTGAAGAACCCTTCCAACACATTAATCTAAACCAACACTGAAGTACTCTTTGCGAATGACTTTCCAATCAAGGTTATGTATAGCATGCTAACAGAGTTGATAACCAGTAATTATACAAAAATAGGATAAAAACCTAGAAGGGGCCTCATGTGATTAAAAATGTATTGCAAATGTATAATCGCATGCAGCTTGACAGCACTTACACATGTGTTAACGTGAACAGAAAAGGAGACTTTTTTATTCAAAGCACTAGTCACTCTTGCAATGTGAAAAATTATTTTTCAAGACTCTTATTAGCAACATCATGCATTATACAACAGCAGTGCTTGTTCAAACTGTTTTTCTGATAAGAAACACTGCATTTTAAAAAGCAACCTCTATTTTAATATTTAATACCTCAGCATAGCTAGATCTCCAAAAGTAGCAAGCTATTTAGGCAAGTAGTGCACTTCATGTAATGTTAAAAGCATTTCTGGCATTTTATGTTATCTGCTTTTTAATGACTGTATTTTCCTAACATTAAAAATGAATTAATATCTTTCCTAAAGTAGTCTGCTGAATGCTGAAAGAGTAAATCTGACAGAGTTACTCATTGCATATACCTTGCATGGACTGTAGAGACCAGCACATCAGTTTTGCTTTTAATAGTTTTGAAAGGAAACAGGTTCTCTTCAAAAGTCAGTATCTCCAAAGCTCATCACAGTTATGGATAGGCACCAATGAGAAAAACATTCAAATTTGTTTAAACTAGACTGTCAAATGGTATGTCAAACATTGCTTTTACTGACATTTACATCCAGTGATGGAGGAGCCATATCAATTCTTCAAAATTTTACATGATCTAAAATATGTTAAAAAGAAACCCTCAGTCTTGTGTGGTGAACTCTTACGAAGGCTTTGAACAAAACTAAAACAAAGACCTACCCTTTCTTTATTTTATCCTCATCTCTAATGTAAGTTACTTCATCTTCTGTGTTTCCATCATAGTAGAAAATATGTATTTATGTATACACACTTAGATACATATTTTTTTCCTGAGCTTTGTGTCTGTCCCTAGTAAAGATTGCAAATGTTTCATTGATTATAAATACAGAAGCAAAAATGACCACTCATAGAATTTCTAAGATGTACTGTATTTCTGTGGTTTCCCATTTTTGGTACATTTTTTCTCATATTCTCTTCAGGTTATGTACCATATTTTGAAAAGATGCCCTTCAATTCCAACCTTATTCAACCAACATTCCATATAATGGTCTTATATTTACCAGCTTTCTTCTGTTTACACATTCCTATAAGAAGTAAAAGAGACAGAAGCACATATGTATCAAAGGCCCAATTTTGCACCATTCCATTAGAATATCTATAACAATTAGAAAAGTTAAGTCAAAGAATTTATTCTTAAAAATAGTTCTTAATGACAAAAAATATAATGAAAAAAAAGAGAAAAATATGGATGGTTCTGTCAGAACCTAACCAATGTTAAGAAATAAATTCCTTTTTGCATATTGGGAAGATCATGCTGTTTTCTCACAATTTTTTACTAACTTCCTAAATTTCTTAGAGATAACGGGTGGAGCTTTGATATGAAAGATGTTAGAAAGATCCATATCACCTAATCACATTATAAACCATGCAAATTTATTCAACCACCATGCAGACACTATAGCTGTAGAACTACAGTGAACTGCAGCTGATGCTAAAAAAGATATATACCATTATTTATTTTATTAGCTTTACACTCTGTACTGCAAATTTTTGGCAATGTTTAATGGGAAACAAATGATTCACTGGAAAAACTATATTGAACTATTCCTTAAACTGAAACTAAAAGAGACTAGATACAGTGGCAACAAAAAACATGCAAAATAATTTCAGATTCAAGCCTCAGAGACTTTAATTGATACTTCAGAATTCAAACACAGATCTGCTTCCCTCTTCCTCCTCTGAGACTGCATAAATATACATCATCACCAAAAAAAAGAAGTAAGATAAAAGCTTCCCTGACCTTGTTAAGCAACACACTAATAGCTGCATAACAGTTTGGCTGAAGCCAAAAGTTTGATTGTCCTAACATTCCATAATCCATATAATTCAGGTTTCTCCAACATTCTTATTACCCTAGATCCAGATAGTCTGTTATTCTGCATGAGAGTAAAATTAATATCTATTTTTTGTACAGCTACAAAAATGTTCCACTTTCATCTATATCTACAGTTACAGCTCACTGTGTAAGCTGAAAAAATTTAGGAGACAAACCACTATTATGATTCATGAATGCAGGCAAGATCAGTTATAGCACCTATTCTTGGAGTGCTAAGTGAATATTCCTTGCAGGCATATTGCAGGCTCTTTGAAAATGTTGTTCCCCATTATACTGAATAGAGGTTTGGTATTAGCAGTTATTATATATTGATTTCTTTTTGGAAGCAATGGTTCCTTCACTCACAAGATATGTTATTCTCATGCATGCTTACATTTCTAACATTGTAACTTAAACAAAGTAGAGTAGCCTATTTGTCCTACTCACTCGAATTACTCTCTGGAAGCAAATGTTTCACAGAATTTCACAAACTTCATCAAAATTATCTACATTAACTTCTAAGAAAAGCAACTGTTATTTGCACTTTTCCAGACTGCCAAACAGTGCGTCATTATCTTGAACTAATAGTCTACAAGAAGTTTCCTGTAAGGCAAAACAACTATTTTTCATACTATTAGCACCACTATAATTAGCCCCCTACTGATCTGTCCTTAGCCCAGGGCTCAGCCAAGAAATTATATCTGGAAAACAGCATTTCATAGAATCATA
>WBNH01008563.1:0-34069 GCA_013401255.1 Urocolius indicus
CTCTGAGCCAAGAGCAGCTTCTGACGTTATAAGACACTGGAAGAGTTGTTTTGCTGTCCTTGGTGTTCCACAAGAGATAAAAATTGATGATAGATTGGGATATAGAGACAGTAGAACACATAAGTTTCTGTATTTATAGGGTGTCAAACACACTACCGGGATCATGACCCAACCTACATATCCGACTTAAAAAGGGCAGCTGGAAAAGCAAAACACAGGGGAAGAGGGGCTGAGCCCCAGGATCGATTAACAAAGTCCATTTATATGATGAAGCATCTGATAATTGTGGCCAACTGGAATGAACGACAGTTTGCTCAGATGAGTCGAGGTCTACATTTCACTGATAAACCCGAAGTATGGTATAAGAACCCCACTACTGTAGAAGGGTGAGGGTCTGCGGATCTGTTAACGTGGGGAAGAAGTTATGTTTGTGTCGTTACAAATCAAGGTCTCCAGTGGATTCCAGCAAAAGGGACCAAGCCATACCAACCGAAAGGACTACAGAGCTGCAACAATGGTGGAAAAAACAACTCCGCTAACTGTGGTGCCACGCGTTTGGTTGTAAATTCTTCCAGCAATCCGCGTATCACCAGGACAACTTAAGAATTCAACAAAACTGCTAATGGAACCATAGAAGCAAAAGAGATATCTCCAACAGACTAACAAGCCTACTAAAAAAAAATCTGAAACTGCAAATGAAAAGCAAAAAACATCACCTGAGGCACAGGAAAACCATAATGTTTCTACAGTGTCATGGTTTAGGCCCATGTGGGAACAAAAGACCACGATGAGCCTCAAGTACCAAAGACTTAAGGATTGCTAAAGGGCAGGGAGAGCTTAATTGCCACTTAAGGTGCAGGACAAAACAGAGCAGGCTGCTCGGCCTGGAGAGGAAAACAGACAATAATTTAATACCAACTAAAACACAAAATCCCAAAACAGAACCAAAACAAAACAACACAGAATGGTACAGAGATGAAGAGTCCGACCAGCCCTTTAAGACCACCTGCTCCCCACCCCGCTCCTCTGTCCAGGCTCAGAGCCCTGATCCCCGTGTTTTTACCTCCGTCCCCCCGAACGGTCCAGGGGGGCAGGGAGTAGGGGTTTCAGTCAGTCTGTTCCTGGTGGCTTCTGCCGTTTGTCTAACCTCAGGGCAAGTGGGTTCTGCACCAGTCCTCCTTGCAAGTCCGCGGGGTACTACACACACGTGGCAGCCCTACACGGGCTGCACCGACGTGCATTTGTCCCAAAGCCCTGCACGGGCTGCACCGATGCTCATTTGTCCCAAAAGTTGCTGCTCTTCTCTGCCTCTCGTGTGGGGCTGCTCTGGTCGCACAGGCTCTCCAGCACGCCCTGTGCCATGACCGCCTCNGTGATGGCAGAGGCGCCAGATTGGCCCAGCCAGGCCGGGGGGTGGGTCTGAACCCAGGAGCCGGGGGAAGAGTCTAAGAAACTTTTACCAGGTCTTCACTGCAACCCGCTCCCCCTGTTACCAAACAAAAGCAACTCCTTGCTAAACCATGACTTACAGCATGACTTTCTTCCGGCAACACGGGTTAGATTGTGTTTACTTTGAACTTAAAACATGGACTTACATGATTCAGCTGTTAGTGATCTTTTGTTGTAAACTCATGGACATGGGTAAAAATACTTGATTCCTTGATGTACCCTTTGATTTTGAAATGTGTTGCTGAAGACTGGCTGGTCCAAAATGAAAAAGGGGGGAACTGTGGGTATGAATATGGCTTGGACCAGCCAGATACTTCCTTAGTTTGAATGAAGAGAGCAGGGACAAGTTGATGCAGATGGCAAGCTGCTTTCAAGTATCAGAAACAGATGATGCAGGTTAATCAATCAAGCCCTGGGTGATCACATGGGCAGAAGTAGCATATAAAGAAGTAGCTGGCAACAAAAGGGCATATTCAAGTCTGCCTTGCTGGCTGCTGTGTTACCTGTGTGTCTTTGTATGTGCATTTCCTATTTTCTCCACAGCTTTTGATGAGCATGACTTACACTGTTACAACACGGGACATTGCCAAGCAAGGCTCACAGACCATAATTTGACCTCCATCGTTAGACACAGCACACTAGGAGCATCTAGCTCACTGTAGTTGAAGAGAAGTTGTCATGGGGCTGGAAAACCAGTGCTCATAGTAGAGACCTGCCCCTTGCAGTATCTATTCCTTACCTTTGGCAAAAGAACGAAAAACATAACCAGGACCAAAGGTGGCCATTGGCAAAGAAAGGCACCTTTCTCTTCGCCTCACTCCAACATGAACACACCAGGATGACCTCACATCTCCTTTTCATTCCTAAAAAAACACCAGACCTTTTATCCTATTCAGGGATGGCAAATCCACCTCTCGGCATTCTGTGGTGGTGTCTGTACAAGTTGCATTACATGGGGCCACAGAGAGGCGTTGAGAGAACAAGATTTGGTTTACGACTGTAACAATAGAGCAATACAAGCAAGTTGCCTGACATCTCTGCTTCTTCACTGCTTCCAAGCTTAGGAGAAGCGTCAAGTTCATGTATCATCCTTAATCTCCTTTAGTGCAAATTAGAAGAAATCTACTTTGTTTCAAAAGCAGCTCTGGCTCTCAGCAGACAGATGATGAGCCAAGAGAGAAAGGCCATTTAGTGTCTCACATAGATCTGCTGTACCGGAGAGAGCACCACGGAGAAATGTGTAACTCTAATTTTACTAACGAGCATCAGGCTTTTATAAGCAATACAATGCTGGCTTGATTACAATAACTCTAATTGATCTTTTTCTCTAAAGGACAACTGTGCTATTTAAATAAGACTGGCAGTTTCACATACTCCTTAAGCTTACACAGTTTCTTTCCCACACACACAGCTGTCTTCATATCTATAACAAGCAACTCGTCCTTGACGATTCTTCAGGCCCACTGTTCCCAGGCTGATGTAACGCAAGTCTGAGCCTGCATCTGAGGCCTGTGTCTGAGCCTCATGCAGCTCATGGTCTCACGTCACCAAAGTCTGGATGGGCCACAAGTCCTTTTTCCTTCAGATGTATTACTACAATTCCCTCTTTTTTTTTTTCCTTTGGACCAGACACACTGTTTTTACAGCCTTTTCAAATTATAGCAGTTACACATTTCAAAATCAAAGGCACAGCCATTAACATAACTGCAACGATCAGCAGTATTAAGGTACATTCATTAATATAGCTACAATTATCAGCAGTATTTTACACAATACTTGGCAAACAGTCTATCGTTCACACGTCTTGTTTCAACTTTCTCCTTGCTCGAGCTCGCTGTCACATAGGCTTTCTTTTCTTCTTCTTTGCAAAGAATGATTCCAAGATGAGCTGCACTCTAAGCTTCAAAGCATTGCTTGTTCATGGTTAACATGTCTCAAAGCATGGGTTGTTCATTGTTACCAAGTCGTGTCCTCTATCAAATAGAAATTCCTCCACAATTCCTCCTTATTCTGTTTGAGCAACCCATGCCTGGTAAGCAATCTTGCATAAGCTTCCTTTGATACACTGAAATAAAACACAACTAACAAGCAAAATTATTAATATTACAACTAAGATATGTAGGCCTTCCCTAATAAGTCCTCGGAGCCATCTTGGGATTGCTGCAAATAAATCTGACAACCATTTCTCCAGAAGATACCCATTGTCTTCTTGCATTTTGTCTTTTAACTGTTAGATACTGGCATGTATCGACTCTGAATGATCTGACAAATTCATACAATACATGCCTTCAAAATCTTTATAACAATGGCCATGAGCTAAAAAAATCTCTAGCAGCCCTATTCTGCAAAGTTGCATGTCTAATGCTATTTAAATCACTAATGCAGCCCCGGGAGCACCGAAACCTCCTTTTACAGGAGGCTGCGCCACACTGGGCCACACTGGGCTATCAACGGGGCAGAAGAGGAGAGTGGCAGCTGCTGAACGCACTTTCCTGTCATACCCAAAGCCTGGCGCAGGAGTCCGCGCTGCCACCAGTCACCCGCCCCCCAGGGCACCCACAGCCGGGCTAGGGGCAAGGTCCAAGAGAGATGCCTGAGAAACAATGGCCTGGAATCGAGAGCAGGAAAAAAAAATGTTAAAAAGGCAGCAAGGCTGGGGTGGGGCGGCACGGTGCAAAAAAGGCAGGTGCAGAAAAGGTCTAAAAAGCGAGGGAGCTTACTGATGGAAATAGGGACAGTGAACATGTGAAAAGTGAGAGGGCTCATTAAGGATGACCAACAAGATAAACACGGAGGACTTCAAAATCAACAGTGGGAATTGTTTGAGGAAATAATTTAGAAACAGTGACAGCCTCCTGAAAGTGAGAACTGAGAATAAATACGAAGCACTATGGATGAAGAGGAAATTGATACATACAACAGCACAGAAGTGGAACAAGAAGGTATCAAAATAACATCCCAGATGCAACAGGCTTTTAGGGAAATGAAAGGGCAAGATTCTGAAACCAGGCAGCAGAGTGAAAACAGAGGCAAAAACTTAAATAGAGGGGCACCAACAGAAGGAAAAGGAAAAATGTTTCTTTTTAGCAAAAGAGAGAATTCAGCAGGCATAGAAAGAACATTCAGAACCTGATGAGCTGATTAACGAACTTACTAAGGGAGGAAAAATTAGGAAATAATGCCAGGAAAGTAAAAGGTGTAGAAAAGGAATTTTCAAAGAGGAAGTACTAAGAGAAGCAAGAAAGATAGTGAACTAAAAGGCAGCAGCAATGCAGAACCACGGACAAAAAATTCCAGTGCTCTATTTCTCATTTAGGAATGTGATTCAGAGACCAACTCCAGCCTGCCATTAAAGCAACATACACTCAGTGACAATCCAGCTGCCCCTTACTCCACAGCCCTGGGCAGAGCAGCTCCCAGCCAAATGCACACACGGAGACTGACTCTGACAGTCTCTGACTGACAGTGCAGGCAGCAGCTCCAGGAAAATGCAACACATCTGGAACAAGGGAGAAAGATTTACCGTTAAACTCTCTTGTCACTCTTCTAGACAAAATAGCTGAACTTATAAAAATATGCATTCAAGTCTGCTTTCTACTAGAGCCTGTGCTTAACCTTGAGCAGTTCTGAAGGTCTGACCTCAGCCAGGTTGCTAAACATCAAAATGCACCTGCCCAAATTGCTTAACCTCACCTGAGCTCTCAACAGGACTGGCAGAGCATCAACTCCAGAGCACCCCAGTAGCAAACTAAGCTCCCTTACTAGGGGCTGTGGCTCATATACCCCGGCTCACACCCACTGCTCTTATTACCAACACTGGGGAAAGGGCAGAGGAAGCTACAGGGAAGCCATAAAGGCTTCCAGGGGAGTAGCAATCAGGTTTCTCTTCTCCCTCAGGCTTCCTATGTGGAAAGGGTGGGATGGAAAAAGCCATCCTGCCTGTAAAAGATGATATTGCTCTTGCAGAGCAAACACATCTCTAGGATGGGCAATGTGAACACGTTAAGATTTAAACACAACTGTTCTAGGAGACGGATAGAAAAAGATAAAGATGCTGTGTTTAACTGTGTGGGGAAGTGGTTTCTTTACGTTCCACAATTAAACTCAATGCCATTTCTAATAGAGCTGTAACTCCAATACCGAACCAAACACAGCTGAAACCAAGCCCTCCGGACTGTGCTATGCTGTTGCACATGGGTGGCTCCCAAGCAGCATTTTTCCATGATGAATCCCCTTTTGTCTCTATTTTCCCTTGTAACTCACCTACCTGTTCCTGTAGGACAGGGTGGGCTTTCCATTCCACTTCCTCGTGTCCTCTCTGTGACTACACGGGCAGACCCACAGGATGCCCTGGTGTGTGCCGCCTGTTTAACTCCTCCCTTCATCAGAAGAGACAATAGCTGAGACATGGGCCCATGCAGCTGGGGAGTAAAATATATACATCTTTTGAATTAATGGAGTTCCTGGGCCAGTTTCTCCCCAGCTGAGACACAGGACTATAAACAGGGAGGGAGAGAGACTTCCTTCACATCCTTTGCCTTTCACCTTCTTTCCCACACGTGACTGTCAATGCATTGGCATAACATGCTGGTGCACTTTCTAGGAACCTTTGCCACATGGCCAAACCTTCTTTCAGGACTGCACAGTTACTACCCAGTGAATTCAAGTACAATTACGAACATTGCAAACAAAACCATTGCTGCTACACAGAAACTGCGAAAGACAATCTCTAGTTTATCCAAGGCAGTGCTGCAAAGCTGAATAACTCTTGACTCACTGCTGACCTCACAGGGAGCTGTTTGCACACACAAGCTGCTCAAAGGACACGGACCGAAACAGCAACATTTAAATCACCAGGAATCTCAAAACAAAGTCTTGCACCAGATTACAAAAGACAAAAGGTCCTGAGTATTCAGGAGATCACAGCATAAACTTACCGTGTGAATACGAAATTTAAAGATACGTTTATTATTATGTCAGTTGCAACGTCTGTTTCTGTGCAGCCCTGGGCGGCGATTCCACGTGGGACCTGATAGGCTCAGAAACGCTGAAAAATCAAACGTGGAAACATAATTTCAGGATCTGGCAGCTTTCAGGCACCTCTGGGTGCCTTCCTAGTGCCCCCAATTCCTGACCCACTGCTGAGCTCCAGCAGCACCCAGCTCGGGTGGCTGCTCGAACCCTGGCACCTTTCACTCGGCTCCATCCCGCCCCTCACAGCCCAGCACGGCAGCTGCTCCGGGCAGCTCCGGCACCGACTCCAGACCCACCCCAGATCCCACCAGACTGAAGTACCATCCCACACCCTCTGCCCACATTCCCTTCATGCCCCCAGGATGTCACTGCCCTCCTTGCCCACATGGCCACGCTGCTGTACCATGCTTAGTTTGCTGCCCACCAGAAATGCCCTCTCCCTCTCAGAGCTGCGCTCCAGCAGCTCACTCCCAGCCTGTGCTGGGGCAAGGGGTTCTTCCCCAAGGGCAGGACTCTGCACTTGCCCTCGCTGAATCTCAGCAGGTTCCTCACTGCCTGTCCAGATCTCACAGCCTCTGTGCGTCAGGCCCTGCTCCCAGCTCGGTGCCAGCAGGGAACTGGCTGAGGGAACACACTGTCCTCTGATGCAGGTCGTTGCTACATCCCAGAGCAGTTGTGCAAAGAGCTTTGCCCCAGCAAGTGCACGTTTGTTGAGCAGGATGGGATCACAGGCAGTGATGGCTTCGCCATGGGAGTAAAGGGGCTGAACAGTACCAACCTGAGCTTTGCAATACCAGACTGTGCAGCAAAGGGGCTGCAATGACCAATCAGACCTTCCAGGACCAACAACAGCTGCTCAAACTGCACAACCTTAACAGCAATGGACACTTTTCCAGCCTTAGCTCAGCACAAACATGCTTCACAGGTTGATGAATATCAACTTCTCTGCCCTGGGCAGCACAAAGCTGGAGTTCACGAGACACTTGAGGTACGATATAAAGCAGGGAACATGTTAGAACAGGGAGCAGCAGGGTGGGGAAGTCTGTACCCTCTGAGTATCTCAGCCAAAGGGCAAAGTAGGAGGGTCACAAGTGGTTGGGAAGTCGAGAGACAAGGACATTGCACCATGTGCCAAGTTGAGACCCCACAGGGGAGTGAAAGTCCCAGGGAATTCTGCCTTGATTCCGATAAAGCAAACTTTTACAGCACTCCTCTGTCTCCTTTGTGAGCACAGAGCTCTGACCACCAAATTTCCTGTACAAAGAAGGCAGAGCCTCTGACAAGAAGAAACAAGCGTCACTCCCTGCCACTGACAACAGAGCCTCACTTGCCACCCTGGGTTTGGACAAGAGGACAGTGCTGCAGGACAAAGAAGCTTCAGTATCCTTCAGACACAGTTAGGTGCTACAGATGTGACTGTGTACTGCAAGAGTGAGCTGCATTCTCCATGCTACAGACACAGCTCCATCACCCGGGTGACAGTTGTATCCTGCCCCACTAACACAGCCACGCTTTGCAAAAACAACACCAGCACCTTCCACATTCCCAGGGCCAGCCCTTCCCTGAACTGCTCCTGGGCTCCCGAACCCACTGGCAGCCCAAACCCCAGCAGGTTTCAACCAGGTCCTCCCTGCACAGCCCTATGCGGGAGCCACCACAGGCTTCAATCAGGTCAGACCCTACCTCCACCCGCCCCCAGCGGCCCCACACCTGCCCCCAACTCTGGCTGGACAATTAAGAACATCGAAACCCAAACCATTGCTCCTCGACATAAACTGCAAATCACAGTCTCTAGTTTATCCAAGGCACTGTTGGAAAACTGAATAACCCTTAATTCCTGCTAACCTCACAGGGAGATGGCTGCACAGTCATTAACAGGAGTTGCTCTGTGGAGCTGCTCTTTAGACATGGACCAAAACAGCAACATTTAAATCAACAGGAACCTGAGAAAAATTTTGCATCAGGTTACAAAAGAGAAAAGGTCCTGAGGATCCAAGGGATTACAGCATAAACTTACCCTGTGACTACCGAATGGATCTTCACTTAAAAATACATCGGTTGTGATCTAATGGGCTCAGAAACGCTTAATATAAGATCTGGAAGAATAATTTCAGGCACTTGGAGGTCTCAGGCACCCTTTAGTGCTTCCCCAGTGCCACCCAATCCCTGACCTGCTCCTGGGCTCCGTTCCAAACCCGCTGGCCGCCCCTCGCAGCCCAGTGCTGCCCGCTGCGGGCTTTGATCGGGTCTGACCCCGCCTCCACCTGCCCCCAACAGCTGCCACAACTGAAGGATGTTTCTTCCTCACAGAGACGATCCAGTCCCCTCAGGATCTTGGCAGCCCTGTGCAGAACTCACTGATGAGTCCCACTCTGCAGAGCGGGAGGTGGCTCTTTGGTACTTGTCTCAATGGCTGCCTCTAAGCAACATCCTCTTATTGGTGGCCACGCCAGGCGTTGCTTGGCTGGGTTTTCCCTTCCCCGGCACTCTAGGGGAGCAGGAGGGAAGATGTTTGTGAGCAGCTTTCTGGTACTTGGAGGAAGATCCAGACCGCACAAAGCCTTCAGAAAACACACCCTCTTGCCCCAGTAGCTGGCAAATCTCCACCCTCTGCCTGCCAACAAGACGGGAGCAGGCGCACGTGTGACTCGTGTCATGGCTCACAACATCTCTCTTCTTAACCTGAGACGCGCGGTGCCTCAGGCACCGGGCTGTGTTCCCATGTTCCATACGACATCCCCATCGTTACTGGGGGGCACTGTGCCCCCTCTCCCCAGCTCAGGCGTATTCGCCTCGGCTCAGCATAACCCCCTCCCGCGCTGCGGCTGCACTGCCGGCGGTGTCAGCTCATCCCCACACAACAGACACTCGGTGCTGGGGCTGGGGCAGGATTCAAGGGCTGAATCTGTAATGGACCCTCGCCGAGTGATCGGTGTTTAAAGGCTTTGATCTGTTGCTTCTTGAGTCTATTCCAGCCCCTCGATTGAATTTCTCACGTGTAACCGAGCCCCACTAATCCACCCTGGCCATATATAATGGATGGTGGTAGAGCGAAGGAACACAGACGTGGCTGAATATCAGTAACAGGCATCCAGGCAGTGGTGTGACAGGGATCTGCCAAAGATTCCCCCACTGCCGGTACCTACCCTCTGTGCCAGCCAGCGTAACATGCTACCTCTGTCCCCAAAACCTGGCTTTGGTTTGTGCAGGGGGCACATGCCACGACCAGCTTTGGCCATTCTCCGCTGGCCTGAGAAGCGGGGTGAGGCTTGGAGCCGAGCCACCGAGCCACTATTTCCAGGACTGTCACTGGTGCCATCCACTGAGCCCTGGCGCTGCCACTCGATGCCCCTGTCAAATATTAATGCGATTCTCGGCGAGCTCTCTGCCCTGACCTAGCACAGCAGCCGTGGCCCCCGCCTGCTCCAGGGCTGCCTAACCCCTCCGGCATCCGCTCCCACCCCATAGCGTGCGTCGCTCCCAGCGCTGGCACTTTGTGGGTGCTGTCTTGCCTGTACAAGGCAGGAGCCATCCCCTGCACTCGCTGGGGGTGCTCCTGGGTTCCCAGTGGCCAGCTCGGGCCCCCGCGGCAGGTAAGGCCCCGCTGGGGCTGTGGTTGTGGCCACCCCCCACCCCCCCCCCGGGGAAAGCCAGCCCGTCACACACACACAGACGCAGCATGGGCCGGGGGCGTGGGGACCCCAGTGTGCAGGACCGGCAGCAATAGTGGCGGCCTTGGGGTTCAGTCCTCACCTGCAGAGGCACAGCGGTGTCCTCCGGGGGCGGGGAGACCGGGCAGCAGGGGCTCTGCAGCTCCATTCCGTCTGCCAAAGGAATCGGGTCTCCGCAAGGATCGGGCTCAAGCGCCGAGCATCCTCGGGGGCCAACCCTCACCTTAGTCGCGCGTAGGTGCCCCTGGCAGCGTCTGGGGCCCGTCTGTCTCCCCGTGCCCTTCTCCTTCCCGGGAGGAAGCCCGCGGCTCTGCCGTCGGCGGGCGATGGAGCCCGGCGGCTCGTTGCCGGTGAAGCTGAAGCTCCGCAAGCCCTCGCAGCGGGCCGGGATCCCGGCGAGCTTCTTCGCCCACCCGGTAGGTCGCTGGCTCCGCCCGCGGCCCCCGGCTCGTCCCCGCGGCGGCCGCCCCCCGCCCAGCCCCCCGTGACTCTGCCCGTGCAGGGCGGGGGGGCCGAGGCGGCGGACCCCGCGGAGGTGGACGCGGACTCCCTGGTGCCCACGCACGACGAGCGGGGCCGTCTCATCCCCGAGTGGAAGCGGCAGGTGATGGTGCGGCGGCTGCGGGCGCGGCTGACGGACGAGGAGGCGGCGGGCGGGCAGGTGCGGGGCGGCTGGGAGCCGGGGAGGGGAGGATGCGGGGAAGCCCCCGGCGTCGGGACGCTGACGGCGCTTCTCCGCAGGACGCGGGCTCGTGGCGCTTCTCGCCGTCCCGCCGGGCCGTGCTGGGCCCCTTCGGGGAGCTGCTGACCGAGGGGGACCTGCAGCAGCTGGAGCGGGCAGTGGAGAGCCTGCGGCTGCGGCGGCGGGGCGAGGCGTACCAGGGCGAGCTGCGGCGGCTGGCGAGGGAGCTGCGCGCCCTCCTGCCCGCCCCGCTGCTCAGCATCACGGTGCGCAGCCCCCCGCCCGCCCCCGGGCAGCCCCTGCCCCTGTGGTGCGGCCGCCTGGCCGGCGCCGTCAACAGCCTGGCGGCGTTGCTGGCCCAAGCCGAGGGAGCGCGGGCGGCCGTCCCCGCCGCTCCCGTCCCCGCCGCTCCCGTTCCCCCCGCCGCCGCCGTCGGGCAGCCCCGGGAGCCGGCGGGCAGCCTGGCTCAGCGGGAGATCCGTCAGTGCGGGGTGTGCGTCCGCAGCCTCCGCGGCGCCTTCGAGCCCGCGTGGGGGGCGGAGGAGGGTAAGGCGGCGGCGGGCAGCGGCGCGGAGGCTGCCAGCGACTCGGGCATCAGCTGCGAGGAGGCGTTCTCCGACGGCGGCGGCTCCCCGGGGCCGGGGGCGGAGTGGGGCAGCCTGAGGAAGGAGCGGATAGTGATGCTGTTCCTGAGCCACTGGAGACGGTCCGCCTACGCCCCCCCGCCACCGGCCGGCGGCGACCCGCGGGAGGCTGCGGCGGGGAGCGGGGCCGGGGGGGCGGCCCGGCTGGCGCGGCAGCGAGCGGCCATCCAGCGGCTTCNGCGGAGGGGCGATCGGCTACGAGAGCCTGACGCTGGAGCTCTTCATGCTGGGCTATTTCCGTATCCTGGAGCAGGATCTGCCCCCCGAGGAACGCCGCGGCCGCCACCTCCTGTGCTTCGAGGTGTTCGAGCAGCTGGGCCGGCACGGCTGGCGGGCGGTGCGCGCCTTCCACCGCGCCGTCACCGACGAGATCGCCGCGGGCCGCCGGGGCTGGCGGGACGGCTTCGATGACATCAAAGCGAGGTATTTCGGATCCCCTCAAAGCTCGGCCCGGCGGCCGGGGAAGCTCGAAGGAGAGGGGGAGGAGATGTGCCGCTACATCGACCGCAGTTTCGCCTTCTGGAAGGAGAAGGAAGCCGAGATCTTCAGCTCGGAGGAGTGATGCCCGCCGATGGGATGGGGGGGGGGGGGGAACGGGACACGGACGGGGCGCGTTGCGCAAAGCCGTGGGACTGCAATAAACGCCTTCTCGGTTCCGTTCGAAGTGAGCGAGGCTTTTGGGAGGAGGGAGACCGTCACGGCACGCCGACAACCCCGCCTTCCCAGGATCGGTGTCTTGGCCCGCGGATCCCCGCGGCGAGACGGCTGCTGCCGTTTGTTTGTGGCCGCCGAGAAGTGAGATAAGGTCCTATATTTAAACACTGGGCATTGGCAGCCACAGCTGGAAGGAGGAGTGAAATCGCGGGGACCCCCGGCCACCGATGAGACAGAGAAGGGGGTTGCTGCGGGGGGCTTTCTCCCCACCCCCCCCGGCAGCGGTGCCCGGCCGGGCACGGTGGGATACTTCCCAAAGAGCAGCACAGCCGCCGGGCGGTGGGAATGGGCAGCAGCGGCCGGCTCCGCTTGTACGGGGCCTTTAAGAGGAGGGAGGAGTGTGCCGGTGCCGCCTAAAATTAGCGTCTGTCCCCCCCCCCGCCTCCCCCACCCCGTCCCGGCTGGATCCCGCGTCACGACACAGTGTCCCTCACCGGTGCCGGGACTGCAGCCGCTTCTCTCCCGGCCGGCCGAAGGGCTGCAGCCCAGGTGAGAGCAAGCTGGAGCTTTAAAACCACCCCGACCCCAAAACCCCCGTGTCGGCTCCATCAGGGTAGCTCAGAGGGTGGGGAGGAGAAGTCACGGCCGCCTGAGGTAGTGGGGGGCTGCGGGGAGCACTGCTGCCGCTGCTGGTGCCTGTAAAGCGGGCGCTGGGAAGGTGCGGCGGTGCCAGGCACGGGAGAGAGATGTCATCGCTTTTTCCTAGCAGGGACACCCTCTCCATGCTCTGCTCAGGCTCTGCCCGCCAGCGAGGCCCCTCGGCTGTCCCCAGCACCATGGTGAGGAACGTGGACGACTTTGACTTCTGCCTGCCTTCACACGCCCAGGGTGTGCTGGAGGGGCTGCAGCAGCTGCGTGCCAACCCCAAGCTGGCGGATGTGACGCTGGTGGTGGGCGGGAGGGAGCTCCCCTGCCACCGCAGCATCCTGGCCCTCTGCAGCCCCTACTTCCACGCCATGTTCTCTGGCGACTTCGCCGAGAGCATCGCTGCACAGGTAGAGCTGAAGGACGTGGACCCCGTCGCGCTGGAGACGCTGCTTGACTTTGCCTACACGGGGAAGGTCACCATCAACCAGGGCAACGTGGAGGGGCTGATGCGGACCTCCAGCCAGCTCCATTTCCCCATCGTCCAGAAAGTCTGCAGCCGCTACCTCCGGCAGCAGATGGACGTCACCAACTGCCTCGGTATCTGCGAGTTCGGTGAGAGCCACGGCTGCCCTGAGGTCTCCTCCAAGGCCTGGTCTTTCTTGCAGGAGAATTTTGAAGCCGTCTCTCTGCAGGAGGAGTTCCTCCAGCTGTCCAAGGAGAGGCTGGCAGTCTACCTCTCCAATGACCAGCTGCAGGTACAAGAGGAGCAGAGCCTGGCCGAGGCTGTGCTGCGCTGGGTACGCCATGACCCGGGGCCCCGAGCCCAGTTCCTGCCTGAGCTGCTGGAGCTGGCCCACCTAGTCTCATTGCCCAACCAGTACCTGCAGAACCTGCTTGTCACTGAGCCTCTTGTCCGTGACTCAGATGCCAGCAAGGCCCTTGTCGCCCGATCATGTGCCACAGTGAGTACCTTTTGCCCTAAATCCCACTCCCTGAGCTGGGGAGAGGCTCGGCCCAGAGCTTGACCATCCTTCCCTGGCCTCTCCCTCAGGTGCAGAGTGGTACTGGTACCCAGAAGAACCCTCCAGCCCCACCACAGAAGCTGGAGGAGGTACTGGTGGTGGTTGGAGGCCGCATGCTGGAGGATGAGGATGGAGGACTGGAGGTGCCAGCCACTCCCAGGAACTTCGCCTTCTACAATCCCAAAACCAGTTAAGTGCCTACAGCAGATACAGGGAAAGCACATGCCTCCCCCTTGCGTGTTAATTAACCCTCCACCTACCCCAAAGCCACCTCTTGCCAAAGTATTTGATGTGAGGAAGGGCACTGCAGGCAGGGGAGGGAAGCATGAAACGCGGCTGTCAAAACCTGTCCTTGCTGGTTTGGCTCTGCTGGGTTTCAGGGCGATGGATGGCTCTGCCTGACTTCCCCGATTACAACAAATGGGGCTTTTCCCTGGTGGCGCTGAACAACGACGTGTACGTCACAGGTAAGTGTGAGGGCTGCCAGTGCAGGGCAGGGGATCCCTGGAATCCCTCCGTCGTCGATCGATCCTGGATCCCTCCGTCTCCAGGAATGGAGACAGAGGCCAGAGACCACAATCAGGGCCGGGGGCTTTACCCTGAAAAGCCCTCTCCTTGCTCCCCTCTTGGGTGGATCCAGCCCCTGGTGAGGGATGCCCAGGAATGGTTGCGCTTGGAAGAAGTGGTCTGCCTCACTCACCCCTTCCCAGGTGGCTCCCGGGGGTCCCAGAATGACACGTGGTCAACGACCCAAGCCTGGCGTTTCTGCCCCAGGGACGGCAGCTGGAAGCCCATCGCTGCCATGCTGAGAGCCCGGACGAACCACACCAGTGCCGTCCTCAACGGCGAGATCTATGTCCTTGGGGGTATGGCCACAAAGACCCCCCGTGGGTGCTGCTGGGGTGGGTCCCAGGGGGTGTCCTGGAGCTGCGTGGTGGCTGCAGCTTCCTGCCACCCTGCAGGGACGACCCTGGCTGCGGTGGAGGCGGAACGCTACGACCCCTACTCCAAGAGCTGGTGCGCCATCAGCCCTGCCCTCAAGTACGTGAGCAATTTCGCAGCTGCCAGCTGCTCGGGCAAGCTCTACCTCGTGGGCTCCTGCGCCGTCAAGTACAACGCGCTCACCCTGCAGTGCTACAACCCTGTCCAAGGTGAGGGGCTGGCCCCGTCCATGCATCCTGCCAGCGTCTTCCCGGGGACTCCCGAGGCAGCTGACCTCTGCCACCAGGCACAGTCATGTGGGATGTGACCCGGGTGCTAACGGGGCCCGGGAGTGGCTGCAGTGCAAGGCCAGGAGACTCCAGTGACAGAGCTCCAGAGCAGCCTGGACCTGAGCTTCAGTGGAGTGGAACCCCTGGGGCTGGGGTGGGGATGTGGGGAAGGGGGAGCTGCCCACCTTAGGGAGAAACTAAACAAAGCCACCTCCTCAGGCAGCCTCTGCAGAGCCCGCAGTGGTCTTCCCCATCTCACACCATCCCTGCAAAAAAATAGCCTCTCCTTTTCCTTTTTTTTAATGGAAGAGCCTCATCTGGGATGAGGGAGACACCCTTCCTGGCTGCTCTGTCCTCTCCCTTTCAAATTCCCCCCTAAATAGCTGCAGGCTTGGCAAAGCTTTTTTGGTCACTGGCAGCTGCATCGAGTCAAGGGTGGAACGTGATGCTGACGGCTGCTCCTTGCAGATCTGTGGAGTGTGATCACATCCCCCTTCATCCCCAAGTACCTCTCGGCCCCACGCTGTGCCAGCCTGCATGGGCTTATCTATCTCATCGGGGACAATACCAAGAAGGTCCACGTGTATAACCCAGAGGCCAACATCTGGCAGAAGGTAAGGGGATGTGGAGCCAGGCCTGATCACCTCCCTGGGGTTCAGCTGTTCCTTGACAGTACCCCACAACCATTCCCTCCCCGTGCACCCCCTGCCCCCTACAATGCCAGCACCTTCTGCCTCCTGCCTGCTTGTCCCTTGGCTCTGCTTCAGAGGCAAAGATGCTCCAATTCTTATTTCCCTGCTGCCCTAACACACCCATACTAAGAGCACGGATTTTGCACCGAGCTGCTGATTTTAAGCAGCGTTTTCACACTGCAGAAGCCCACAGGGGTTCCCAAGCACAACGTGGGGGATGCTGCTAAAAGCAAGACATGGCCCCTGAGGCCCTCAGATTTCACAGATAGGACAGGGTGGGGGGATGTGCCCAGTAGGTGGATGTCCTGCGTGGTGGCAGTGGGGGCATCCTGGCGCATCTCACCCTGCCCCCCGTGCAGGTGCAGCTCTTGCACACGCTCCACGAGAATGGTGGGATGGTGCCGCTGGGTGACCGGCTCTTTGTCACCGGTGGCCACTGGAAGGGCATGGACGGGGACTACCGGGTGGAGATGGAGGTGTACGACTGCACTAAGGACATCTGGACATGGGAGGGCTCCCTGCCCTGCCTCTGGCTCTTCCACAGTTCCTCTTCCATCTTCCTGGACACCTCCAAGTGGACAGAGGCTTTCCAGGGCAACCCAAGGTGGTAGGAGAGGCCGCAGCGCTGCCTGGCACCTCGCACAGCTGCACTCCCCGCTCCTGCCTCTCTCCAAACTGCCAGTTCAGCTCTGTAGGGTGGGAGATGGAAACCCCTCTGCCATGCTGGCTGGGGTGTCAGGAGTGTGTCCTCCCCCACTGCCACGGGGGAAATGCTTTTCCTTATAAACGTGCTTTGGCTGATGCTCTTTTGTTAGTCAGTTTGTTTTAGAACTGCTTTTTTCCCTCTGTCAAAGCTCCAAAACTTTCAGGGTATTTTGAGGCCCCAAAGTGTGGCCCATCCCACCAGAGACTGGCATTGCTGTCCCAAAGGGGCCATGGCCCCTTTCCCTGTCACTCTGGCATTCAGCAACATGATGGGGACTGGGAGAATTTCCTTCCCAAGACCCAAAACTCACCACCACGTGGCTGGCCCAGATTGAGGTGTCAGCCCGGCTCCAGCTCCCCGTGGAGCAGAACGACAGGAGATAAACCAGCTTGTAGATAGATGCTCAGTGTGCAGGGGCGGCACAGGGCACACCCCCCCACACCCCCGCAGGATGCTTCATCCTCGTTTCTTTCCCCCGGTGAATTCACCGTGGCTCCAGGAGCCGGAGCAGAGCCGGGCAGCCCCTGCCCCATCCCTGGCTCTGCTGGTGCACATGGGTGAGCACAAGGCAACTCTCACCGCGACGGCCGGTGACGGCCCCGCGCTGTCGGGTGCATCTCGTGCGCTGGGTTGAACCGAACAGCGAGGAGCGACGCAGCTCCGGGCCAGCGGGGAAGAGCGAGGGCAGCCCCGGCGGTGGGGCAAGCTGTGTGCATCGCCTGCCTTCCCCAGCCCGGGACGGGACGGGAGCTGGTGCGGCCCCAGGAATGTCCCCTTCCGTCACATGGCGAGTCGGGGTGCCAGGCGCTGCTTCTGCCCCCACCATGCTGCAACGGCTGCTCAGGGAGCTGCGGCTCCTGCTGAAAGGTACCCCCCAGGCCCTGGGGAGTGCTGCAGGGACTGAGGGAGACTCCCAGGATGGGGGCAGGGGACGATGGAGCCGAGGCGCCGCGGGGCCGGGCAGCGGAGTCTAGCCCCGTCTTACTTTGGGGGCTGGAAACGGCGAGGTTCCTTCCTAAAGCCAAGTCCTGCCCCGGTTTTCGGTCAGACATGGTGAAGGGGCTGGGAAAGGTGCACAGGCAGGTCCTGGAAGGGCGTGAGGAAGAGGAGGAAAGCAGCGAAGGCAACCCCCAGGCCGGGTCCCCTCGGCGCGTGGCAGCCGCCTTCCACTGCCGGACGCGTGGGAATGTCCCCGTGCAGCAGCGAGCGCAGCGGGAGCTGCGGCTCTACCACATCGTGAGTGCTAACTGCACCCCCAGGGAAGGAGGGACACACTCTTCCCCAGCATCACCTTCCCTCCTCCGCAGCAATCTGGAGACCATGTCGCAGCTGGAGAGTGCCAGCGACCTCTTCACCGTCCCTGTACCGGAGTCCTTTACCTGCAGGTTAGTGCAGGACGGGGCCTTCTGTGGCTCCTGCTCCAGGGCTGAGGCATTGAGGCCGTTTCTGGTCCCAGCTCCAAGCTCCAGGGACACGTAGGGTCACGGTGTGCTGGGACACCGCGGCACGTGCCACAGCCAGGCTGCCCTCGCCCTCGTCCTTCTCCTGGAGGGAAGGGGGGTGAGCAGCCCCTCCAGCTCCCCGCTGCTGCAGCAGGAGAGAGCTCTCTGCTTTGCTGTGCCAGGCTGGGCCCAGTGCCCAGAGGAGGGCTCCCAGTCCTGTCAAGCCCTGTCTTCCCCCAGGCCGGGCAGTACACCTCTGTTTGTGGACAACGCTGCAGGCTCCGTGCTCACCGTCCAGCGCGGCTCTGGCTTCAGCGCCGTTCTGCTGGGGGTGTGAAGAGGCCTTGGGCCCCGTGCCGGGGGCTGGACTTGCATTGGGACCAACCAGGCCCCGTTCACAACCCCCCAGGATGACCCCTCCCCGCTGCAGGAGCTGCGAGCCGCTCTGATACCACTTGTGCTGCAGAACCATCTTGACACTGGACAAAAGACGAGGGAGGAAAGGCTGATACTGCTCCTACTAATAAAAGCAGCCTGACCGGGAGCTGAGGGAGTTGGCTTTTATCTACAGGCCACGGCTGGAAAACACTGCTGGCCGCCTCCCCGAGGGGCTCAGCTCCTGCCGTGCCGCGTGCGGGGTGGGCACCGAGCCCCTCGCCTCCGTCTGTGCTCCCGGCAGATTTCCCTGCCTGGCTCCTCAGCAGCCCAACGCTCATCACCATCACCGTCCCCATGCTGGCCGGCACACGCCAACGTCCCTCGCGGTCAATCTTCACAGCAGAGCCTCGTCCCGATAACGTTCCCATGCCACGGCTCCTGGCCGGGCGCTGCCTGCCCGTGGCACGGGGCCCAGCCCGTGGGCGCGCAGATATGCGCCTGGCCCGGGCTCAGATAGCCGCTGCGGCTGCCCCGGGTGCGGGGCCACGTGCCCAAGTGA
Source organism: Urocolius indicus (assembly GCA_013401255.1). Lineage (NCBI taxonomy): Eukaryota > Metazoa > Chordata > Aves > Coliiformes > Coliidae > Urocolius > Urocolius indicus. Next base: position 18,733 of record WBNH01008563.1, read on the forward strand.
CACAGAGCCGTGGGTGCGCCGGGCGTGGGGTCAGCCAGCTGCGTGCTCCATGTCTCAGCAGCACGTAGCTCTGTGCTGGCAGCACCAGGAGACAGCCCACGCTGCACCCTGCCCTGCCTGCGCGGAGGAAGCGCGCACCCAGGCAGGGACAGTCAGTCTCCTCACCTGAGCCTCGCTCACCACGGCTTCCCCGGCCCTGCACGGCCTCCTTCACAGGCCCCGGCTCCTCCAGCAGCTGCGCTGGAGCAGCTGATGCCGCAGCTATTGGTGGGGGTTTGGATGCAGGGGCATGGTGGGGCTCAGGCTTGGCAGTTTGAAAGCTGACTTCCTCCCCCAGGCAAGCAGGACTTGTCTCTACAAGATGTGCTTTCTTCCCCAGCTGCAGAGCAGCAGCATCCTGGCAGAGATGAGGCCTCTCAGCTCCTGCCCAGCACAGAGACGGGGTCTCTACAGCTCCTACCTAGCTGAGGAGCTCAGCCCAGGCAGCAGCTCTCGGTTACCACCTGTGACTGGGAGCCAAAGCAGTCCAGCTCACATTAGCCACCTTCCCTTCCTACCAAACACACTTAAGACGGCACCAAAGGACTCACTGTTGGGAGAGCAGGGCTTGCCCAGCTGGGTAGCTGCCCTTGGCAGGTGAGACAGAGAATGCCCAGTGCACTTGGAACACAAAACTGAAAGAGCTGATGACGCTGGAGCTAACTGAGGAGGCGGGACAGAGCTAGAAGCTGTCAGCCTCAAGGGAAGAGAGCTGCCTGTACAGCACTGCTGCAAGGGCTGCCCCAAGGCAGCTCCACAGGGGGAATTACCTTCCAGGAAACCTCCTGCAGACCTCACCCCACCAGGAAATACAAGCAAGCAGCATTTGTTTTTTGACTTCCACTAAAGCTGGGGTTGAACCTTCCTTCCTGCCTGGCTGCTCTCAAGCACAACAAGTCTTGCTCCACAGTGCCTGCTCTGCCATACCCTACCACTGCATCCCGTGCCCCTGGCTGGAGCTGTGCTTTCAGTACTCTTCCTAAAGACAGGGAAGGAAGAGCTGTCAGAGGAGGGAGGGGGAGAGGAGACAGAGAACAAGCTCATCCTCTCCTCAGCCCTTGCACTGGAATGAAGAGGGACCTGCTGGAGGGAGCAGCAGAGGGTCAGGTGTTGGCTCCGCTCTGTGGGAAGCAGAGAGGCCAGATAGGAGGGTGAGGGGTGACATCTGTCAGCAGGGTTTCCTTTGCCACAGAGGGACTAAACTCTGTGCTACTGTGTCTTGGCTCTCCAAAATTGCCTTTCAAGAGCAGAAGCAGCAGAGCACACTGCCTGCATGGGCCATCCTCTCCCAGCTCCTCCTGTAGTGTTACAGCCTCACACTAGAGCGTGCAGGAATGGCCAGGAGTAGGCTGGCACGTGGCAAGGGCCACCCAGAATACCTGCCAGAGGCTGCTTCCTGCCTGGGTGCTCTGCAGGGCCTGTGGACTTTGACTTCACTGTAGCAGAAACAGATGAAATACAGACAAACCACCTGTCCCAAACAACAGGATGGCTTAAAAAACCACACAGTCTGGGATCTGGGGCCATCTCCCAAAGCTCCTGAGAACACAGGGAACAGAAAGGAGCCCAGGAACACTCACAAGCCTGCACAAAACAGCAGCCATGGCTGCACTGAGGTGCCCAGCCTCTCGCTGGAGTGAGGTGTCATGGTTTAGCAAGGAGCAGCTTTTGCTTGGTACCAGGGGGAGGGGGTTACAGTGAACACCTGGTAAAGAGTTCTTGGACCCTCCCCCAGCTTCTAGGTTCAGACCCAGCTCCGGCCCGCCTGGGCCAATCTGGTGCCTCTGCCAGCACTGTTTAGGGAGGGAATTGGAAGTGCTGGCAGGAGCTGTGAGAGTGATACAGGATGGAGGCGACCACGCGGAGCCCGCAGGCAGAGGAGGGGGAAGGAAGGAGGAGCAGCAGAGCAGAGACTCCTCTGCAAGCCGTGGTGAGAGCAGCTGTGCCCCTGCAGCCCAGGGAGGGCAATGGCAGCACCGAGAGCCAGCGGCAGCTCCGTGTGAGTGACCCAGATGGGCACAGACTGTGTGAGGAGGGGCCATGGCACAGGCCGGGCTGGAGCCTGCGGGCCCAGAGCAGCCCCACAAGAGAGGCACAGAGGAGCTGCAGTCTTTGGGATAAATGTACGTGAGAGGAGGGGCATGTGTGGGGGTGTGTGTGTAGCCTGGGCAGGGAGGGGGTGTGTGTGTGTGTGTGTGTGTACACAGCAGAAGCCATCAGGAACACACTGACTGAAACCCCCACATCCTGGTCGGGGGAGGAGGTAAAAACACCAGGATCAGGGCTCTGAGCCTGGGAAGAGGGGAGGGGTGGGGAGAAGGTCTGAAAGGGCTGGCTGGACTCTCCATCGTTGCACCACTCTGTGTTGGTTTATGTTGGTTCTGTTTTGGGGTTTTATGCTTTAGTTGGCATTAAATTATTGTCTGTTTTCTTCCCCAGGCCGAGCAGCCTGCTCTGTTTTGTCCTGCACCTTAAGCGGCTGTTAAGCTCTCCCTGCCCTTTAGCAATCCTCAGGTCTTTGGTACTTGAGGCTAATCGTGGTCTTTTGTTCCCTGATGGGCCTAAACCAAGACAGGAGTTTGCACAAGAAGCCACTGCACAGACCCACCGGGTCACTGCACCTCCCACCATGGGGCTGGAACATGGTGTAATCTGGAATGTAAGTGCTTTGGTAGCCCAAGCTATTCAGCATTCACACCATCATTTGGTCTTAAGCCAAATTTTCTCTGAAAAACATCACACTGTCTGTCTGCAGCAACAGCTGGCAGAGGAACGGGACAGGATGAGATACCAGACACTTCATAGCAACAAGTACACAAACCCCCAGATGCCTGCTCCTCAGATAACACACAGACAAGCACAGAGCCTGCCCTCACAGCACCACACTCTGGCTTGGGTCAGAAGGGACCTTTAAAGACCACCTTGTTCCAACCCCTTCCTCTCCACCAGGTCTTTCCAAGCCCAATCCAACCTGCCCTTGAACTCTCCCAGGGACAGGGCAGCCACAGCCTCTCTGTGCAGCCTGTGCCAGGGTCTCACCACCCTCACAGTGAAGAACTTCTTCCTCACATCTCATCCCAGTCTTTCAGTCAGGTGCCATCGCCCCTTGTCCTGTCACTCCAGACCCTTGGACAGAGTCCCTCTCCAGCTTTCCTGTTGGAGCCTTTAGGGACTGGAGGCTGCTCTGAGGCCTCCCCACAGCCCTCTCTTCTCCAGGTTGAACAGTCCCAGCTCTCTCAGTCTGTCTAAACAGCAAAGGTGCTTCAGCCCTTTGAACATCTTTGTAGCCTCCTTGCTCTTGTCTCTGCTGCCTGGCAGGTCCATCAGGTGAAAAACCAGGAGCAAACTCCATCCACTTGTGCCATTATCAACAGCAGGGATAACACTCCAACGCTTCCTGTAAGCACCCTTCCCAGCAAGCAGTGTTTGTACCACTCAGCTGTGTGCAGCCTCACAGCACAGCCTCAGAACTGGAAGATTTCCCTCCCAGCAGCAAGGGGACAGCCTCGGGTAGTGGCCCAGGGCACTGCACAGTCTGTACACTCCAGCCTGGGCCGGGAGCTCCCGAGTCCGATGAGCTCAGGCCTCACACAAAGCCCAAAGATACGAAGAGAACTGCCCCGTTTGGAACAGCTGGCAGAGCCCATGCCCACACACACCTCCTCTGGCTAGCACCTGTGCCAAGTGGATTTATTTGGTTTACCAAGACACTCACAGGGGGTGGGGGTGGGGGGGTGTTGACAGGACAAGAGGGTTCTGCACAGGCTGAGCCACCACGGCAGCCACGTAGAAATCACTGCTAGCCAAGTGAGCTAAAGCTACTAGAAAAAAAAACCCAAACAACTTTATTTACACTGAAGAGCACCCAGCAGGACCCTCTGTCCCTGCCCTGGCCATGCATGCAGGCACACCGACCTCCCTTCCCTCCCTCCCTGCCTGCCCTGTGCTCAGTGCTCTATCCGCACCACCAGCACCGTCACGTTGTCGGCAGAGCCCCGCTGCACAGCCTTGTTGGCCAGTCTGTTACAAGCAGTCTCGTATCTCGTGTCTGCTTCTGGCTTCCCCTCCCTCACCTGGATGTTCTTATCCTGTTGGGATGAGGAAAGGTGATGGTGATTGCTCCCCCCCAGCAAAGTGTGAGGGTGCAAGCACAGGATCATCTCCAAGCACAGGGAAGCAAAACAAGTAAGGATGCCCTCAGGTGTAAGGGAGGATATACCCTGGCAGAAGTACATTTCTGCAAGTCAGTGATGCTCTTTCACACCCCCTGCACTGAAAAGCCCAGCCCCCACACCACCTTGTCTCACCTCCAAGCAGGACACAATGAAGTTCACAGCTTCTTCTGGTGTAAAGACTTTAAAGAGGCCATCGCAAGCTATCAGAATGAACCTGGAAAACAAGCACAGAGAGGTTCCAAGGCTGAATCTATGGCTTCTCAGCTACAGCAAAATCCCTCCAAGGCATTTAATGAGTATTCACGCTCCAACACAAAGGGAAGATGTCATAAAGCTCATCTGAAAATCCCCCAGAAACACCAGAAGTGCTCCAGTGCTGGCTTACATTGTCACCTCAGAGAGCCCGCAGGGCTCACACCAAGGCTCACAGCAATTTGTCATTGCCAATCACACGTTAGAAAAGTACCTCAAATCTTCCAATATCAGAGCCAAATGCAAGGGCACCAGAGCTGCTGGAAACCCCTCTTAGACAGGATGGGGACCCAAGAGCTCAAGCCTTAACCAACTGCCTGAACACTGGTGTGAGTGAAGTTATTCAGAGCATAAAGGGAAGTCAGAGGCTCATGTATGTTATCACTGCTGCGAGGCTGGGTTCTAACAGGAGCCTTCACAGCATCTTGGTGGAGTGAGGCAGCAGCATTATCCCTCTTACAGTCATACGGAGCAGAAACAGAGAGACAGCAGCAGTAACAGTATTGTCTGATCCCGTGTGATCAGCCCGATGGGGTTCAGCCCCTGCTGCAGAGCCGGGCTGCAGCCGGGGCCGCGCGTGGGCACACGTTACCTGTCGTTGGGAGTGAGCTGGCAGCGCTTGATGTCCGGCACAGAGATGACACCACAGCGCTTGTACTGGCCGTCCCCGATGGAGCGGGAAACCTCCAGCACACCCAGCACCCTTCCGTCCCTGCACGAGAGGAGAGAACACTGAGAGCCCTCCCCACGCACGTGTGTGTCCCCGCACTGCGTGCTCAGCTGCCTCCTACTCATCCAAGTTCGAGTCTTCCCTTCAATGTCTCCTTCCCTTTCTGCACGTGCGTGGGAAGCGGCGTGAAACGAGTGGAGGGCAAGGGGATGGAGGCAGGGGAAGAAATGAAGTCAGGGGAATTCAAGCTGTTTCCCATCTCCCTGCCCCAGCTCAAGCCTTGCAAGCCAGGGAAATCGGTCGCCTGCTGAGCTGTGAACTCACAGGTTATTTGTTGGTATCTCACAAGTTGCATTTGCGTGGAAGCAGAGTCTGAGGCAGCAGCCCCTCCTGTGCCAGGCCTGTCAGAACAACAGCCCCCACAGACTGAGCAGTGAGAAACACGACACCATCTCCTCATTGCTTAGTCCTCACTAAACACTGACCACAGCAATCAGTCCTGTGAAGCCCTGGTTACAATCCTCCTTGGGGAAGCAATTTTGTCTGCTGTACTTGTCTGGTTAACCAAGTGCTGCCCCCAACAGAAGCAGCTTCCCACACTCCCAACTTTCCAGCAGCTGAGCACCTTCTCCCCAGAAGGCTCCTCAGCACACTCTGCAGTGACACGAGCTCCTTCGTCTCGTTGTGCTACCAGCCCCCCCTGCTTGAGACGAGACACAAGCAGCTTGGCACGTCGCAAGAGATCTGATGCTCAAACACTTTGCAACTTATCTCTTGAATCCAAAAGACTGAACTACAAGCCAGGCACACAGGGCAATGGCCCCCCCAGTTCTGAAAAGAGATAACAGACACCGTCCCACCTCTTTCCTGCAAGCAAAGGCAGATCAGTGCTAAGCATAAGAAGCAGCACGTGCTCTCCAGAGATAAGTGAAGCAAGGCTTTACAGGCATGGCAGCATGGCAGAGCTGAGCCCACCCCTTCTGCAGGCACCAAGACACTTCACCTGCACCAAGCCCTCTTTTAGGAGGATGCCATTAAACAGCCTTCAAAGAAGGGAGAGAACCTGGTGAGGGAAACCAGTCACAGCTGCTGTGTTTAGCACCAGGTGCCCTAACAGCCACATGCACCTACATACACAGGAACACCAAGATAATCCTGCTCTGGCTCCAGAAACCTCCCTTCTACTGCAGGCCCCCTCAGTGCATCAACTGACCCCCAATAGAGCAACGTGACTGGCATCGAGGGCTTCTCACACCCTCTCAAACCATCCCTCCCCCTTACAGACCAAGGACAGAGGTGATGCTACAAGCAAAGACACGAGTTCTGCTGATGCCACAGCGTGAAGCAAGTGATACCTTCCAAACAAACAAGTCCAGCTCTGTAGGTCCAACCCTGTAGGTCAAGTTAAGCACATCCATGCCTGCATCACACTGCCAGGCTTCCACAAAGGCTCCTGTCTTTGCAGCTCAGCACCCCACCACCACTCTAAACCTCTGGGAAACTCACCCCTGTCACCTAACCCAAGCCACAGCACCCCATGGCACCTCAGGCACCGCTGTGCCTCCCACAGGCACCAATGGATTCTCTCAGGCTTCTCACAGGCTTGAGTGCTGGGCTCAGAGAGCTCCAGGAACTCAGTGCTCAGGCCCAAAGTCAGGCCAGGGTTTATTTAGCATTGCTCACTCACACTCTGCAAGCACCTACCTGACATTTCCCCCAGCTTTCTGTATCCTCATGCGCTCCTCGTACTGCGTGGGGTTATGCTCCTTACTGAGGCTCAAGGCTGTGTGCTTCTGACTCTCAGCATTGTAACGACACAGGATCGCCTGTGCTGACAAAACACTCTCGTGAGTAAACAACAACACAACTGCAGCAACAACTTCTCAGGAGTGAGCTGGCTGCTGTGGTGAAGGGGGCTCTAGCTGGTGGGGGGGTCTCAGCAGTGAAGGGGGCTGTGTGTGGCTGGTGAGGGTGGTCAGTGGTGAAGGGGGCTGTGTGTGGCTGGTGGGGGTAGCCAGCAGTGTCCCTCAGGCTCAGGGTCACCAGTGGTGATGCAGACACAGAGGCTGAATGCTCTGCTGTCGAGCTACTGACAGCACTGAACTGGGAGGTGGTGTTGGCTCTCTAAAGGAACAGGAGACCTTGCAGAGGGGTCCGGAGCAACTCCAGTATTGAACAATCATCACTGACGTTGTAACAAGTCTAAGTGAGGGATTTTTTCACCAGGGATAACACCAGGTACAGATGGGAAGAGGAGGGGCTGGGGAGCAGCCCTGCAGAAAGGGGCCTGGGGGTGCTGGTGGTCAGCAGCTGAACAGGAGCCAGCAACTGCCCTGGCAGCTGAGAGCAGAAACCCCTCCCCTGGGGCACATCAAGCACAGCAGGAGCAGCAGGTTGGCAGAGGGGAGGGTCCTGCCCTCTGGTGTTGGGAGTTAAAATAACTCCATTCTAAAATACTAGAAGTGTGCAAAATCTTGATTCACTGAGACTTGCTAAAGCTGAACAACTTCATGAGTGCTGAGGCTTGAGGCCACAAACTTCAGGATGGGCAAGCCCTGGGAGCAGTCTTACACAAAACCATGAGATAAACTACACCAAAAGTGAAATGGAACGAGATTCAAGGGAGTTGTCTGAATGTAACAGCTCCCTGAAGTCAGCATTAGCCTGACAGCACTGATGGCACCCAGGTACAGACAAGATACTGCAGGTAAAGAGCAGTGCCCATGCTGGCACACACAGCTGCAGGTGAGGGGATTCTAAACCTGCCTGAGTGAGAACTGCAGCTTCTGAGCCAAGGGCAGCAACTGTCTGGGGACAGAAAGAGAAAGGGACAAAACCACCACAGGCTGCGATGCTGCAGCTCCGCCAAGCCCTGACAGGCGGGAGGGAGCTGGGAGCCGGCTGTAACAGCCCAGGGATTGATTCCTTGGTTCAGGTCTGTTCCAGCTCCAGCTGTAATAAAGCCACTTTGTGCCACGATCTGAAGTCCAACCTCTCCTTTACAGTGGAGGGCTGAGATTGGCTCCAGCCACACCTGGGCTCTGAGGGTCCAGCCTGAAGCACAGGACTCGTCAGGAGAAGCCCCAGGGAAGCTGCCAGAGCAGCACTGGGCCCCGCAGTGAGAGGGACAGGAAGGTCCCAGAGGCCATCTGGAGGGCACCTGAGCTGGAAGGCACATCCCTCACCGACATGAAGGGCTGGCTGGGGCCTTGGGGTTTGTCTGGCTTTGAGAGAAGGAGGCTGAGGGGTGACCTCGTGGCTCTCCACAGCTGCCTGAAGAGGGGACGTGGAGAGAGAGATGCTGGGAGATGCTTCTCCCTGGGATCCAGAGCTGGGGGTGTGGAGATGCTGGGAGATGCTTCTCCCTGGAATCCAGAGCTGGGTGTGTGGGAGATGCTGGGAGATGCTTCTCCCTGGGATCCAGAGCTGGAGGTATGGGAGATGCTGGGAGATGCTTCTCCCTGGGATCCAGAGCTGGGTGTGTGGAGATGCTGGGAGATGCTTCTCCCTGGGATCCAGAGCTGGGTGTGTGGGAGATGCTGGGAGATGCTTCTCCCTGGGATCCAGAGCTGGGTGTGTGGGAGATGCTGGGAGATGCTTCTCCCTGGGATCCAGAGCTGGGTGTGTGGGAGATGCTGGGAGATGCTTCTCCCTGGGATCCAGAGCTGGGTGTGTGGGAGATGCTGGGAGATGCTTCTCCCTGGGGTCCAGAGCTGGGGGTGTGCAATGGCTCAAAGCTGCACTGGGGGGATTCAGCCTGGACGTGAGGAAGGGTTTATTTACATAGAGAGTGGTCAGGATTTGGCCATTGCCCTTAACATGCTGTAACTGCTGGGCAGCCCTCAGGCAGGCAGGTCATCAGCTGGACTGGATGAGCACTGCAGGTCCCTTCCAACTGACACAGCCTATTGTATGCTAGACGCTGTGAGATATTCAGTGCCACCAACAGAGTAACAACAGTTGTTTTACACTGTGGAAGACAACACAGAAGCACTCTGCACCCACCCAAGGCAAGACACTTTGTGGGAATAGTTGGGGAACTCACAGCTACTTGGACACCCCACACAAACACCTTGCCCCTGAGGGCAAATAAAAGCTCTTGGAGGATCAAGAGGCCAGCAGTGGGCTCCTCCATTCTGCTTACCCGGCTGTCCCCAAGGTTGGCTATGTAGAGAACGTTGTCAACAGCAAGGACACAAGTAGCTGTGGAGCCATCCTTCCATGCTGGCTTCCTGAAGGGAATAAAAATGAAGTTACTAAAGGGGAAAGCAACGTTTAAGAAGTTATTCACTGGGCGCTCCTGGAGACTCAAGAGAGTGCCACGTGCCAGCTGTCAGCCAGCACACGTCCCCAGCACAAGCTGGCTGCAAGCAGACAGAGAAGCTGTTGGTAAACAGTGAGATGGACAAGGGCAGAGGAGCTGAACAGAGTACCCAATGCCTTCTAAATGCATGGCCAGTGTCCAGCTGTTTTAAATACTGCCAGCCACGCTCCTCTCCCCTCCCCAGCCTGTCCTCACACTCAGCTCCCAGGAAAGCTCCTGTGTGGATGAAACGGGCTCAGCCCCGATGACTGCCCAGGATCTACAGCATCATGAGCAAACAACGACCTCCAGCTCCTCCTCAGGAGGGTCCTTCTTTGCAGCAAAAGGAAGCACAGCCAGGACTGCAGCAGTTGTCAGCCTTTTAGCTTTCATTTCCCTTCCTTTTCTGACAGAGCCTCTGCTTGCTGCCTCAGTCCTCACCAGCCCACCTCCACAGCAACAGCACCCATTCAGTCACCCTCCTGGTATTTCACTTGCTGCAGTTAAGTTTGTATCTCTACATCTCTGAGTAAAATGACAAGTGTTTCTTAGACTACAGCTGCCAGACTGCCTTAGCTAAGCTGTGCTGCTGCTCTTTACTGAAACCACCTCGGAGAGACTGATGTCTACACATATTCCACCCAGCTCTTCCTGACTTTGAAGGCACAGCTGACCGCTGGTGACTCATTTTGTCACCGCTACTGCCAGCGACCACGTGCAGCACGTTTGTCAGAAATCACTTTTCTGACCACCAGAGACTTGTTTGGGAATGACACTGCTGTGATGAGACTCAAGGAAGCTTCTTCCTTCTGCCTGGTCAGAACTGTCGATTCGATTAGGCTTGAGAGACTGAGCCAGCCTGCAACGTGGTGGAAAGTCTGCAGGGCATCTCAGAGCCAAACACAGCAGCAGCCTCTCCACTCCTGTTAGACATGGCACTGGGAAGTTAAAAACACCAACCCAAACCTACAAAGGATTGGTAACAAAGTGACTGCTGTGTATTTTAACTGTAATCTACGTCTTCCCTAGTGCACACTGTGTGTCGGCGCAGCAGAGGAAGCAAGGCTGCTTGCACTCAAAAGCCAGTCAGGAGGCAGGCTGGCACTTATCCCACAAAAAGCAGCTGCTCTGCTTTTCAGCTTTGAAAGAGCCTGGTAGAAACAAGCTTAAAATGAGGGACACTCTTCATCAACATCTCTGTGTTTCAATAGAGCTGAAGAAAGCAAGATCTAAACTTACACTGAGAGAGTTAAGTCTTTCAACACAGGCCACTAAAAACCACCTCAGAGACGTGCTCCAGCCTCGCAAGCACACACCATCGGGAGTGCAGCTCTGAAGAAAGCTGCAGGCAGCAACCTGCAAAGCTCTGCTGTGCAGACACCCTCCTGTCACACTCTGGTGCCAGCAACGCAGAGATCCCACCTCAGGCAGAGTGGCATAAGCCCTTTCACCGACACAGTAAGTCTTTAAAAGAAGGCAAACAACAGGCCCTGGTAGGGACACAGGAGCACTGCACTCCTGGTCACACTGTGGTTCCTCCTTTTCCTGCAAAGGTGAATTTAAGCCTCAGGGGTCCTCAGACCACTTACTGCTATATAAGACCAGAACGTGCTGTGATCTGGCTCCAGCAGCATTCAGCTGGCAGAGATACAGCCCGGCACAGGGAAGCTGGATGGGCTTCACCAAAAGCTGAGACCAGACTCGAGGTTTCCTCTGCCCTGCTCAGAGCCAAAGCCTGTGAGATGCAAGCTAAGAAACACAAAGCATGGGGAGTGTTTACACTTACTGGCTGGACGCCTGCTTCAGAAACTCTTCATCTGTGTGTTTGAAGGTGTCCAAAAGGCATCTCTTCACAGTTTTCTCCACGCTGACTACCTCGCCTATCATACAGGGAAAATGACAGCTAAGCTCCAGGTAAAACACATCTGATCTAGCCCAGTCCTCCCCTTGGCTCAGCCAAGCCACAGCGAGGCAGTGCACGCCTTACACCCTGTGCAGAGCAGCGGGGGCATGTCCTGGGCTGGTGCTACACAAACCTGCCCCTGCAGCCCGTGTAGGGAAGCTATGACATACTCCTCTCCCTTTTCATGCTTGAAGTGGCATTGCTCACGCTTGCTAAGCGGTTCACAACTGGCTACTCATACTCTTGTGCCAAAGAGGCTTCCAGGCCTCTTCCCCAGGAGACAGCCCAGATTTCCAAGCCCCCTGGGAAGAAAAGGGTGTGAACTGTACACCCACACCCAAACAATTCCCTTTCCCCATCCACTGCCCTAAGGTCAAGGCAGACAATGTGGCGGTTGTCTAACAGCCCTGGTTCCACTCCTCTCACCTTTAGGGAATTTCTTTATCAGGTTTTGGTGCAGGTTCTGCGCTGCGAATTTTGAGGCTCGGACTCCTCCGTGGCCATCAAACACGGCGAAGTAGGAGACACGTGTCCTGTGAAGGAACAGAGAGCAGCAGAAACGGCCTAAGAAAGGCCCAGAGCTGGGGAGTGGGCACACTGGTCTCCCCAGCACCCTGCCCAGTTACTTTTAACTACACTGAGGGTCTCTAAACTTCCACACATACACTGAGGCAACAGAGGCTCAACACCCAGAGTCACCAGGCCCTCACAGTCCTTGTGAAGTCAGTGTCTGAACCCACTGAGACTCACTCAAAGGGAGGCATTTGTACATAAACCAGCCTGGTGATTTGCTGAGGATTCAAAGTCCCCCAATAAGGAGCCTGAACCACACAGCACCAGGCAGGTGCAGTCAAGAGCACTGGCTGCTCAAAACAAAAAGCATCACTTCATGGGTTCAGCTGGAGCTCCTTCCCCCAGCACGGCACGGCTGCCACCCACAGCTTCCTTCTGGCAGCTGGGGCCCACTTACATTTGGGAAGGCAGAGGCTGGCATTCCTCAGTGATGTCGTTTAAGATGACGTGTGCATCCTGCATGTCTTCTCTTTCTCCTTTTCTCTCTGCCACGTAACCCTTCAATCTGAGAATGTCCACTGACTCTAAAGGGGAACACAGCACACAGACACATGCAGGTCAAACTTCTCCATCTCCTCAGCTCAGGCTCAAAACCAGTAAATCAGCAACCAGAACCCTTGCCCTTGTCCTGCAACCAAACACCTGGCACTCTGCTGCTGAGCAGGGCACGTTTGTTTTGTTACAGGGGTTTTTAAGCACCTCCCCCCTTCCCCTGGGTAAGCAGCTACAAAAGCCACTTGCCCCCACTTTGCCAGGCAGCTGAAGCCAAGTGGGATTACTGGCCATCAGACAGGGAACTTGCCAAAATGTGGGTGGGGGTGCAGGGTGGGCAGGGGAAGTGTGTGGCACTGAAGCTGCAGATTAAACAAACCACAGCTTTAACAAAGGTGCCAAAGAGAGGAAATTGGGGTCTGCTGTTTCCAGAATGCAGCTTTTCCTTTGTGCTCCTGAACACGTTCCCAAAGCTGCAACACAACATACAAACACCTGCACTGAAGTTAAATCCCCTCTATGCAACAGCAACTCTCTGTCTCTCTGGCTTCCTTGGCAGGTGAGGCAGGCAGAGAGGGCCAGGGAGCCCAAGGGGCTTCCAGCAGCTTGTTCCGTACAAGGGACTGAAGAACTAAAGCTCAGCTTTGGCCTGGACTTACTCAGCCCAACAGCAAAAGTACAAATCGAGTACGTTTGTTTTCAAACTGTCTGAAAACCTTTACAAACTTTCTTTTCCACAAGTTCTTCCCTGCCATTCTTCTCTTCCTCCTCCAAAGACTTCCTCTTCTCCCCTTTCCCACGGCTCCCTGCTGATGAGTCCTGCTCAGCGGCACCGGAGGCTGAAAGAAAGCAAAAAGGCAGGCAGCTGGAGTCTCACAGCTCTGCTTCCCTTCAGAAACCCAACAGCAAGTCCTTTTACCCTACAGCACTCTCACCAAAGTGCAAGCTCACACATGCACACAGTACTGAGTGACCAGAGTTAACACTGAACACAACACACTAGCTGGCCAGAGCTCACACAGGCACAGGGTCACCCAGCACATACAGCCCCGGCAGCATCTCACCCAGCACATCGTGTGACCCCACCTGAGGCACAGCACAGCTCTGTCTGCCTGGCAGGCTCTTGATCCTCCCCAGCCACCACAGCTGGTTTCTCAGCTACCAGTCTTTTCTGCAGCTCAGTCCTCAGGAAGTTAACCTTTCAGACTAGGACACTTCTGATTTTAGTATTATTTCTGCCTATGAACTGTGTCCACCACAACACACAGAAGTGTATTTTATTGCTCTGAACGTGAGGATTTGTCAGGGGTGTCAGAAGACAGGTTACAAGTTAAAACTAGCAAGGAAAATAGGATTCCATCCACAACACCAGAACCCTACCTAGCCCTTACCTCCTGGAGATTGAATGCAATATGGCACATCAAATTAACTCACCTCCTCCCTCTTTGGTGCTAGCAGACACCTGGCTGCACACAGAAAGCCTTGCCAGAGCAGCAGCCCGGCACTGAGGACGTGTACAGCCAGGAAGGGGAAGGCAGCCTGTACCCAGAGCAGCCAGGAAGCAGCAGCACGGGGCCAGTGCTGCTGCTGCTCTGAGTGAGCACATGCAGACTCCCTCTCCCAAAGCTCTCGGGCACAGACAACAGGGGCCCACAAAACACATCTGAAGGACGTTACTTCTGAGAATATACCTAAGTTTACTTTTATAAAGTGAGAAGCCAGCTTTAAACCATCAGTCAGGGCACAGATAGATTGCCATGACCAGCACCAGCCAGTCTGGACACCAGGCTCACTTGCCATGTGCCCAACACCAAGGGCTGCAGCCACAGGTTTCCCTCAGGAGGTCAGCTGAGGCTCTGGGAGCTGACACAGCTCCTTACCTGGGTTCCCGCTGCTGGCTGGCGGAAGGTCATCAAAGAGTAAAGAGGCTCCTTTTCCTGTAGCACAAGAAAAAGGCAAGAAGAACTGAGCATCTTTGTCCTTTGCAGGGAACAGCTCTCTTTGCACACCTCTCCTGAGCTGCAGAAGTCATCAAGTGGCAGTTTACCAAGACGAGTCTCACTCCAACTTCTGCTATCAACTGGTCAGGGCAAACTCAGGCCTGACATTTGCTTAATGGGATATTTATATGGCACATGGCATGGAATACACATGGAACACCTCTAATATTCACCAGAAACGTCCCAAAGCCCCACAAGAACCGCTCTGCACACCAGTGGGGATAAGCTGGCTGACTTCACCCTGCCTAACAAAGGAAAAGGTTTAAGCGAGTTTAATCTTGAGAGATGCTGAAGCAGACAACATGTGAAGCCAAAAAAGTGCAGGAGCAGAGCAGCCATACCTGGGTCAGCACTGCTGGCTGGGGGCAGATCCTCAAAGAGCAGAGGCCCTTTCTGGGTTTCCTTCCCTGTAAGACACCAAGGCAGAGTCAGGACCCACTGCACGCGCTGCAGGGTGGTTTCTACAGGGACTGTCCCAACAGGTGAGCACGGGTGTGGGAAATTAGACCTTTGGCCACCCTGCTTCCATCTCGGACTTGGGCAGCTCCTACACAAGCAAAACAACTCCCCACCTGGGGAGAATGTGTCTTTTCTGGCATTGAAAAGGGTGTTTCGTTTGTTTGTTTTGCTAGGAAGCAGCTCAGGCTGCATTAACACCCCTTGGGGGCCTGGCCAGGGCATGGGACAGACCCAGAAAGCACCAAGCTGCTGTAAGTAACATCATCAGAGGTTTCCACAGACCCCCGACCTGCACCAGCACAGGGAAGGGAAAGGTTCCAGCAAGGCCCAAAGCACACGGACAGCGCCCTGAGTGAGTCCCTGGGCAGGAATGAACCCCCTGAAACCCTCCAAACCGGCACGAAACCCCCCAAACCCGCACGAAACCCCCCAAACCGGCACGAAAGCCCCCAAACCGGCACGAAAGCCCCC
>WBNH01008564.1:0-24594 GCA_013401255.1 Urocolius indicus
GACGCCTACTACAAATATGTATAGAGCGTGTCCTCAGGGCTGGCTTCCCCAGCTTCCCTCAAGTCCAGAGAGCTGTGTACTGTGAACCTGGACCCTGCACTTGCTCCTCTTTCCAGTCCCTGCTACTAGCACACTAGCTATGCCACACAGCTCGGTTTTAGTGTCTCTTGAGACTGCAGCATGTATCTTGCTCCCAGCCTTGAAAGTCTCTTATTCTCCAATTCCTGTCTTGCACCGGTTTCTTCCAATTCTGATGTTTTTGCAAGCCTGACACCCTCGACAGAGCGGCAGCACATGGCTTTTCCTCTGAAAGAACGGGTGCACCCATGGCGCTGGTTGCCACGGGCCCTGGCAGCTGTGTCCCACAACCCAGAGCACGTGGAACGTCTGCAGGGTCGGGCTCCATGCCGCACGCAGCAGTCACTACCGTCCCATGCGTGCGGTCGCTGACCACAAGATTAAAGAGGGTTACACTTGCTAACGCTTTTCCGTATCACAGCACACTCACCTGTCTCGCAACAGACGACGCTCCCGTTACCGCTCCCCTCACCCCGCGCTCCCGGGCGCGCCGAGCCCGCGGCTCCCGGCGCCGCAGCGCCATTGGCTGCGAGTGCGCCTGGGGGCGAGGCCCCGCGCGGGGCTTTGCTATTGGCCGAATGTCGATCCGCAGCGCCATTGGCTGCGAGTGCGCCTGGGGGCGAGGCCCCGCGCGGGGCTTTGCTATTGGCCGAATGTCGATCCGCAGCGCCATTGGCTGCGGAAACGCCTCTTCCGCAGCCAATCGGAGATGGCGCCGCAGCTCCGCCCGAGCCCTATATAAAGGATCCGCGGCGGGGGGCTGCGGTCGGCAGGGCCGGGCCTGTACAGCAGAGTCCCGGGTCCTCGGGCTAAAGCCAAGCGTTTTCAGAACCAAATTACATTTTCTCTTTGAGAACAGACACACACCTGCAGACCCCAAAGTGCCAGCCCTAGTTATACACAATGCACCAGATTTGTAAAAACAAGGCACCCAGCTGTTCCACCATTACGAGAATACAAGAACTCGTACAGTGTTCCTGAGTTAACCTGTGTGGGTTGTAAAGCACGTCACCATACGGGCTAAGATCTGGAGCTATAGCGTTCCAGCTAACAGCTTCCTAGTGTTGGTGTCTCCACAAGCTCCTGGGCAAGATCCAAGAAAGTAGCACTTAAACTAGGGCACAGCCTGGCCTTTGTCCTTATTTCACCCAATTCTTACTTTAGTAAAGAACTTAAATCATTACTGGTTAAAAAAAAATGAGGATATGCAACAAAAAATGGTCATAGTTACCAAAAGTAATAGTTTAGAAATAAATGACATTGGCTCTTGCTTTTTTGTCTAAGCTCAATAGTTTAAACAAGTAACTATGACTTCAGCAGGCTTAAGCCTCATTCATAATCTCACTGCTAAATCCCCAAAATAATCTCTGCAACTGCAAGTCAGTAAAACTCCCAAGATCAACAATTCCGTTTTCTTTTCTGAATGTTATGTGGAAGCAAGAGTCCAGGTCATCCCTCCCTCTGCTTCTCTCTTGTTGCAATAGCTCTAGTAAGCACACAAATGGTGTAATTTCCAGGTTTTGACTAAGAACAGCCCTGCAGTACCATGACCTCTTCAAATGCAAAACGATACGGAGCAGTCCTGATGACAACTCAGGCACGTGCCTTGGAAGACAGAGCATTCACTGCCCTACAGGGCTGACCTGTGCTGGGAGCTCCAGCCTGTCCCCATCCTGTGTGGGGCAGTGAAGCACCTGCTGATGTGGCCAAGCACAAAGGCAAAGGACCCCTCAGGCTGAGAGTGAGTCTTCCCACAGAAGCTCACATGGCACTCACACAATTATAGCATCTTCACTTCAGGTTTTCTGATTTCCTATTAACGTAGGTTAACAGCTGAAAGAAGCAGCTGTCAAAAAGCTGGCCCTGGTAAGGTAACCAGCACGTAACTTACCAAACACCAGTTTACAGAAGATCAGCATTGGTGCTTAACCACATTAGGAAGTAAATAGCAGCGTGAAGAGCTCTTCTGCTTCTCTTTGGCTCAGACAGAAACAAATATCCATCTAGAGAAGGCTGCATATGTACTGCAGCTTCCTATGATCTAGTCTGAACGTTGTCACGGTCCCATGCCAAAGGACATGGTTACTCATTGAGTGTGTCAGTGCAGAGCCTGTCAAGTTCCAAAATCTACTAACAGCCATTTGAATACTGAAAAAAAATATCCCACCGACAATGTCACCTAAGCATGCCCATGATGAAGATACATGTCCTTTTTCACACATTCATGCATTGGGAACATCTACTGCAGAGCTCTGTCCTGTTACAAAAGCAGCAGTGTTAGTCATTGCAGTAGGGTTAGTTTATACAGGATTCTGTTTTATATAATTAATGGAGGTGAAATTTACTGGCAATCTTGGCTGCAGCCCCATGCAAGCAAGCAGAAAGCAGAAATATTTAAAATGGAAGAGAGGAACTGGCTAGCAGGCAGCTACACTCACCCTTTTGTACAGCCTATGGTCCACCAGTGGGCTTCAGATTGCAAAACAATACCAAAGAGCTATTAGCACACACATGGCAATAACCATACCTTACCAAGAGCTTCAATTCAGGGAGGAGGAGACAACACTTCTGCTTGCCTGGAGAGAAAGAACCCTTCCCATTCCTGTCTACTGGACTCCTCCTCTTTACCAGGGAAAAGCAGTCCCGTATTAAGGTGTTTTAGGGCAGGCAGTAATAAGTAAAATTAACCCAATGCTGTCATCCCTGTGGTATTTCTAGCTGCATCCTGCCTTCCCACACAGCAACTATCTGTTTTCCAGCTCATTTCAGATGCTACTCCATCTCTCAGAACAGTAAAATTTTCACGAGAACCAGTGAAAGAATAGGAAACAGGAGGTTACCTTCTCAGTGAGAGCTGACTGCATGGACCATACATGGCTTCAGCTCTGCAAACCCAAACCCACATTGGAGCTCTTGCATTTCCTTTCAGCTCTAGATGTGTCATATCTGGGGATCACTAAGGAGATGGAGTCTTCCCAAAACCATTCCATACCAGCTCTTGATTCTGCCTCTTACTGGACAGATGAGGCAGAGCTGCCAAGAGCCAGCTAAACTCACAGTAGATGTTATGACAAGTTTCAGGTTGAAAGTTAGCCAAGTGCCAGCCAACTGGACTGGGCACCATGAAAGAGATGGGCAAAGCTGTCCTGTGAGGCCAGCAAGTTTCTGTTTCACGTTCTCAACAAACAACACTTCTATGACAAGTCATGTTGCTACCATGTTATGGATGATGCATGTTTTTCACTAGATTTTTGAGAATATGACAGTAGATGGATAAATATATTTGAGGGTTTTCCTCCACGCCAAAGTCAGAAGGAAACGATACACGTCTGACAGAATGACTGCTGCTGCTGAATGACCACTTTTGTCTCCGTGACACCTGATACTACTCAGCTACTGGAACTCCAATATATTCTCTAAGAATACATCCCACCAAAACTTACATTTCTTTTCTGATTTTCATCAAAGTCTATGCATCCATTACTGAGAGCTCCAACTGCAGAACCTCTCTCATTAACTCTCTCAACACATCTGGAATACCATTTGATCAGGCAACCAAGTGTTAAGCTCACGAGCTCTGAAAACACAAGACCAATATGACTATGCACCCCAGATCCTCAAGCTCATAGGAATCACGTTTGTGCTACCGAGTCTTTGCACCAAAAACCTGGTAAGTAAAACAAGACAACCATTTATTTAAGCTGTTATGAATGCTAGCAAAGAAGGAGTCCTCACAATTGGCTTAAAGCAGACTTATCAATTTAAAATAGGACAATCAACCAGATGGTTGCCAGGAGAAAGCCTGAGTTTAATCTCGCCTGAAGGCTACAAAATAAGGTCCTATTGAATCATTCACTGGCCTGGCAACAGAATCTGCTTGTAGATAAAAACCAGGGTTAAACAACTGCAATTTTTTAAGGTTAAATTTCTCAACTCTAAGAATGTGCTGCCTTTTCACTTAACTCACTATCCTTACAAGAGACTGCAAGTGGCTTTTACAGCCTCCTCTCCCACCTCTGTCTGCTACAAGATCCTGTTTCTCTCGTGCTCCTCTGCATGCTCTCTTTTCTTACTCCAATTTTTCAAAAAACATCTGTAATTTCTGTCCCTGTACTGACAAGGCACTGGGGTTTAATAAGTGGCTCCATAGTGCCATTTTTACACTACAGAGCCTGAAATAACATTAGATGTTAGTTGTTATGGCTTTTCTCTGGATGTTTAGGAGCTTGGATGGCTGAAATACTTCTTTATGAGGCCTAGGGCTTTCTAAATCTCTTGTTCATAGCAGCAGGGTGCTAATTTTGAGCACTTCAAGAGGAGTCTTCAATGGGATTCCAACAAGCAGTACTCCTGAAACAGTGTGTGGGGCTGTCAAAGTACCAGTCACACCATCATCAGCTGTATCCTGGGTGAGGATTACACAGCACGTGCAGTAGACCAAATGAACATAATTAGGAGGCTTATACAGAGGTGGTGTTAAACTGAACTCTAAGTTTTATTACTCTGTCCTTAGAAAAGTAAGAAAATTCAAGCAGCGAGTAATAAATCTGATTATTAAGACACTGAAAAGAACGAATGAGAAGGAAGCAATTCCTGCATCTTCCAACTGGTACCCCAGAGTGTAAGCACCACAAACAGAAAGGGGGTAGCAGAGCCAAGCTTGGGAAGGAACGAATGCGGGTGTTCTCGCCAGGATATGGCTGTGCTGGGGAAAGTGCAGGGCTTTCCCCCTCAGGATGGGGAGCAAGGAAGCCAATGGGTCAGTCTGAGTCAGCTGAGATGCTGAAGCAAGGGAAGCTCTGTTCTAACAAGCAGATCTGTGTCATCCAGTATTACATTTTTCCTTTGCAGTTGTTTACACAAGCAAGTGCTTTCCATCCATTTGTCTTCAGTACTCTGTGTAGTAAAAATGCTCCAAGAACCTGATTTATGTGTTGCTCTTTACTGAGTGCACACAACCACAGGGAGTAGAGTGCTCTGTATGGTACCAGCAGCCAGCAAGACACTGAGGGTCCATGAGATACTCCCGCAGTGTGACCACAGATGCAGCCTAAGTGCACAGAGCACAGTGTTTTGGAAAACTTTGTAACTGCTTGCTAGAGCTTTTTTTTTGCAAGCAGGAGGAATATGGGGAAAAAGACTCAAAGTTGTCACACTTCTAAACAGTTCTGTGGATCTAGTAGGCCAGTAAATTTATCTCTCTTTCAAGCAGATTCTAAATGCTAGTTTTGTCATTCTCTAAAGTTTTTCTTTTATTTTCAGCGTTTGCCAATGCCAGAATGTTCCTGGTTAAAGTCCTCTGTCAATTATAGTAACACTATATCGCCAATATTAGTAACACTAACAGTTTTGAACCATTGTGATCACTTGGAGAAAGTACCTGACCAGAAACGTGGGATCGCTTTTGTTTCAGAAGGAAAACCAAGGCGGTTCTGAAACACAGTTTGTTTCCATCAGTGGAAACGAGTTACCTTTTTCTTTTGTTGCGTCCTAGCCAAGAACCACAGATGAATTCCCAGGTAACCACAACCACTAGCGAAGTGCCCAGAGACACAGACAGGACTGCACTGTTGCAGGACAAGGGCGGGAGGGACTGACAATGGATGTGCCCCTCCTTCCTCGTTTTTATTTCCTATCTGTAAATATTTAAGACTCTGAGATGCTACAGGCAAAGGGAAGGGTCTTGTCTCAAACTTTACTGATGCAAATGAGTAGCACCTCACCCTACAAAGGGATCAGGAGATGCCAAGGAAGAGGAAGACAATGAGCAGAAGGCAAGAAAAATTGTTGGAACCATGGGTAATTTAAGCCCTGGAGAGTCTAGGGTACTCAACTGGAGACTGAGTGGCTGAAGTGCACAATGCATCCTGAACATTGGTGTGAAACTCAAGGATGCAGTGAGCCCTGAGGCATCTTGTGGGCTTGTGAGACAGAGTCAGCTGACAGAGCCTCATGGATGGAAACAGGCATGTGGCTTCCACAGGGACTGACCAGATATCAAGCAGATCTGAGAGAACACAGAAGTTGAGACTTCACCTGCTTCCACAGGACATGCTGCCCACTGAACACAAGAAACCAAACCTTTTTGTCTCTTCCACATGCCCTGCTGAGAGCAAGAAGCTACATGTGCTTCTTCATAAAGAACTGTGGCTGCCTCAAGTGCATCTGGAATTGGCCTGGAGACTACAAGCCCTTTTTCTTGTCCACATATGTTACTTCACACTGCAGGTAAGATGCCCTTCCACAACATAAGCCACACTGACCTCCTGAAAACTGCAGCTCTGAAACACTACAAAAAGGACCAGGTCTGTTTCTAAAATCAAGTTTATCACATCTCTGAGCTCTCCTTCTTCAAACATCACTGGGCTGAATTAGGCATGCATCGAAACACATCAGGTCTGACCAGCTTGTGAGAGGATGAAATGCATGTGTGGTGAGAATGGAGGGAGCAGAGTCAGAAGAATCTGAACTCACTTTTGTCTAGGCCAAGTTCCAGTTTGCAACCTGGTCCTACATGGGATCCTTTCATTGAA
Source organism: Urocolius indicus (assembly GCA_013401255.1). Classification (NCBI taxonomy): domain Eukaryota; kingdom Metazoa; phylum Chordata; class Aves; order Coliiformes; family Coliidae; genus Urocolius; species Urocolius indicus. The sequence continues at coordinate 6,612 of WBNH01008564.1, forward strand.
AAAAAAACAAATACCCTACACGTAGCAGAGTACTGGTAGGGCAGCAGTAGCTGCCACACATGAGCACGCTGGCAGCAGATGATTCATCTTCATGTCTGTGTCTGTACTCACAGCATAGTGAAGTAGGTTTGGAGAGGCTGATGTGAACTAACTTGTCTGCTGCTCTATTGGCAGATTCCACCTTTTTAATTACATTAAAAAGAACCTGCTTGTGATGAGAGTTTACCAAATGATCCTGTGACCAAACTAGAGGCATTTCCAGCATACACCAGAGCTTGTCAAGGTCTGCATTTTCCCACATACCATAAATGCATTGAGCAGCACTTACAAGCTGTAGCTACGATGCAATAAGCTTTTTTCAGACTTCTTTAAGTCCAGCTTTTAAAGCCACGTATCTTGCTTTGCTCAAAGTTTCCTTATTCTGTGTCTGCCCAACACAACCTGGGCTGCTTTACCATATCGGCAACAGAGCTGAACATAATTCTCCTTCAGCACCGGTCCCAAGTTAGAGATTTCAGTTTTCTCACGTTTCCCTTAGTAACAAAGAACAGCTGCTTCCAAGTTAAAAGATCAAATGAGCTGATTCTATTATCCTTTTCGTCGCACGCATTGCCAACACACCTGAATCCTGTTGCACTGCTCTAATGAAGGGCAGATACCAGAGACAGTGTCGTACCTGTGGCGGCAGCGTCGTAAAAACCGCATAATCTTGCGAGCAGCTTGATCCTGCTTCTTGGTAAGCAGACTGCTTCTAAACACAACAAAAACACAACACTGAAATGTAGGCAAAACTAGGGAGAACAATACTAAATGCATGAATAATTATCCTACGAAACAGTGTCCTTTTCCCACTGTCCTTAGTCTGTAAATTACAGCACAGTCCAGATGACTGGAAACAACGTATAATGACTCTGGCAGCCTCTAACATCCCAAGAGCTCACCTGAGCTTCTGCTGTACGATGCTGGCTGCCCGACGGTTTTGCCTCCTCTTTCCACATTCCTTGTAGCTGCGATAGTACTGCTGGATCAGCATCGCCGCTCGTCGGCTCTGCTGGAATTTCTTCTGCTCGTAGTAACTTCGAAATTTGCTCTGGATCAGAATGGCAGCTTGCGTCATCTTTTTATAAAGTGCATACTACAAGAGAAACAAAGAGAGGCTGAGGCATTCCAACACAACCAGCAAGAGGCATGTTCCTTTGGTGAAAGACCGTTGTGCCACAAAGACACAATGAAAAGCAAACGGGTATCTACTTGCTGTTCGAGAACTGTATGAGAAAAGGGGGATCACAAACTAGAACAATTGTGTGATTAAGTGCAGAACCGAGTCTGCATCAAGAAAGCAGCTACCCGTTTTGCTATCCCTGGAATAGTCTGACAGGATTCATAGAATTATACAATACTTTGGCTTGGAAGGGACCAAAATACGCTCAACTAAGTGACTGCAAGGATAAAGCAGGGGAATGACTACTCCAACGTGCTAACAGATTAACTAAAACCAAAACATGTTTTTTTGTCTCATCATTCCAAATGATCTTTTAAATGAATTACTTTTGTGAGAACCAAATTTGCTGTTCATAAGTGTATCCCACTGTCCTAGGACACCCCTGTCAACACTGTCCCAAAGCAAAAACCTCTCCAGTAGCATTGCAGACCACCATTTACCAAATTTCACTTTTTGGAATTGAAGCAGTCATTAGGTGCAGTGGTATTTTGTTATTATTCATTTTCATTGTGGGTTTTTGGTTTTCCTTTTTTTTTTTTTTTTTAAAACATAACATTTTATCACTTTTAATTAAATGGATCAGATTGTGGTTTTAAACTAGCTATTTTAAACAAGTCCACTTCATGGGCTGGTCACGGTCTTCCTTCTAATTTTTAGCCCAGATGGGACTTCTGTGGCTGAGTTACAAACCCCTGAATAGAAGGGTTCAAATACAAAACTATGGTAAGAGCTATGACCATTCAAACCTAGTGCTGATCTCAGCTATACAGTAATGTAACAGGAATACAGCGTGTGGAAGAGAAATAGCAATCACTGGACAGACTGCACGCCAGAATGTTTGCATTCAACTGTAAGACTCACTTAGCTGATTAGCTGTTCCCTCTCCTCCTCTTTTTCCCTCCATCTGGGAAGAGGACATACAGAGAAGTCACCTAACCTCCATGAAGTGGTAAAGCCTCAGCTCACTTGCACTGCTAAAATGGCACTTTGGCTGATAGAAAACCATGCAGGAGGAAGCCATGAATAGCGAATTACCCTGAGAACATGTTCTCTCTGGGAAGAACACGCTTTGTCTCCTGGGTAGCTCTGATAAAAGCTCAGATGATTCCAGAATCTTACGAGAACAAGACATTGCACAACTGAGAAATCCATTTTTAAAGTAGAAAATGATTGGCCATGAGCAAGTTAAGACCAGCATCAACAGTCTTGCCTCCTTTATGACCACCAACACGCATGAGATACTAGTCTTAGACTCAGGGTATTTCAAAGATCAAGGTATTTGTTAGTGGATACTATTAAAACATTTCTCTAAATGACAGGTTCTCCTGATTTATCCTGAATACGAAAGTCAGTGACCCATGGGGAAATTGTTTCCAATATAGTGTTTGTATTTGTATTACCTTCAAGGCTATCCAAGTAAGCTTAGGGAGAAATAAAAAAATACAGCGTTAATGTTAGTTCTGCAAATAAAGAATGAAAAAAAAAAAATCAAACCATCTTCTTTTCCAGGATCCGAGACAAAGCAGTTTGTCAAGCAGATTTCAACAGGAATTAAGCTGCCCTATTGCAGGAACCATCACTCCAGAATGATAGCCACGTGCAGGTTGATGTGAGTCATGGTGCAATCACTTAACACTTGAGAAAGGCTTCCCAAAAGAAATGCTTTATAAAGTTGTAAAAAAGCACAGGCATCTTGCCTTTCACTTTATGTAACATGCCATCAGGCATCAGGTAGTTTGAGTTTAGCAGGGTATAGTGAGAAGAGGGACGTGGGCTCTAGCCTCCACCCCAAACCAAACCCACACCCATTTGAAAACATGAAAGTATCTACGTTTTCTGGGGTTGAGAACTCAGCCTCAAAGCATGTCTGGAGAAGTCTCAGTCCTGGAAAAACTTGCATCAAGCTAAAACACGTGACTTCCCATAATTTTAAAAGTGTAGTATGTGCAAAATAAAACAATCTATTTTTCATCTTTGCCTTTCAAAGGCAAAACCAACTTCAATTTCACAATGAAATTTGGCAAGCAACTCATCAGAGAACAGTCTCACCAGGCTACAGCATGCATGAAGGCCAATATGGAATACATCACTGTCAATGCGAAACACATCACTGTCCTCTGTCTCATAACAAAAACAAAGGTATCGTCACACAAAAAAAATCCTTTCAAGCATCCCCTCCCAAAATGAAGATTCAGGACATGAATTTTCTTCCCTTTTCAATTTTGTCTGAGCAGAGTACTTCATTGCTGCATACTGCAAACCATACAAGAGGAACAGTGGGACAATTCCCATTGTAAGTTCATAGCATTTAACATTTGTTACACAAAAATTTCAGTTCCTTGATTACCTGTTTGTATTTTCGGTAGCAACGCTGAATAACAGCAGCAGCCACCTCTTGCTGTTCCCGGAGAGGACGACCCTACGTGAAGAAAGAAAGAAGCAATAAGTAGTCAAAGGCTAAAAAATCAGGACAGATGTTAAGTGGCTTGCGGCAGCTTGCAGGGCAGCTACTTCAAAATCTCTCCTATCAGTGCTACTCAGTCTAATTCAGGTCCAGGCCTTCCTGGAGATGTCTCTACTGTCAATTCACGTAAGGGACAAACCCTTAAAATTGATCTTTACACCAAGCAGGCAACTAAACAGAACCCCTGGGGTATATTTTGAGGATATGCTTTGTGAATGCTGTTCCACCACAGAAGGCATGGTATGGCATGAAATGCTCTCTCCAGTATGGTAGTTGCTGGGTAAACATCAACAGGCAAATGCTAGAAGCATTGAAAATGTTATGACAGGAGTGGGCATTACCCACATTTTCTTTTGTAACCAATTATACTCTCTCACAGCTAACGAGGAAGACACTGGATGTTTGGGCCACGTACCTTGTATTTCCTGAACACTGTCTGGACGAGTTTGGCAGCTTCATAGAGTTCTCTCTGCTCATGATCAGACAGAGTTAACTGTGCAAACTCATTTTCTACCTTCTCGCTGGTGGATGCACTCAGAAATTCAGACCAATCTGCTGCCGAGGGAAGGCTGGGTTTTTCAAAAGCTATTTCACTGATTGGTGAGCCTGCAGGGCTCAAGCTGGTGTTCGAAGAAGGGGTCAGGGGTTCACTATACAGACTTCTGAAATACCAATCACAGGAGGAGTTATTGGCTCACAAAGCACATGGGCTGGCATCACAGATAAGGACTACAACATTTCTGACTTCAAGGCAGAAGCTCATGCTCCCCTCCCTCTCTTCAAGCAACATCACATGTCTCTGAGCCTGCCTGTACTGCATTGCACAGGCTTGGCACCAGAAGAGAAGTCACGAGTCAGATTTTGTGGCTGCTTTCCCCTCCTGCTGCATGCATTCCCCTTCTTCCATGAATTTGTGGCTGTGCTGGCAATGCTATGTTCAACCATGTTTGCCTGGGCTTGGAACACCAGCATTGGGTCTCACTGAGAAACAGCATCTACAAGTTAAAGAATCGGTGCATGCTGCCCAGCATTCAGATCACTCAAAAATCCAGAGCAACTTCACAGCTCTTACTGACCTTATCTGTGCAGCACTAGGCAGATGATCGACATCAGCAAGGTAACTGGCCAGCCAGCTCATTGTGGTGCTCATGGCAGCACTGTCTGTTCTCTCCACCAGTGGTGACTCCATTGGCACAAAATTCTCTCGCTTGATCCTGTCAGGCGTAGCTTCAATAATGTGCTCTGCAAGTGTCATCATGTTCACCTGGGAAGGGAGAGAGGAGAGCAAACTTTTGCTTGCATGTTACAGCCCAGCTTTAGACAGACTGCTCCATTTTCCCCAAATCCGTGGTAGCTGGAGTCTACTGTTTGTCTAGGCATTGGAGAGAAATTCATTAACCAAAGTTTTTTGCTTTTCTGTCTCTTCTGACAAAGCACTGCAGTGTTTCATGTTCCCCTGATCTCTTTAACATTGAGTGTACATGGAGTCTAAGAGATCTGGGGAAAGGTTTGTGTCACTGGACGTTTGCTGCACACCTATGACAGATGTCATTATGATCTCCATTCCAAAGGAAAAGTGCTCTTTCCCCTCTTACACTGAGGTGTGCAGTAGAGCACGACAGGACAGGCACATCAAGAGAAAGTCAAACCTTTGGGATCACAGCTTTGTCAGAATCCTTCTGAACTGTATCCCTCTGCCCACCAAGGCTCCTGTGAATTTTTGGTACAGGGAACAGAAAACAGTTCTTGTTTTGTAAAGATCTGTGTTGAGCCAGCAAATGTTTAGAGATGCCAAGGCACTGCATGTGGGCTGGGCTCCCGTTATTCTTTTCACTCACAACACCAAACACAGTATCTTCCCCATAGTGACTACTTCCCATCTGTCTGTCCTGCCTCTGTTTTCATTTCTCCTATTCCATACTTGCCGGGATGTTTAGCACACAACCCTAAACACTGACCATTAGCCTTTCCATCTGGGTCAAAAGGACACTCTTTGAAACTACAAAGTATCCATTGACCGTATCACCAGCTCCCTTCACAAAACACAGTTCAGAGTCTCCAAAGGTCTTCACAGAAGTTTCTCACAGTGAGGCTCCTCTGTGCAGCCACCACGTTCTCTCAGACCACTAACTTGGCAGTGCAGGTATGTTTACCTGCAAGTCATCCATGTGGTGTAAGCAGTCCTCATCCCCTGCACTGTCCCTATAGGACAAGAGCTCTGCATCCACCATCTCCCTGTCAGCCATCATCAGCACGTTCATCTGCTCTCGCTGGCGTAGCCGATGGGCTACAGTGTCCTTCCCCAGCGCAGCTCCCTTCTGGCTCCCTGCCACCTGCACTGCAGACACACCAATATAAATGTCTTTTGGGTTCCATTTGACGCCTGCTTGGCTGCCAGAGCCCCGGTACCCAGTAACTTCAGGGATGTGCTGGGAGAGCTCCCGGCTGTAGTCCCTTATCCCTTCACTGGGGCTGATTGTCTCGGTAGCAGATTGCTTGGAGCCGGAGTTCTGCTTCCTGATGCTTGGCTGTTCCAGGCTCAGTGCAGTGGAAAGCAGCTTCTCTTGCCGGGCTTGAAAATATTCAGGGCTCAGCTTATGTTTTTTGGGTGCGGGGTAATCTTTCTGAGTCTCGCTGCTGTAGTAACTGGAAGGTTCTGATCTTGGTCGTCTCAGCTCTAAAAACAAGCAGATCAATGGTCAAAATGAAACACACAAGCCGTGACTGCTGTAGGAACAACAGAGGTTCTATCACAGAGCTGAAGGTGGAACTCTGTGCCATGATCTAGAACATCCAACACCATTAGCAAAGGAAGTAACCAACACCCAGGGGATATATTACCTCAAACACGCTTAAGATACACACATATTTCTAAAGCAGGCATTCACTTCTCCTCCTGACACCTGTGCAAGTGCATAGAGCACATGACAGAGCCCCCACACAAAAAGAACTGCATGGACAGCAGGGGTACAGGTGGCATCTGCCACCCAGGTGAGCTCCTCACCCCAGGTTTTCACATGTCAAACATCAGCAAAGAAGTGCATGCTTTCAGGGTTGTTTTACCTGTATTTGTACTGGAAATCACAGTGACTCCCTTCTGAGGCTCCTGAGAAGCAATAAGCTCACTGTGCCACTGGGACACCCAGTTCTCTGTGTTGGAGTCTGTGCTTGGGGGGCACTGGACCCTGGGGTTTTGTCCAAGCTGCGTTTGGTCATCTCTCTGCAGCTGCTCCAAGCACTCTGCCAATTTCACATGGCCCCGAGAGCGGGCGATGGCCAGGGGCAGCCTCCCGAGGGAGTCAGGAATAGAGATGGCTCGGCGATCCCACTTGTACAGCACAATGGCTGCATCCATGTGGCCCAGGGCACATGCCCACATCTGAAAAACAAAAGACAACTGACTCATTGGATGACCTTGCCTTCTCCTTCCTTTCTTGCTGACACAGTAGAGTAAGGTCCCCAGTTCATGGAAAAACAACTGACCAGAAAAACTGTAAGATGCTTGAACTGCAGCAACTGGCTTTTGTAAATGTCCCAACCTGACAAAAGGATTAGGTGCATGCTGTTCTCCTCTGTGACAGAAAAACCTCCATCTGCCAAACGAAGCTGACAGTTTGACAGTTTATTAATTGGTAATAAATGGTTTTTGGATTGGGCTTTTTGGCTTTTTTTTTCCTGACACTGGCATCAGCATCACTGCAGAGACAGAACAGTCTCGTATGCAGAGGATTCTGAGATCAGAAACATGCAGACAGGACTAAAGGCTGTGAAGAATAAAAATCAACACTGCTGTTGTGAACTGGTATGTGTGCTTCCACTTGTTTTGGCTTTTTGCTTGTCTAAGTTCTCAGTCATGATTTCATTATTCCAATGACCAAGACATTGTAAACAACTTTATAACCTCTACAGTCAATCAGTCAAAGACAACAACTTGAAAGAAAGTGTGTAAAGCCGTTTCCGCAGCACGACAGTGGAATTTAGACTTCGGGTAAAACACAAACCAGAACCATCAGTCTGTCCTCTTCCCTCAGGTTACTCAATGACAAGCTTTTTCCTGTGTGGTCTCTCTCAACAAAACGTCAGGAAGCTGACAGTACAGTATCTTATCATTGACACAGCAAGGACACACAAGAAACATTTCAGAATGTCAAACACGTTAGGAAAATCACTCATCAGGAAGAAATGCAGAGGGTTCTCAGACCTTCTCAGAAGTTTCAGTCTCTGCTCTTACCAGAGGAGTGCAGGAGAAATGATCCACATTCAAAGGGTCAACTTCCAGTTCCAGATCGATGCTGTCTGCATGTTTGGTGCTGCAGAGGAAACAATAGAACAAATGATGCACTCTAGCCATGTTAGGATCACTGTCTAAATGCACAGCTTTACCCAACGCAATATACTGCAAAGAAGTGGCCACACGTATGCCCATGGCCCACATATTTACTACAGATGGTGCCCCCAACAGAGACTTTAAGAGCACGATACATCCAGTGACTGTACTCGGTCTGTACCCCTGTCAGATCAGGGGACAGGAACAAGCGCAGGGACTTAGCTGTTCATAAGCGACAATCAGAAATCTGGATCAAGCAGAGCTCACATATGCTTCTGCCATGCCTGTATTGACACCCAAGAGTCCACGGGCTGGATCTTACCGCCATTTGATGAGGGTCTGGATGAGCGTCGCATAGCCCTGGGCAGCGGCTAGGTGGAGCAGCGTCATTCCTCGGAAAGTCTTTGAATGAATCAAGTGTTTGGACTTTGCCCAGCAAGCACGACTCATCATCTTCTCGCACACCACCACCACGCGGCTCTCAAAGCAGCTGCCCAGTGTCCCAGTCCCAGAAACGCACTGAAACACCACACACATCCCAGTTTAACCACTGAGGGGAGCTGCAACCTGCCCTGAGCAGGCAGCCTTCCACATCTACAAGCACTGACAGTGGCAAATGAGAGTGAACACCTACTGCTGTTTAAGACACCCACAAACCTGATTTGTTGTTTAGGGAAAAAAGAACGTCACCTTTTCCAACCTCCCCCCAAAAAACCAAACCATGAAAGCATAAAGCTGCCATGCCTGGATATAGCAGGGTTCATACCTGCACCTGCGTTCCTCCGTTCCCACTCCCATTGCTCCCGCCTCCTGTTCCTTGTTTGTGCTGCTGAGAGCCTGTCATTTCAGCCATTCTCCTCTCCATCTGCTCAAGTCGCTCCAATATTGACATCCTGAACTGGTTATCTAGGTTGGAGAAAGCCAGAATAAGGATATTTCCATGGAAAGAAAGCTGAAGCTTAGGCAGTCTACTGCAGGGAGCCACACACAGCTATCCTGGAAGTGACACAGATCTGCTCTGCTTGGCAACGAGCAGGAACACTTGCCCTGCAGCATCCTAGCTCCAAGTTCCTGCAGCAGTTCTCTGACTGCAATTCCAAAGAACTTCCTTAAAGAAAACAGACAGAAAAATGAAAAACTCGGGCAGAAGATGGATCCCTTCCCCTCTGACTCCAGCTGAATCCACACAACAAAAGACTGAGGTAACGCAACTTCTCTGAAAACTCAAGTAAATCATAATCAAATACAATCTTTCAGATAGTATTTCAGAAGGATCATATCTATCAAAATACTCTCCATTTTAGAGTCAATCTCCCTACTTTGCAAGAGTCCTGAATTCAGCTTGGCTTGCTTCCTGAAACCATGCAACAATGGTACCTACAGGGAAAAGACTCCTCTGCTTTCTTTTGTGCTTAGAAAAAAGGACCTTTAAAAGGCACTTTGTGCTTTCTGGTAGCTTGGCTGAAGCTGTTTTCCAAGAAGGGGGAGCCTGTCAGGGAAGGAGCAGAGTACGAGAACTGACAATCCAGTAGTGTCATTCTGAAATGTACTACAACTCTTGAGCCCTCTGGTCTCTGCAGCAGTCTAAAGGCTGTTACTACCTTTTTTCTCCTCCTTGCATTGTAACCTAGCACTACGACACAGCTACTAATGCTTCAACAGTGGAGCTGGGTGATTTAGATATGCTAATAGGACATTGCTAAACCTGATGCTGTAGAGATCAACTCAAGCAAACTTTTTGTGTATAGGGCCTGTCAGTACAGTTCAAGTGGCTGCACAGAGGGCTCCCTCTGTCCTGTAACCCATAAAGGTCAACATTCATGCCGCTCATGTGAGGCTGGGCAGGATAATTTTGTGGATAGGGAACATTTAATGAATCTTGCTATCATGCAAACAACACATGTAATAAACTATGGGGAAAGACAACCTGATTCTGTTTGCTTTCATGCACCCATGGAGATGATGTGGTGGTGCACAGCATTGATAACACAAAACAAAGCCCACCGACACTGACAGGAGTCTGTGCATCAAAATGAACAAACTCTGACCGAGTTTTAAAAGAGGAAGCTTTCTCCAAGTGACTTGGTAACATGCAGAGTCCTCTGTGAAAGGTTGCAGGAGTACTTGCATACTACACTCTGCAAGGCACAACTCTCACTAGAGGGTATTAGAGAGACACAGATTTCTCTGCTGTACTGCACTGAAGACCATATTGCAGGCCATCGGTGAGAGACAGCTCAGGTTCCCAGGCTAAAGACATTCCATTCTCCCTAAAAGGCTGCCATGGTTTGACAGCAGATGAGCTCTGGCCAGCTTCAGCAGGTTGTAATGCACCATCCCACCCTGGCTGCTGAAGAGCCAGGGACAAAGCAGCGCAGCCGGCGCCCTCCTTTAACCTCATTTCAGAAGTGAGCTCACTACAGTCTTTTCTTGCTTAGTACAAAACACTATTGCTTATTGTTAGTGTCTTATTAATAATTCAGTTGTCCTGTTAATTGCTAAGCCTCTGGGAAAGCGACTGACAGCTACATGAGGAGACAGTGAAGCACAGATGCGGTCTCAGGGCCCCATCTCCAAGCTGCGGTCAGCACACAGCAGCAGCGCAAGTCGTGTCTTCCCAGCAAGCCTTTGTTCCCGAGTGCTGCAGTGTGCTGCAGTGCAGTCCACGTCGCTGTCTCCTCCTCCCCCATTGCCAGGCGGAGCACGTACGCTGCAGAGACTGACAGAGACCTGGCACTGCTGAGCCATGCCCTCACCACAGGCCTGTGCCAAACAGAGCTACTACAACTCGGGCACCAGGAAACGTGGCCATGTTGGCACGGCAGGTTAAGGGCTCCATTCTGCACATCTAGTGCTGCTCTCTGTCATTGGGTGGCTGGCACCAGCATTTTAACAGAGGTAACAGCAACCACATACACCAGGTATCGTATCTGGGCCTTCAAAGAGGCAAAAGTTCATCAGTTTTGCAAAACCAGCAAATTTATCCCAGGGCTGCAAGATCCCAGGGGTTTGCTCCTAACCATTTAGCTGTCAAAAGAGAATGACTTTTCCAACAGTCAGAAACAGCAGGAAAAAATGATGCCAGTGAGATGCAGAAGTACACCATGCAGACTACTATATCCCCCCCCACCAAACCTTTATTTTTCTCTTCAAGTTGAAACCATTGTGGAACCAAAATGAAGTGCCTTATGTTTGTGCCCACTTTCCAGGCACTTTCCTGGCTCCTCTCTCTAAGCTCTGTGATTTCTAATGAGTGTTGCTTCTATCATCACAGGACTGAAGTTACTAAAGGGACATCCATTACCATCATTGTCACCAGATGGGACCACTAAAACAACAGAAGTAGGGATTTTTTCTTTCGAAACAGACTTGGAACAGGATCCAGAGTTGCCACATACTCCTACTCATCTGGATGGTCCTCCTGGGAAGTATTTAGGGCAGGACTACTTTTAGGTAGTAGAGGGTATTTGTTTTACTTAACAGGAGGCTGAAAGGGAGACAAATTAATCAGACTCTTAAACCTGTAACCTTCAGCATCTTAACAAGGCAACGGTGTTTTTCACAGGTGGTTGTAAATTGCTGCTTGGTCTACAGGCAGGTCAAAAATACGCCACTATTACTAAAATGGGAGGTGGAAACAAAACATTCCGGAGCACCAGCACAGACTTGAGGGAGCCCTTTCTATGTCTCACAGATTGCCAGCATTTACCCAGCAGCAAGGAAAACCTCCAGGCAGCAAATAAGGCAAGAAGTAGTACATGGAACGTGGTATCAAGTACACCAAGATGGACACTTAAAGTGTCACTTAAAGTGTGTGCCCTGCACTAGTCACCAAAAAAAGAGTGCAGCTAGAACAAGGGAAGACAGCAACAAGCCTTGCTGCATGAGTCTGTACGTCCTTAATGAAACAAGGACACCTAAGCACAGAGGAACAGCCAAAAGGAAGGACATCTTCATCCTGGGCTCAGCAATGAGGCAAAGTCTCCTTCCACACCAAAGGCTTGGACATCTGCCAGATTAATGGCATTTGGACCACAGTCAGCGCCATTCACACACTGCTCGTAAGCCAACGGTCGCCTTGCCTGGGCTGCAGTGAGAATACATGTCACTCTGTGTAGGAAATCCCTGGGTCATTCAACTCCCTCAACAGCATGTTTCCTTCTTTGCTTGCTTGCTTGAAGCAGGAACAGAGAACGTGCTTGCTTTTCCCAAAAGTAAACCACATGTAAATACTGATTTCTGTACACTGTCCTTGTGGTGCACTCTTGCAGTGTCTCTCAGCATCATTTTAAGAATAAATTGTCCACAGGCAGGTGAACTTCCAAACTATATTACCAGGCTGAATTAGTCCTACACCGTTAAAATTAAGTTACAAAGAATAAATATGATCTTGTACCTTGAAAACTTGGATTCTGCAGGGGCCTAGTTAAAGGGTAATTCTTCAAGTGACCTCCTATGAATTCATATTCTGTAAGTCCCAAATCTGTCGGTTTGTACCAAAACATTATCACTTCCATATTCTCAGTAATAAGACTTGTTCATCCCTATCCAGCAGCATCATGTTGAAAACCAAAGTACAAAGTACAACTTCGGTCACAGAAACTGACATGGAAACATCTTTCCTCTATACAGTCCCAGGTTGAAAAGGGTCAAAACTGAAGTCAGCTTTACATACTGTGAGTTGTATGCAATACACCTGGTTTATCTATACGACTCCTGTACCAGATTAGCAGCCTATACAGAAAGATGATTCTTATGTAAAACAAAAGGAACTGCATAGAAAGAAAACTTCTCACACTTTGGGAAGCAAAGCATAATTCAGGTCTGAAACATGATCCTCCAGCTCAACAATAACATGTTTTTTTAAGCAAAGTATTGTGCTCCATTGCAAAATTGTTTTCTGGCAAAGAAAATCTGACTTGCTCCTGCAGAGTCTCTAACCTGTTTTCCCATGAAAACTCTAACTGCCAAAAAAGTGCTGTCAGCAAAGCGCAAAAGTGAAGTGCAAATGAAAAAAGACAAGCTGTTTGAAGTCAAGCAATTTACCTTCCCATAATTAAGAGACAGGCTGTTAAGAGTCATAGGGCTGAATGTTACAGGTATCACTCTGAGAAGTTCAAGACCCTTTATTCCTTGTTATTTCTTATTTTAGTAGTCACACTCTTTTACTTCAGGGTTCTGTGTACAGCCACCTGCTTGGCAGGCAATGAAGTTACAAGAACTGTTTCCACATTCTCGTCCTTTACATTCAATAGATCTCATGGCCAGCATCTCTGCTGCAGTGCACTGAAGGTAAGAGCTCAATGGCATACAAATTGTTCTCAAAATAAGCATTTTGCCTGCTACTTTATACTAAAAGTCTAAACAGCTCCAGCCCAGCATAAGGAGACGTCTTGCTCCGGACGCACCCAAACTCTTTCCAAGACAGCAAAGATGCCCGTGGATACAAACGTACACGCATTTTTAAGGTTTTACCCAGGGACTCTGCTTTTGCTGATAAAAATTCGAATTATTTTGTTAGTCAAAAAAATCAGACTTGCCTTTCCACCAGTAGCTGCTCTCACCTGATGGGAACTCTGAAACCTTCAGGATCTGATGGAGCTACATTCACCTACCCGTCCATGCTTCACCCCTCTCACCCACACCTTCTGTAAAATCCTGCAAGATTCAAGTGCACTCCTGGGTCACATGTTGGTTCAGAGATCACACACAAACCCATTTTCACCTGTCCTCTGCCCTTCATAAGGGAGTAAGAAGCTATCCCACAGATTCCAAACCAAGCTTAGGAAACGCAGCAGAGCTATTCATGGTAGTGTTTCTTTTCAGGATCAGGTCCTCCTGAGAAAACCAGTTGTTCCAGTGTCATGTCAGGGATGGACTGCTCCACAGCACTAACAGCCCAAGGGGAGCCTGACTGTCCCAGCAGGAAAGGACTAGAAAGAGCTGCTTGGTTAGATTTTGACCTGTACTAAGGAAGTGGTTTGAACCTCGTACTCACTTCCCTAAAGCATGAACAATCGTTTGAGTGTAGCACAAGCTTTTTTAAACTTTGTACTCAGAGGGAGCCTACTACTGATCACAGTAATGGTAGCAAGTTAAACACAAAGCATTTCTACAGATGCAAAACTACTCAGTGTAGGAGTTTTCAGGCTGTGTGGTTATTTACATCAGTTCACATTTTACAGAGCTATGGCATGTATACTTGCATGATTACACACAGTATACAAGTGGTCACCTGAGATCTCAGAAGCACCTCCCTTGCAAGGCCTGTTAACAGCTTGTGACTGCTCCTGGCTTTGGGTACCCCACATTTAAAGGGTAAATGAAACACAGCCCTTGCAAACATTGTACAAGTTTTCTTCCCTGCAAGGAGGCAAAAGAGTTGCTACCAGAAATGTTAGCGATTATACATCAAGTTGGATAGTTCCTGTAAAAGTACCAAAAGACACTCTACCACTCCCTCATTCAGCCACACCATCCTGCCAGTAGAAGACAAGATGCTGGAGACTTTAACAAGAAGGATGAAGTCCCCATCCTAAACACTACAGAAAAACAAGGACAAATCTGGGGGAAATGTCAGTGCTGGAGGGCTTAGTTACAAGCGTAATGCTTCACCTGTCCCTCTGCAATAGCTCACTCTGTTGCACAGCCCTCCACATCTTCCAACCCAAAGACCTCTCCCCAAAAACACTGTACTATATCTCTTTTTGAGCTATGCAAGCAGCATTCTGGATGGGTGGGCATGAGCTCAAGCCATTGCCTCGTGCTCACACTTTATTACAAAATGTACTAAAGCCACATGTTCACAGACATCCAAGTCTCAGATCTTGCACTTTGCACATCACTACAGTCCAGGGATGCAGCTAATAGGAAACCAACATATAGCAGCAAGTGACAAGAGCTTCTTTGATTGATAAGTCAAGAAATTAGCATACAGAGCTGCTTTTCTAATCTCTGCACACTTCTTTACTAGACAAGCAAAGACCCAAAAGCATCTCCCCTTTCAGTCTTTTGCCAAGCAAGCTTCAACCAGAAGGCAACCATCTGTATCACTCACAACGTGTCAGTGCAGGCAGAACTATTGCAGGGGAAATGCTACTAATGCAGTACTTGATTGAAGGACTAAAGGATGAGGGTGTGTGATCTCCTGCACATTCCACTGGGGCAGTGTCTGCCCAGGATAAAATTATTTCCCCACAGACTTTGAACCACTGAACTGTGGTTCAAACAGGTGCTGCACAAGATCTGCACCTGCATGTATTCCCAAGTACTGTGCTCAAACACTCTGGAGGCTCAGAAGCCACTCCAAGGGCACTGGCTTCACAGTATGCTCAGTTTCTTTAACGGCAGTTTCTGTGTTACAACACTCACTGCATGAACGCACACTGGCTGGATTTAACAAGTGCAATAGCTGAGCATTGTAAAAAAAAAAAAACCAAAAACAACCAACCATGCAGTGCAAAGACATTTTTCTGCTTTGCAGAGCAAGTCAGACACACCATATTCTCTCACCAACGCAAGCCGTGGGTGGGGATGGAAGCAGTCTAAGGACACATCACTTCTGAGAGCCACTGCTCTGTTCCTGTTTTACAAATCATCTGTCACTTGCCTATAAAAATCCTGCTCAATTAGAATCTTGAACACCTTCCATGTCGCAGTATCAATTTGATCTGGTTTGGTACTTATTTCTGAGGTGTCATAATTGCAGGAACATACATTTCTGAGATGAAATTGTGGTAGCATCCTCAATATACCTTACAGAAAGCCCTGCTTATCAGTAAGCTATTACAGGTCATGGTCTCTACCAGCAAATGAAGTATGCAAATTTTTCACTTAACATCCTAAGACAAATGCACATCTGGACCAGTGAGGCAGCTCACTCCCAGGCCCTTCGAGTAGTGAGAATGCCACAACTCCTGAAGCACAAGATGAGGAAAACACTGTATTTACACTTCAAGCCTAAGCAATGGTTGAAGAAGGTTCCTGATTTCACAGAAGTAAACACTACTGAACATAGGCAGGAATGATCAAGTAATCCAGACCTGCACTTGAAGGCTTGCTCACTGATTTTAAGCCATTAATCCACCTACCAGGGCATGACTTCTCACAACACTTTCCCCATAGTTCTGCCAATGCTGCAGGACTTTAGCTATTACTGCCATGCCATCTGGGACTATTCTGTTCCTCTCTATCACTCTCATCAGCCAGGGCTCCCTCAAAACGTTGTACTTCCCGCTACTTTTCTTTATTATGCCATTAACAGAGGAAAACAGGGCTGGCTCAGGCTGACTTTTTTTCCCAAGTGACAGTCAATAGTGATGAAGCACTTGCTGTCTATTTTGTTGTCTTTTTCCCAGCTTACCCAGAACTTAGGGATTGGGAGATTTTTTATGCTATCCAGGGACAGCTACTTTGGCAATCCAGGGATGGTTTTACAGATGCCATGACTGACAAAGACACCACTTACTGTGAGAAGTACACTTTGTTTAAACAGTTGGCTGCCTAAGGTCACTCTCTGCACCTCAAGTCAGAAATTGACTATGCTTTCCCACAGGTGTCAACTCCATAAAAGATGTTGTGCTTTTGGATGTATGCAAAGAGGAAGACATGCTGAGCTGCTGCTCACCTGCATCCACTGCTCATGGAGACTCTCTCCTCCAAGGGTCACACCCTAAAGGAGCTATAAACAGGACAAAAGCACCTCACGGGGCACTATGCAGTATCTGTGCCATGGTACTGTAAGTATGGTTAAAAATTCTGACCTAGGTTTTCTCTCAAAAAAAACACAAACTCAATAAACAAAATATTCACCCAGAAATTGCCAGACTAACGAGGAGAATGATATCAAATGGTCTCTACTTGCTGCAAAAAGAAACAGAAACTGCTGCAAGCTACAAAACTGTGAAACACTAAAACAGGTCAGCAAAAGACACCGAGATCTCCTTCGCTGGAAGGTTTCAAAGAGTCCGACATCTGTTACATTTACCTCATCCCTAAACTGGGAGGGGCTTACACCCTCTTCTGAATTCCCCTTTGTAGCCCTACTCTTTTTGATGAAGCACCCTGCAAAACAAGTTCTGCAATAACCTGGCACAGAGCAGGAGTATGCTTCAAGCATCACTAAACTCCCCAGGAAAGGTTTGGGCTACTGACCTCATCCTGCATCGTACTAACTCAGAACACGAGACTCTGAGCCCAGAGGTGTAGGATGTAATCTGTCCTGCGTGCTACAATAAAAGTGCTGTCACAACACCGAGCCCGCATCATAACATCACCCTGGAAGGGCTGGGGACCAGAAAGGGAGGGTGTGAACACATCCCACAGCTGGGGGGACAGAGGGAAGAAAGGGGGGGAACAATGAGCTTAAAAAGGCACGCATCCACGTTGGAAGTACAGCAGAGTGACAGGTCAGAAGCATGCAGATTTAAACCCAAATGCCGCAAGACACGTCATCCTGTAATACTTACTGGAAGCAGCACTTTGTCACATCTGCACATCCACCTGCAAAGGGTGGGGGTCCCGGACCCCTCTGTAGTACCTCTACCTGCTTCCAGGTAAATAAACTGACAACATCTGGCACCAGCAGACTGACCTGGGAGTCTACAAAGGCATCAGTGGAGGCTCCAGCCAGCATCGGCTGCAGACCGTGCAGCAGGGGCGGACGGGGTGGGCTCCTCCACAGACCCGGCTGCCGTCTTTCGCATTCTCGCGGCCAGCTGGAGTTCCTCCGTCTTACCGCAGCGCTGGCAGGAGTCTCAGCGGTGCCCACTCCTCTGCGACCGCGGAGCGGGGGCCGGCGCTCGCCGGGACGGGCAGCGGGACGGTCCGGCCGTTCGCAGCGAGACGCGACGCGGAGCGACGTTCAGCGGCCGCGCGCATGGCGCCGCTCACGCCGCGCGAACGCTGGAGCCCAGGGGCAGCGGCGCGGGGCCGAACAGCTCCGGTCGGCGGCCGGCGGCGGGGCGGCACG
>WBNH01008564.1:25208-83783 GCA_013401255.1 Urocolius indicus
TACCGCCGGGCTCGGCGCTGCGGGCTCTGGTCGGTCGGTACCGCCGGGCTCGGCGCTGCGGGAACCGGCCGCTCGGTACCGGCGGGCTCGGCGCTGCGGGCACTGGCCGCTCGGTACCGGAGGGCTCGGCGCTGCGGGCACCGGCCGCTCGGTACCGCCGGGCTCGGCGCTGCGGGCACCGGCCGCTCGGTACCGCCGGGCTCGGCGCTGAGGGCAGCGGCGAGCGTGTGTGCGCCCGAGCTCCCGCGCAGCCTCCAGCCTGCCCCCGCCGCGACGGCCACTGCAGGCGGATACCGGGCGTCTCGGGAGAACGTGCACTGGTGGCGTGCTGCGGTACGCGAGAATGATGCCGTGAAATACCTGCGTCACCCTGAAGCAACCAGGCTCAGGTGCAATTCTCTTGCTACACAGAAAATAATTACACTTGTACTAATTATCCTAATAAGGCAGATTTGCAGTGTTGAAACCGGACATAAAAAAAAATGCCAGAGATGGCTGTGCAGCCACTTGATCCAAAAGGGAACTGCAGACTCCAGCACAGACTCGACCGAGCAGCAGAGCGAGTTTCGTCATCAGCGTGAGAATAAAAACAGGCTTTCCAGAGGAGTCAGATATCTGACCATGAAGGCAGGTTCATCCGGAACTGAAAACCAAGTACTCCTCACCTCAATTGAATCCCATTCTAGCCAAAATAGAAAAGGACAGTCTTGGAAACGCAGTCAAAGCCATAGGAGACAGGCTTTCTACAAGAAGTAGCAGAGCAGCCTGTCCTCAAGGATTGTGTGTGGAAGGAAAAAACCAAAACAAATCTCAACGGCAACATAAACAAAAGTCTCAATGCTGAGTAGGAATTAGTAAAGAAGTAATAGAAACGTATCAAGTTTATAGTGTAGTTCCTACTCAAGAAACAAGGTATCTGTGCCCCACTGCCCCATAATGCAGTCAGTACAAAATGTTCATCCCTCTTCCTGAAAAGAACTCAAATACACCATCTTTTATGGTAAAATGCAAGACATTAAAACACACGTCTACCCAGGTGGAGAGAGGAGTGATAAATATTGCAACTTTTTATGGCCATGGACTTTTTTTTTCCCACCAGAAGTCTCTTACAGGTGCAAAATGACATTTCTGAAGACCTCACTGATAGTGAACACACCTCTCCTTCGAGACTGTGTTGTCTATATCTCATCACATCTGCATGTGGAAATGAGAGATCAGGTACCACAGGTATGGCTGCATCATGCTAACACAAGTGAGACACCACACTCCCCAGTCTTTATGTTTTCCATCTGGGAAAGATGGTGAAATCTTAAACTTAAGAATCCAACAGTAGCTGAAAGGCTGGCTATTACCCTCTCTTGCATCAGTACCAGACACATCCTTGCCCACACCACACCTGACTCATCAATTCACGTTGCCTGCCTGTATTTTTAAGTTCTGTTTGGGCTCCCTATGGCAGCACTTACTTGTCCTCAACCTCCTTCCTGAAGATGCATAAACATAATGCTAAGAAGCACTCATACTAGTCTCCCTGGAATTTCTGATTATGTCTCCTGTCAAGGAAACATCATCTTTACAGACACTTTCTGAAAGCAGCAAAAGCTTCAGTGAAGAGCAAACATACATGCTCGCCACTGGAAATCTATACCAAAGAGACTTCCTAGGTTGTTATACATCTGCCACTACGTGATCTCTGTCCTTCACAAGGGATCTAAGAGAACCTCTCTATAGACAGTGAATGAAAAGTGAAGTTGAATGGCTCTAGAAGCACAATGGCTTCTTACAATTTTCATTTTTATAGAGAAAAAAAAAGAGGTCACCAAGTTTATCAGAGGAGACCAATGTAACGGAGGAGTGCTTCTTTCATGAGAAGAAAAGCTTTCTTTGAAAAGAAGGAGCACCACTATTCTAACTACAGGAAAAAAAAATCAAGAACATCAGCAGTTGGTGTCTACTGTCCATTTCTAGAAGAGCTAACTCCTCTGTGGGGTGAAATACAGATAACTCAGGATAAAATGTGCAGCCAATGCATAGTCGGGAACACAGTGCTCTGTCCTTTATAGGGTGGCATACACATGGGAAAAGGAAGAAGCCCTTCAGAGCACAGACACCCAACGTGCTGCCCTGTAAAACTCCTCTGCACATTCTTTCACTTGGCCAGCTAGAAGCAGATCCCACTGCAACGCTGCACAGGCACATGACAGATCTCATGGCTTTCTGGCTCAGAAGGCACAGCTCATGTTCCCCAGCCAGCAGTGTCTCTGCTCTGAGCCTGCACTGGGAGCTGCTCAGCATGCAAAAAAGTTTGTGCTTACTTTTTTTCTGCTGGTCACTGTGTAACTCTGGCTTTGAATGTGTGATTTCAGATGCTTCTTTGCTAACCCCTCTTTGCTGAGATCTGGAAACTTCTACAGAGCTGTGATTCCAGTGTGCCTCCTACCTTAGCATTAACTGGGAGCCATCCATTCTCGAGAGCAGCAATTCTATGTACATGTGTTTTCTTTGTTTACAACACATCCTTTCATGACTGAGCTACTACTCTCTGTCCTTTTATATCTGGAGCTGAACTACTGCCTATTACAGCAAAGACATAAAACAACTAGACAAGTCCTATAACTGGACAGCAAATTCTCAGGAGGAGTTTACAGAGAAGCTGAAACCACTACACTGTGTGCTAGGCACGATCAGGCAGCTAAAGACTTGTCCCCTTAAGACAGACACAGAGGCCAAATGTTTTCAGTTATCTGCAGCACTAAACAAAGCAGGCAGATTAATTTTTTGTCTGAATGTAACTGAAAACAGTTTATATATAGCATATCTTTCTCTTCATTTTAAAAGAGATTAGCAGAAGACAATTGTTCCTCTAAACTTATGTAAGATGGAAATTACTACAGTGTTCCTGGGGTACAGTTGACTCTTAACCCTGCATCTATTACTGTGGTCAGACTAGCTGGAATCATTAACTGTGTTTTAACAGTATAGTGCAAAAAGAACTCAAAGTGTTCCACTGAGTTAATTAATCAGAATCTTAAAATTCTAGCCAATGTTTTGGAACTACAAATACTCCTTGAAAACCTTCCCTCAACACTACGTAACAGGCAGTAGGGCGAGGATTTGAAGCAGGACCATTAAACAGAGAAGACAGGGATTTTTCTATCAGCAGAATCATCTCACATAAGCTTACACCTTAGCTAGTTCAGCTAACATTTGTTCTCCAAGAATAAATGCGAACACGTTGCCGGTCTTTAAAATAAGGGTGTAATTTGCTCCCTTTGGAGCACCGTGTATCAAGGCAGAGGCTTCTGATAAGGCACGGTTAGTACAATTATTCAGTCTTTTTCCCTGAAGGGCCTCTGCAATGCAGCGGTCCTTTTACTTTTTTTTTTTTCCCTCTCTGTTAGCAATGCCCTAGTTTGTTCACTGCTGCAGTCCCCCTCCCTTCCACCATCACCACATCGTAACAGTCTCTAATTGAGAGCTTGCCTGCTAACCAGGAGCTCCCAGACAAGCTGCCTGAACACCAGGAACAGTACTCACAGCTACCTGCTGCAGTTCCTCCAAATTCCCCAGCACTGAGGGAACTGCCAAACAAGGACTTTAAAACCATACACTTGCATAACACACTGGAGAGATTGCTAACAGCTGAGTATCAGTCTCCAACACACCATGATCAGCTGTACCTCACATGCGACATGCAGCCTCAGGAGCAGATGAAAAGCACCTGCAGACTGTCAGTATCTGGAAGTCAAGCCAACTCAATTTTGGTGCCAAACATAAGATTCTGCACACTTACTCTTTAAGAGCTATTTCTGTTGGCAAGTATGCCTCTATGTCCAAGTCACAAACCTCTCTTTACCCCTGCAACAACCAGTGATCCATCTCCATTCTGCTCGCGTACAAACATTGGAAGCAGCACTGCCCTGACTTCCTTGAAATGTTCCTCTAGTCTGTGGCACGAGAAAAATAGCAGCCACAGGTCAGAGAGCAGAGACAAACTAAATGTTTCAGTTCTGTGGTGTTACAGGGAGGAGAAGTGTCAGGGAAGGATGCATCAGTCTGCTGCTAATATTAATGGATAACATTAAACAGCCGAATACGTGTACTGTGCCACTGAAATCACTCCTGATGCTACTTTGAAGGAAATTCTATTTTCATATCATTTCTCTCCCAATCATCTCCAAAAGCATCAGCTCAGACTCTGTATACACACACCCCTTTCTGCCAGAATCCAGCTAGAAATGGCTCCTCCTCACCTGCCCCTGGTGCTGGTATTTTACAGAACTGCGGATGTTCTGAGCAGCAGCATCAGGGGGCTTGGATCTGACTCACGTGACTAGTGCCTTGGCTCACAGCTACTAGTGGTATTGGAGGAAGCTTCTAATGAATGCTTTAATGAAGAAAGCTTTTTCTGTCAAGGCTTCCTAGGCAGAATAAGGGAACCCACCAAAAGCTTTTCAAACACCCCCTGCCTACACAGACATGCATGAATTAAGTCTGAAACTGTTCAACATTTCTCCAGCTGAAGTAAAACATTTTAAAGTATTTTCCATGTCCACCAAAGGTATAAACAACACAGTAACATATACTTCAGATCTTTGTAAGGAAGCAATATTTTAAAGACATTAAAGTGGTATCAAAGGTAATATACACGGTAGATTTCCCCAAATCTACGCTGTACTATATTTATCATGTTTGCAGCTGACAGACAAAACAGGATGAGGTTAATTCACTGAGCAACAAACTGCATCGGTGTATCAGCTTGCTATTTCACTTGCATTCAGTATGGGTCTGTACAAACAGCTACTCCCATGACTTCTTTTGTGTAATGCTTTGAAACATTAATTTTCAGCTATGAAATCTCTGAGGACTAAGGCTCTGACCTTACCATATGTCTCCTGCAGAGAAAATAGACGCTTAGCAAATGGGTCACCAACCCAGAGCATTGGGACTTTGCTAAAGTTGCACAAAATGCAGTGCCCCAGCAGCTGATAGAGAAAGATTAAAGCAGTATTACCCATCCTTTCCCAGCCTGATGTACAAACCATCTCTTTTCCTGTATCTCCTTGCTTTTAGTTGGACGCTGCATCTCTCTAACAATCACACTCAGGAAAGTAAATGGGCATTTCAGGCTCCTAAGTTCCTTGCTATCCTTTTCATCTTGTTCCTTTATAAAATGCAATTTGAGGGCACAGGGTTAACAGGTAATTACTAGGTAAACCAAAACTTAGATTTGCATGCATCGAGTTGCCACACAAATCCAGACCCCACGTTCCCATCCCTCAGTGTGACATTTAGGTACCACAGACCTGATCTGATCAATCATGGATTCTTCTGCCAACTGCCTGGCTAAGAGCTAATGATACTAGGGTGTCCACTTCATCCCTGCAACACTCAAGGGATGCTTTTGCGAGTCTAAAAAGGCTGATTGTGGCTGTTTTGTGCCAAAGCATGCCTGGTTTGCCATTAACACAGACTGTTCTTGCACTGAGACTCTCCAGTATTTTAACAGAATCTGTATCTGTTGCGTTGGGTAACTCCTAGGTAATGAGGTGGACAGCATAGCAGTGACTGACTAAAGTCCTCTCATTCCTTAAATTGTCTCATCATCTTCCAACTGTCTGCTTATGTAAATACACAAGCTCAAGTTTCAGAGTTCTCAGGTAAGACAACTCTTTGGTAGATGCTCCTCTCCTGCTAGGGACAGAGTAGTCCTTGTTTTGGGGAAACAATCAGCTTTCTATTGAGACAAAGAAAACATCTCTGTCTCCTTCCCATCAAATGCAGCCACTTTTCCTTCACATCAAAAGAACTAAGAAACTTCAGCAAGATGTCTGATTAATTGCACAACAGACCTTCCCCAAAGCACAAACTTACCCCTCTACATCCCTCTCCCTCACCAGGAGCTGCTCCTTTCATTCACAGTCCTAGTGTTTGGTGAGCTTTGTGAAAGAATATTGCATGCTTCTTACCATCCAAGGACAGCCAGTCATGCTGAGAGGAAGGCAGGGTTGGCAGAGCTCTGGCTTTATATTCAAACACCACAGAATTGGAGATGATCTGATTGTTGAAGGCAACTTGCAAAGTCACGAGCCCAGTGTCATGAGCTAAAAGGAAAGTGTATGTGGTAAGACACAGACCTCTCTGCAGAAGTGCACAGCTAGGTATGATGGTATCAGTCTCCCCATGTGCTAAGTGGCAGGCTGAGAGCAGATGCAGATACAACACGAAGAGAGGGGCGTTTGACAGTATTTTTGTGACATATCAAGATCCCAAATTACTGTTCTCACACTAAATAGGTCAAAGAAAAAGGAAAAGCTTCTTGATGTTTACGTACTACCTTTCACAACAGATCCATGAGTTTAGTCAAGACATAGACATAAACTATCAGAATAAGAACTTGCTCTGAAACCACTAGCTCTAGGAGAGAGGTGTTCCTTACCTGGGCAGTAGCAGCGCAGTACCCCTGGCTGAATTAAAGATGCAGGCACTGAGATCTGATCAAACAGACAGCTGTAATTATTGCTGGCTTCCTGCCATGGACCAGTAATTAGGACTTTTACTCCTCCCTATGATGAAAAGAGGAAGAAAAAAAACCGTTACAGAAGAATGCATCCCCAGAGAGGACCATGAACTGGCTGAATGGCAAACAGCACCATGAGGGCTAACAGAAGAGCCAAGCTAGCACAGATCCTTGGCAACGGTCAACACCAAAGCTCCAGACTCCTACCGCCGTGGGAGAAATGCAACTAGTACTCCACCGTAGAGCATCATTGTTTCTCTTCACTTGCTATGCTCCCCACTCCTGCCCATACCCTCAAGCACCATGCTTGGTTAGCGTGATCCTTGTCGCAGACTATCTGCCTTTCCTTTGGTCACTTGCCAACTCCAAGACCAGTAACGTCAAACCTTAACACTACCACACATCAGGTTCTACCAGTCACCTCCCAGTGACTTCTGGGTGCTCCATCCCCACCTCACACCCACCGTCATCTCCTCAGGCTCCAGGCTCGACTCCTTGCCAGTGGGAAGTGCCAGAGGTCAGTCTCAGCGCGCGTTTGCCAGCGCTGCCCTGACCTCGCTGATACAGGCGGATGACCGTGTGTGGGACACGGAAGGTGACGCATGGCCTCTGAAGTCACAGTTGGAAGCATAAGAGGAGCTGAACTGTGAATCCACACAGTACGACGTGGGAAGGTCTCAGCTAAACGCAGCAATTATGCAGCTTGCATTTTCCTGTGTACTGGGCACTGGATTCAGTGAGGAAGCTTGAGGGCAGCGGGGTGACCACTGTGCTTGCGGCTCTGGACAAGACTGTCCCAGCCAAAGGCCCCTCCTTTCCCTGCCAAGGCTCTGTCAAGCTTGTGTGCCGAGCCGAGAACGACCCCCGCACGCCTTCACCGCAGCAGCCCCGGGCGCGGCGCCGCGGCCCCGCAGCTCCTCCCGCGTCCTTCCCGCGGCCGTGCTGCCCTCGCGCGGCCGCCGGCGGGAGCGCGCGGCTCCGGGACTCGGCTCCCGCCGCGGGACCCGCGTGTGCCGGTGCCAGCCAAAACCACCCCAGCGCCGGGTCCCGGGAGCCCCGTCCGCTGCGGCAGGACAGAGCTTGTGAGAGCTGGTCTGACCCGTTCCGCATCCTCAACGCGAGCTGCAAACACCGTTCAGCAAATAAAGAAAAGGCACGGCTAGGGCATCGCTCAGAGCTGCTTGCAAATCAAAACCCAGAGCTCGGGTAGGAGGTAGCACGAGCACAAAGCAATCCTGGACCCGTGCTGGTTTTGAAAAACGTTCTGGTGATTCTCTGCAGATGGATGGGGTCCTGTGGCCTGTGTAACAGAACAAGTTCTGCCAGCAGGAGCCAAGCAAGCCATGACTGTAGCACTGGAAAACAAAACAAAGCTTCCAGCATTCCTTCAGCTCACAGAAGTCGGTGCTGCTGACATTCGTAACTTCAGGTGCATGTGACTCATTCTGGATGGTCTGTGGGATGGAGGTGAATGCTGAACTCATTGAGGCAATGCGGGCCAGGAAATATTCTATTAAGAACATCAGGGCCAGATTTGAGAACCAGCTCCAGTTTGCAAGCTCCACTGCTCTAAGGTGGGGAGCTAAGCACCGTCAGGCCATCGCTGGGAAACATTTTGCTTTTCAATGAAACAAAACATTTCTGTTCAGATGCTTCTTAAGTGACAAAAGGGCCCTATCAGGGCAGTTAAGTGCTTAATTAAAAGTACACCCAGACATGCCAGTGGCCGTGGCTGCTATGGTTTCTAAGAGAAATATGTTTAAAACCTTGTTAAAGATGTAACAAAACAGTTCTTCACAAAGCAATGAAAGATAAGGCAGTAACCATTAATGAGTAAAAGCCCCTAGACTTACCTCAGGGTAAGACCATTCTGGTGAATAATCTGTCACCACGAACAAGCGCCCACTCTGCTGTAGCAACCCCAAAGTGCCTTGTGCTGCAGCTGCTGAGACCACCTCAGCCACATGCATGTAGGCCATTGTGCTGGCTCCATTCTCTGTGCTGCTGAGCTGCATGTTGGCTTGCTGAGGACTGCAGCAAGGAATGCACATTTCAGCCTGGTTGTAGGTTGCTCTGTTACTGTCTTCAGGCTGAGACAGTCCGGCACTGTCACTTGACACCAGCTGGTGTCCATAGAGAGCATTGCTCCCACCTTCTACCGATATGAAATCATTAATTAGATCAGAAAACTGGTTGCTGAAGGAGATGTCAAAGTGGTCCAAGTTAAGCTCCATGTTGGAGGAGTTATTTAAGCTGGGATAGGCCACAGGACAGAGTCCTTCTACCATATTTCCTTGGAGAATAGGGAGATTGTCCCCATTCCTGATACCCCCACTGGCCTCAGGCTGCAAGTAGTGTTCTGTGCTGCAGGCTTGAAGATCCCCTGACTTAAGTAGATTTTCATTCCCTTCTGCCTGCTGGGAAGTCTCCATGGGAACTTCAGCTTCTGCAGCCATAGCCTGGAAGTTTGCTTGGAACTGCATGAGCTGGAGAGAAGGGGTGGACTCTATTCTGGTTTCCACTGTGCCATTACAGTTGGAAGTGGTTTGGGACGAGGACTCTGTTTTCACACTGGGGATTCCTAACGTGTTCACAAATGAGCCACTTGTATCATTCAAATTGTTGTGAGTGTTCTGCTCAAGGGGAAGAGGTTTGCTGGCATCCTGCAGAAAGAAGCTGGGGGAAGGGGTCTGATGAACGTGAGGGCTCTGGACTGTTTGATTGAAGCTGGAAGAATAGTCCTTGTTGGAGTCAATGGCACTGAAGTCCATCTGCTCCAGGGTGGTACTTGGGCTCAGACCTCCTCCAGATGGAAGCAAACCTGAACCAGTAGTGAGGGTGAGGGTGTTAGATGCAGCAGTGGAGGTAAATGCTTCTTTGGACATCTGTTGTTCGAAAGATGTGTCCTCAGTTTTAATTTCTTTCGTGAGGGGTGTATTGAAGTTGAAGCTACGTTCCGTTGTGGGTGACTGCCTTATGTTGGTACTGATGCTGTCACTTTTCATACCTCCTCCACCATAAGTCTGCCCTTGCTTGGGATTGTTAAGAAAACAGTCTGGGTCAAAATTCATGGTGGTTTCAGGAATTTTTCTATTTCCATCTAAAGTTGTGGAGAGTACAAGTTCCTCGGAGACAGTGCTGGGCAGTATCGACAAGCTCTCTGAACTGCCGGCTGTTGGAAAAGCAAATTTGTGTCCATCTGAACTCACAGCAAGTACCAGTCCCTGTGCAGCTGCATCTGAGGACAGAAGGTGTTGATTTGGGCCGGAGGTGGGTGACATGGTATACACAGCTTCACTGGTGACTTCTGACATAAACACGGTGGCACTTTGTGACAAGCTTCCCATAACTGATGCTACAGCCATACTGGACACGCCAGTGACGGCTGGGCTGTCTGCCATATCTGGGTCGCTGTTTAATCCACTGCTGATGGACACGGGAGAATTCTGGGTCGTGTCGGGGACTTCCACCTGGTTGGTGGAAGAAACCTCAGTGCTGTTCTGATGAAGCAACACCGGTTTTGCCACTTTGCCGTTCCTCTTCTCTCGGCTGGATGCCTTGCCATGACTGTGCTCGTTCTTGCCTTCAGAGACATCGTTATTTTGTACCTCTGAATGAGTGCTGTACCCACCTGTCCTTGGTTCGACCTTTGGTGATATGATGCGATGTTTGGCACTGTTACACTTGTGATGCACACTGCTTCCTGCCCCTGTGCCAGAAA
Organism: Urocolius indicus; assembly: GCA_013401255.1. NCBI lineage: Eukaryota > Metazoa > Chordata > Aves > Coliiformes > Coliidae > Urocolius > Urocolius indicus. Next base: position 35,450 of record WBNH01008564.1, read on the forward strand.
ACAAGGTTTTCCATTCAGTAAACACAACATTTAAAAGATGCTAGCTGCTTTTCTTGTGGCTGTAGCAAAGGAGAGCTATGCTCATGTGCAAGCACGTGTGTGAGAGGCAGCAAGCACACACACAAGGGAGCAAGATAGATCTTGGAAACAAACCAGTTTTTTTGCCAGTGTCAAATTTACAGATGCCCTTCTGTCTAATGCATAGATCCATTGTGTGCAATGACAGCAACCTCAAACTAGGCACAAGTGCACTCTTACCGTCACACCAGAGTACCTACCCCCTTCCTCCCTGCCCCAGTCACGTAACATGTTAGAAGAGGAAACGTCATCTGTGACAAGTTCTGGAGTTACTTAAACGTGCCTGATCTCAGTGCAAAGTCTGCAAAGTGAGGGCTGTTCTTGTCAGCTGTGACTGAGGGTTTCTGCCTTGCAGGCCCTGTTTCATCTGCACCACGGGCAGGACCTCAGCCTGCCGTGATGCAGATGTTTGTCTTTTCACACTGGCTCGTGTCAGGTGGTTTGACAACTGCTCTCTCATGGGTTGGATGCTGACTGGTAATATGGAGGTGACAGATGCCATATCATGCCTCTGTCTCTGACATCACCCTGCCACCTAGATTGCAACCCTTATCTTCCCATCATCATGATGCCTACTATAGCCGCTAATCAAATTATTAAAGAAGTGATACGTTAGCCATCAGAAACAAAGCTTTCCCTCCCATAAGGATGGCATCGCGTTTCTCTTGTTCTAAGCTGTTCATAAACTGACAGATAAACATTTGGTACTTTGAAAGGTTGCATGCAGAGTGCACAATTACTGTCAGAGCAGCTGAAGAATGCTTAAGCAAATGGCACTAGAAGACCATCCCCTGTGGAGTTCAGCCAGCTGATGCCTCTGCTGACCCCATAGAAGATGTCATCTGAGTTCCTGGGAGCTTGGAAATCAGGTAGGCCAAAGTGAACAATTCTGTCTACAAAGGCATCTTAGCCACACACTCTTGTGCGGGGACTGCTTTTGTTGTTTAAAGAAAAACAACTCATGTATTTTTGATGTTTCTTTCTTTAATGGATTATTTTCCCTAGAATGAGGTAAGAACATTAATTATGGTACTGTATAATGACTAAAGGGGAAAAGAAACGTCTCCCTTACAGCTAATAGCTGCCATTATAAATGCCATCTTCTGGGTAACATAAAGCCTCTGTGCAGCTACTGCAATTTCCTAAATCTTTTGTTCCTTGCCCTTGAAGGGGAACTTCTCTATTATGTGCTCAAGATTTGAATCAGGTCACTTAAAGTAGTTCAGGACAGTGCTTTTGAGACTAAATGCAATATTAAATCTCTCTATTCTCCTAGGGATAGCGATGAACAGGAACAAGGGAGAGCCTTTCATGCTGCTGTCTGCAGATGACAGTAAGGAATTGGGAATGTACGTGTCAGTGCTCCAGCCGTTACAAAACAAAGTGATACTGTTATGTTAAAAAGCATGCAGCACACTTAGCACAAGACAAAACATCAAAGGAAAGAATAAAAGGATTCGTGTTCAAATCTGCAAGCTTGGATCAAATGCCGAGCCTTAAGGGTTGAATTTCAATCCAAACTCAGGTATTTCAGAGGTCACCATTCTTAAGTCTTGACTGTATAATGCAACTGCCCCCAAAAGAAGAAAAAAACAAACCCTTTGAAGCACTGTCAGCTTTCCTCTATAATTTGTGCTAAAGACTAATTAATGTGTCATCTATTCTACTTGACCAAAGTACAAGGAAGCAGATGAGTTAGAAAAGTGAATCACTCAGCTTCCCACTCTATATAAAATGCTAATGCTAAAGATGCTGTTTCTTGCTGTTGTAGTCTCCCTCAAAACAAAGCCATGTTCTTTAACAGTAAAGAAATCTGCATATTCATGACACCTAAATAAAACCTGTCTTAGCCTGGTGATGCCTTGTATTTAATCACCTTAGCCTGGTTTTTTTTCAGCAAAGCGGGCTGTAGGGCAAGTAGTTCAGAAGGGCACGTTTGAGGAACATTACATCTTGAAGCTTTGGTGACAAGATTTGAGCACATAGAAGAGAATATGAGCAGACAAAACAGGGAGGGCATTTTTTTAGAACCTGACCTTTTTCCCCAGAAGTTCCTGCTGCATCTTCTTATGCTCAAGACTTCTGTCATCTCTGAATTCACTGTGTCTCAACATTTCATAACAGCGTGTCTTGTACTTCAATACTAAAAACTTTACTCCAACCTGGACTAAGATGTAATCAATTTTGTGCCCTCCCAAGGTACTCACCCAAGGTACCAGTGCACAGACAGTTGTGTGTCCGAGGCTGCGGTTTGGTCTGGTGACTATCAAGGATCTGTTGCACGAGCTGTTCCACGGAGAACCCTGAACTGCTGTTTCCATTGCTGCATGTCCACTTAATGCCATGAACTGCAAAGAAAAGTTAGACTTCCCATCAGAAACTTCAAAAACTTGCCAGAAACCATCAAAAGCTGCTCCAAAAGACCAGTATAAACCCATTCCTGCTGCTATTTCTCAGAATGGAAGGAGACATATAAACAACAGTAATGGTTATTGTTTTACTATTCTGTGCTCTCTAACACCCACAGGCTTCCAAATGCAATTCCTGGATTAGGTGCATGCAGAGGAAAGAAAAAAAAAATAAGAACATCTTTCCCTATTTCAGTTTGCTGTTAATGCAAGGGCTATCTGAATGCTGCATGTAACCTTCATTAAAAACCTGAAAGCAGAAAAATACTTGTGTTTCACTGAAGTAGAACAGTACCATTCCAAGGAGCACTTTGGAATCTTTTTCTACCAAGTATGAAAACAATAGCAGTTAGTTTTATAATGAAATCAGCAGCCCCAACGATGCCAGTATAATAGCAAATACAAACCTTTTGCCAGGTCTTCATTGTCAGATCCTGGTTGGTGGGAGTGAAGACTGACTCATTTTTTAGAAGTCACTACCAGACACTGTGTGAGTTCCTCCTCAGACCTGGACAACTTTTTAGTAATTTGGGAGAATGCACAGGAGAGTGACGTTGCAGAACACTTCTCAATCTGAAGTTTTCTTTTCTTGAGGACTTTCTTGGCTTGTTAGCTATTTAAGTAAGAATACTAAACTGCATGCATGTCAATTCTTCGAAAAAAGGCTACCTCAATGTTTTTTAGATACAGAATTTCACATAACAGTGATATTCTCAACCTGACTCACAATGGAAATGGCATTTATCATATATTTTCTCCATAATAGCTGACTCAAAGCATCTCTCTCTTCTTTAATGTGTCTCTAAGCAATTTATATGTTCATATTATTTATCCTTTGTGTGTACTAGAATTCACTTGCAGATTTTGGAAAGCGCTGGTTAATGGCAACGTTATTTCCAAGATATCCCCATGCCTGGCAGCTCAGGCTTGAAGAGCTGCTTCTCTTCAGGAGTCTTCAGGATACCCTAGCAAAGCACCTTGCACCTTGTATTCTAAAATCCTTAACCAGGATATACCAAATGGAAGTAAAAAGTGCTAAAAGGACTAATCTCTAAACACACAGATCCCTGTGGGTGAAGGTCCTCGCTGCGAGGTCAAGAAATTCTGGCAACAGCACATTGGGCTGACTATTGCTGTGTGTCCAGAAGGACCTGTAGGCTCTGGAGCAACAAGCTCTAAGCTGCTTCATGCAAGAAGATTGTAAGCAAATGAGGACGTGTTTATGGCAGCTAATGACCGTTGTTGGAGTCAGGATATCACGAGAACCTCCTATGGTGCTCTCTGATGCTGCTCATTTAGCATGTCATTAGCAGCAGCAGAACAGAGTTCCTGGATCTGCTCTGTGAAGCAGTTTCATTGCCTTTTTTTTTATCACTTGTTGCTGCATTGCCTCATCACCTACTGATGTTAGTTTGCCTAACAGCATCTCATCTTGGTCTAGTATTATATTACAGAATTCATATTTTTATTGGCCAGGACAGATAACTCACAGAAATATTGTAAATAAGGTTTACAAGTACTCTTCCTCGTATCACTACTTAAAGCACTGCAGTTAGTTTAGTAATGAGTCCCTCTATGCTTGCTTGACAACCACATTTATTGTTATGGTACCCAACAGATTTTGCTTTCTAGTGCGTTCACAATTTTGAATTTCCCCGTAACGCTCCGTATCTGTTATTGTGTCTAAGTTTAAGTTTATACATGTTTACTGCTTAGTACCTCCACTCACATTAATTTTATTGCTCTAGTTACACTACTCTGTCACAGGTGATGCTATGCTTAATATGTGATGTTCAAACAGCAGTTTTGCAAAAAACACATCGACAGAGGGATTAAAATGCAAGAACGTGGTTAGAACCCTACACAATATAAACTTAGTGACCTGTAATTATTACCAAGAGAAATTCTGCATTATTTCCAGTTACTACAGAAATGCTTTGCTGAAAAAGGGAGCTCACATTCACGGTGCTAGGTACAGAAAGGCTATTTTACAGCATAGTGTCAGAATTTGCTCCCTGCCTCTGCTAAATCCCGTGATGAACTGCATGTTACAGGGGGCAGCTCTGGAAAGTGAATCACGTCTCATGTTTTGTTTCTTTATTATGATGATTCTTAACTCTCAATCAAGCTGCAAACTAAAAAATAACAGACAGCTTTATAGCTAGATATGTACAGTACCATGCCTGTTATTTCCAGGTCCTCAGTATGACAAAGTCACATCATGGATCTGTTGCTGCTGAGGAAGGGTCTTCCCCTAGCCTTGCTCCAGCTTATCCTAAAGAGCTTCAGCTCCAGCTTCTGTCCATGTGGTACAACTTTTTTTAGTGCTTATGCTCCCCATATGTTATGAAGGTTATAAAATAAAAAGCCAGTAAAGTGTGACAGATTGCAAAAAAAAAAAGGAGAATGTCTGGATGCTTAATGCAAATTATCCACTATCTTGGCACATCCAATATGCAGATTTTCTCCCTCCTCCTTTTGAAGAAAAACTCCTGTGAGCTGGTGAGTTGTTAGTACTGAATACCAAATACTATCAAGGTGGCTTTTAACATGTCACACTTGGCTTCCTAACACATAATGAATCAGCAGGAAAGAAGCTTTCTATAAGGAATAAAGTGCATTATGAAGGAAGGTTAATAAAAAGCACACACACATTCTTCCTGTTACTCAGTGGTTCAAAAAGTGAAATCACTGTACAGCTACACTGGATTAAATACTACCATAACGTAGGAACACACAAAAAAAGGAAAAAAGATTGAAGATTAACAGTAATTCTGGGAGGGATTTTAATCTGGGTTTCTGTTCAGACTCCTGCTTACTTTCCTTTCCAGTGATACCATTAACGGGTCTAAAAGCTACTGCGTTACAGCAGCAACATCGTGCTTGCCATGCACCCTCTGCACAGAGCCTGTGGCTCTGAGGGACCAGAGATGGGGAGTGTTGCTGGTATTTCATTGGGTGCTTAAGAAGAGAATTGAGGATGGGGAAAGGTCCACAATTCAATGTGTTAATGCTGCTCTTAGCAGAAGCGTCTCCAACTTCATTTTGTGTGCGTGGGTTCAAATCTTTCTTCTTCTTCCCTTCTGAAGAAAAGACAATAAAAATGACCTTTTGATATTGGTCCAGTGCTCCCGGCTCATTAGTGCTGTCAGGGCTTTGTCTGACCATCATGAGCAAAAGAATGAAAAACAATCTGCATTACCAGCAAAAGGATCTGCTGTGAAGCCAAAGGAAACTGGCACGCAGAACCTTGTCCAGGTCTCCTAAAACACCCTGGCTATTTCTGCCTTATTCCACTGCTGGTGGTACTCAGTCCCCCACAATTACTAGGTCTGCAGTCCTCCAGTCTTGCAGATACCTCCCTCTTCGCCATCACTTCAAGCCCACCTCGCTGTCACACCTTCACCCTAGACCATTGACGGCTAAACTCTTGACCATTTTTCTCTCCCCAGTTTCCTCCACCCTAAGCAAAACTCACCCCTAAAATACTCTTCCATTTAAATCTGATCCTTTCACCCTTTCTGAATACTCTTAGACATTCCTCCCTGCCACTTCATTTATGTTATACTCCCTGTTTCTGTTCCAAAGTTCTTGCCCTTCTATCTCATATGTACAACACAGCTTAAATGTATATGCACACTAGACATGAAGCCATTGCCTACACTCTGTCTTGCTGCTCCTTTGCCCCATTTTGACAAACAAAGGTCCATCTTTTGGGTTTTTTCCATAACAATGATATCTCCCATGTGAAGCAGATGAGTTGGATAGACTGATGGTGCTGGAACACTTGGAACAATCAAGGTCATGTGTCTCTTTGCCTCTGCCTCGTGATGTATCTCAGATGGGCTGCTGCAAACCTTCGCGTCACAGTCCTGTCCTTGGCCACTCCTGATCGACACAAAATGCTTAAAAAATCCTACAAGCACTGACTGTAATGTGAGTGGGTCCTTTGTCCTACCACCCTGCTGACAGGAACCAAAGCCTGCCTTGCTTCCTATATGCTGCTCCACCAGCTGTTGACATGAGGCTGTTCCCATGGCAATGGTCAATTGGAAATGGCAGCTTTGTCCCTTCAATTTTTGCTGCATTGGTGTTGACAGAAGTAAAGCCCTTTCTCCGATTTCTCAGTTTGTCTGGAGGAGATTTCTATCAGGTCTCTCCTTTCGTATCCAAGATGCCCACACACAACCCAGCTTTGACTTTCCGCTCACTGTTTAGGAAGAACTGGGGCTGCAAGCGGGGAGGAACGCCTTGCACATTCCCGGCTTCTTCGTGACACTTTCTGAATGTTAATGTCTTTTTAAGGCCTCGAACAGACACGTCACTCGGACGCTCCTGAAAGACAAGCCTTTCTCACAAAATCAGGCCTGGTCTGGAAGGTCTGCTCAGATGCAAGGACATGCCTGACAGCACGTGGGCAGCACATGTGGCTCAGCTGTCCCTGGAGAGCACCAGCACCGCTGGGATGCGACCCCTCTGCAGCGGGACCGCAGCCGAAGCAGCTTGCACTGACAGACACCCCGAGCTCAGGGCTGCTCACACGTGAGCGGAGCTCTCCCGAACCACTCTCCTGTGCCAGCTCCGCGGCGCTGGCTTCAGCGGGGGCTGCATTCCCGCACCGGGGCAGCTCAGCCCCGCACCGCCGCTGGCTTCCGCGGGACTCAGAGGGCAGCCCCGAGCCCTGCAGCCACGTAACTCGAAGCACGAAGGTGCTTGTCTGAGGCCGCATCTCCGTGCAGCTGGCACGGAAAGCTCAGCACGGTGTAGCCCCGCGCCCCGGCGGCCGCCGGCACGGACGAAGCCGCCGCCGGCCCCGGCCCAAGGGCAGCGCGGCCCGAGAGCGGCGCCACAGCGGCCGCTGCCCGGCGCCGCCAGGTGGCGCCCGCGGATAAGGAAAAGGCGGCGGCCCCGGGCCCGGGCGGCAGCGCCCCCTGCGGGGCGCGAGCGGCTGCGCTCGGCCACGTCCCGCCGCTCCCTTTGCTCTGCAGCTGCTTGGTGGCCTGTCCGGTCACGGCAGCACAGGGATGCAGTTCTAGGTCACCTCCATGAGCCCCGGGTTGTTTCCTTTACTTAGACACAACAGAGACTCAAGGGAGAAGCACGAGCTGCCCGTGCCCCAAGGTACAAAGTCTGGGGCGACACCTCCCGCTCCCGGCGGTGGCTGCGCGCAGGCAGCTCCTGAGGTTGCTCTGGCAGCTTCTGAGGCAGCTCCAGCAGCTCCTGAGGCTGCTCTGGTAGCTCCTGAAGTTGTTCCAACAGCTCCTGAGGTTGCTCTGGCAGCTTCTGAGGCAGCTCCAGCAGCTCTTGAGGTTGCTCTGGCAGCTCCTGAAGTTGCTCCAACAGCTCCTGAGGTTGCTCTGGCAGCTTCTGAGGCAGCTCCAGCAGCTCCTGAGGCTGCTCTGGCAGCTCCTGAGGCAGCTCCGGCCGCTCCCGAGGTTGCTCCAGCTGCTCCCGAGGCAGCTCCAGCAGCTCCTGAGGCAGCTCCAGCAGTAGCCTCCCGTTTCCACGCAGCAGAGAAACGACAAAAGTTTTTTTATCCAAAAGAAAGATAGCTCTTAATTATAGTGGACCTGAAACACGGATTGCGACGTAGCACCAGCTGTGAGCTTGTAACTCATACTTTGGCAGCTGAGGGATGAGAAAGCCAAAAGGGGATGATTTGGAGGAACCCCCAACATGAGCTGGCCCACAATTTGCTGATCATATGGAGTTTATACACAAAACTCTGCTGTGCTGGATTCCACCACTGCATTTCGCTTTTACCAGCAGATGCCTCTAAGGACATCTGCGAATTTGTTCAGAGAAATCTCAAAGCAAGGCTATAACTGGGCACAAGAGGGGAGGCAAAAGGGAAAGCAGTGCCAAATTGAGGGCCATTTTTCATACCAGGCATCCTGAAATAACTTACAGGTGTCTCAAACAACATTCCTGCATAATTTTCATGTATTATTGCCATTTGTTCTGCATGAGTGTCCCAAAAGGTTGCATTCATCACAATGCAACACAGATGACGGCTCTTCTGATTCAGACCACTAGTCAGGACAATGCTGACAGATTATCACAGCTCTTGCCAGCAGGATGTTTCGGTAGAGGCTTTACAGCCCTCCCTGTGTTTCCTGACCACGCTCACACCTCTAAGAGAAGGCACCCCATCTCCTATCTTAGGAGAGACGAATCATCCTGCTGGAGGCTCTTAATAGTGTATTCAGCCCTTCCAGGCTTGTCTGCTTCAAAGGCTGCCAAACTGAGATCTGACAAGCCAACGGTGATAGCCCAGACAGGACAATCAGAAGGTCCTGGATGTCCTAGCATGAAAGCTGCTGACAAATACATCAGAACCTAACCAAAAATCCGAAGCCATGAAGGCTGAATTGAGGCTGATGAATTAATTTTTTATGGTCTCAACTCAGTTGGAGATGTTGAAAAACCCCCAAATCCTCAGAGCATCTGCAGTGAGTATTTACCTCTCATGATTTCAGTCTCTTAATTAGCTCACAGACCAGCTATATTAGAACAAATTAATGGTGTTTCCATAAAGCTCTCAGAGCTGTATGGCCACTGTGAAAAGGGTTTTTTTTTTTCATCCATAACCACCAGCACAATCACAGTCAAAGCATTAGGAAAAGCCACCTCTAAAGCCAGTCAAGAAGCTCTGGGTTCACAGAGGTCTCCTTTGAGACTCGGACAAGAGGAGCCACCTTTCAGCAACCTAGACTTCAGCACACTGCTCTGCTCACAGAGGTGACGCAGTCTGGTCCCAGCACTCTGTGCCTGTCCTGGTTGGCTGTGCACTTGTGGAAGCCTGGACTGGCTTTGGGATGATGCAGCAGGGAAAGAAGAGGGAGCTGAGTGAATTACGGATGCAAGAAATGTGATCAAACTCCCTGCTCATCCCAGTCAGGGTCTCTCTGCATTTCAGGAAAAACAGTTTGATGTATTTGTCTGGCTTGGACTCTCAGACCGATGCCTCTCTCCCTGCCAGCCATCTGCCACATCACTTTTAGTTCTCCAGGCACACACAGCCAAGAGAACGTGCTCCCAGCCTTTGGCTGCCACACCACTGGCTCTTCCTAGGTTCTGATACAAAAGCTTTAATGTGTGACAGAGGTCAAAAGTGGTCTCATGAGGGCAGAGAAGAGGGGGAAGAGAACCTCTCTTGACCTACTAACCACTCACCAGCTTGTCTTGAATGCGAAATTCATATGAAAATGGCAACCAAGAATCAACAAAAACCTTACACAGCTTCCAAGACCAGAGGAATAAAACTAGATGAACCACAACAGGTGAAATGTGGAGATTGTAACTTCACCAGTGATACATCTGCTTTGACTTTAGGTCATTGATAAACCTGCTTTAGGGCAGAGAAATTTGGAAACATCAGGCAATCAAACTATGAAGTCTGTGAAAGAATGAGATTAATGCAAAAATGTGATGAAACTAATGTGCTTGGCTCCAGAATTTCATGGCACACTCAACACTGGAACCAAACCTGGTGGCGTCCTGGCGAGCAGTGGCCTCTGTGTTCCCTGAACATGGTTATCCGTGTCCTCTTTGTTTCCTGCATCTGATCTGAATCTAAAGTTCTTATTTTAGCCACGTTTCTAAGGATGCATTTCCCAGGATATGTACCCATAAACAGAGATGTGTACATGCATATGTAGTCTGAATAATTGTGGAGAATTGTACTCTTCCCTCCTGAGACATAACAGAGCCAAGCATTATTAAATTTACAGCGAGTTTGTTGTAGTTTTCACCTAATTTTCTTGATGCACTGCAGATTTTTTAACAGGCTGCCACTTCCTCTCCTGTTTAATGTTAAGGTACTTGTCCAGTCTCAGCTACACCTTCAACATCTTGGATTTCTGTCTAAGGTTACTGGTCCCAGGGGCAATACCTTGTTTAGCAGATGTGTCATTTTCTCTCTCTTCTGCTTGTCTTCTGCCTTCCAGCTTTGCATGGAAAAGGAACACGTGAGCCTGCAGAGCTCAGGATGCAACAGAAGAGTGGTGCAAACTCTGGTTATCAGTGCTGTGGTCAGTGTAAGACTGATCTTTCACTGATAGCTGAGACACAGGAGAATGTACTTCACAGCTGTGACCTCCAGTTACAGAAAGCTGGGCAGGACATCAGTGTCTGACTAGGGGCAGGGGTGAGGCAGAAAAGCAGACCTGGTATCCCTTGACTCAAAGGCAAGCACCTAAATTTTACCCTGTGGCTCCTGCAGTTCATTCTACCTTATGCCTCATCTTTCACTGCAAAGAGATGTTTGCTGCACACTGGGACACGTTGTCCAGAGGAAGACATACAACATAACTGTGATGTGATGAAAACATTACACTCCATAGCAGGTGCAGAGAGGACCAAAGAACTGCCAGTCTCCAGAGCAAACTTCCTAATAAGCCTGTGTACCTAAGCAGCCTTCTCCTTAGACTGCAGGGTTTACAACAGTGGTGAATGATGCCCACCCTGAAACACTCAGCTGCACAGAGTGTGTCTGTAAGCAACAGCCAGCCATTCTGATCTGACACTGAACCACACAAACGTGGAACACCCCTGGGGGAACCTACCCGGCCATACTGCAAAGGCTCTTCACAAGCAAGTAGGTGCCTACAAATGGTTCTTGAAAATGCAAGACCATAGCTACAGTTTTCCAGTGTTATGGAGAGGATCTTTTTTTTGGACAGTCAGGGCAGCTCTCCTACCATGCATCCCAGAAGTGTTGAAAACAGGGAAGGAAGGAAGGAAGAAAGCACATACATATGCAGGTTGAGATTGAAGGCGACAAAGGACTCCTTCACAGGAAGGGCTGGTGGCAGTGACATCGTACCCTGAATTAACCCTTTGTAAAGCCAAAGAGCAGAAAAGTCTCCAGATACTCACACATCGGTTTGAGCTGTCCGATGAGCTCCTCTTTCGTCCACTTTGCCCATTCCTTCTTGTCTGTGTTTATTGAGCATAAGATAGGGCCGCATGGTTTCCCGCAGTCCTCGATGGCAGGGACGTTCAGGTAGTGCACCAACACGATATCTGGGTTCTGCGGGGAGAGCAGAGCAAAAGTCACGTTGTTGGGCCTCCTTCCTGCCCAGGGCTTCCTGCATTCGTCTTTTATCTAATTAAAACTATGACAGAAAGCATCATAATTAGATCCCAGGATGTACCAGATTTCCCTCAGGTCAGAGCTGTTCAAAAGCTTCATAGGTGACAAAAGATGAGGCAGGACAGAGTTTGCATGCAGCTTCCCCCATCCTGAGTGCACTTTGCTTGCCACAACCCTGCTTCCCTTGTGTGCTCTGTGTGAACCCTTTTTTCCAACCCATGCAACACCAAATACTTGCAAGAGTCCCGCAAAGACCAGTTGCAGCAAACAACAGGTTATTTGCTTTCGTTTAAGGTCCCTGCAATCTGTCTGATACAGTGCTTTCAGCAGCTCTGGTCCACACTGGGCTCCTTCCAGTGTATGTAATTTCACCTGAGAACATCAGCAACAGCCACGTTTTCTGCACAGCGGCAGAGAGAGGGAAGAGGCAGAGAGGTTTGCAAACAGCATTCCAGAGTGTCCCAAGGACAGGCTCTTTTCAAACAAGCCCGAAATTTCTCATCCTTTGAAGAACTTGCAGCTCTGTGATGAAAACAGCAAGAAGGTCGGGACTGGAAGCGGCTGTGCCCTTTGCAGAACTGCTGCAGAACAACTGCAAGGTGCTCGCTCCCGCAGGGCTGTTTAATGCTCCCTTCTCTCCCCATGCACCTTCTCACAGGGGCTGGGAGAGGGGATTCAACACCGCTTTGACGCACTGCGGCGCCGTCCCACTGACACAGACGCTGCACATGGGGAGCTGAGCAGTGTGTTACCACCCTGTGAGTAAATGAATCATCTTAACAACAGCAACAGAAACAACTCTGCTAGTTTCCCAACAGCATCCCAGGGAGATTGTACAATAGATAATAACAAGATTGAGAAGCACATTTCTTTCCCTTAAGTCATTTACTCCAAGTTCACAAACTTTAATGACTGCTTTGGAATTATTTATAAAAATAAATAGGATAATGGTGTAATTAAAACTCTAATGTTTCATTAATGCTGTTAGAGCCCTGTTCTGAGTAGGAGAGGGAACACAAGCCATGGTTCGTTTGCAAAGGTTTTGTTAATGGGAGCACTCGCTTATGAAACCCGCAGAGGGCTGGAGCAGTACGTGGACACCTGCACCAAGGAAGGAGCAAGGGGAAGGTAACTTCTGACAGGCAAAACACAGGACTGAGGCCAGATACAGTGTGCTGGGCAGCTGCACCTGGAGCCAGCCTGGGGCAGGGGCAGGAGCAGGGCAGTGCTTACCACTGCTGGGTGCAGGGGTGACCATGCACACAGGCAGCATCCTGCACGTTCCTGAGATGAAGAGGCAGCTGGTCACATCTCCCAGCTCCTTGAGGCTTGCCGTCACAGTGCTGGCAGCTGAAAGGCCACCCTTTCACGTGCTGCCAGTACACAGCAGTGCGACAAATGCAACCTTCCATGAGGGAAATGTGCCAGGACAGTGGACATGCCATGGCAGGAGACGTTCCCCTGGGCAGCAGGGAAGTCCCGGACAGGGTTGCAGGTGGCTCTGGGAAGATGCCCATCAGAAAGCCACCTGTCATTCCAGTGCCCAGAGCCTCTGTAGAGTTGCTCTGCTTCCCGTGCACCCAAGTCAAAGTTGCTGCCATCTGTCCAACCTGGACAAGGCTCCTTGACACCCAAGGTATTGAGTCTGCCCTCCTCAGCAGAGTGTCCTTAAAGCAGCAGATGAATTTGTTCCATTGTCCCTGGTGCACAGTAAGCAGGAGATGGCACAACAAACAGTTAAAAAAAAAAAAAACACCAGTAAAAACCTGTTAGTTTTGATAAAGAAAAATGCAGCTGCAACATCTGTCTGACTCTTGTTTGCAGCTTCATCAGCACTAAGTGGTCAATAAATCAGACTGGCGTGGCGTTACGTTTCTTCCATGGCTCAACCATTAATCTAGTGACAGTTCTCATGAAAAATGAAGAAGAAAAACTATGTGATAGAGAAAGTGTGTACATTACCCAGAAAGTAATAATAGTAACATTACCCAGAAAGTTGCAATAGTACGTCATGGTGCTGCAGATCTCCCTCCCAGCATAGTGCTGGAGCAGCAATGCAGCCTCCCTGTGCTACCCTCTACCCACTATTTAAATTAACCAAATAAACCAGCTATTGTTTCTTTCACCAGCCCACTCCATGTTTACATTTTTCATATTAGCAGAAACAAGCCAGGCTGCTCCAGCTCCCTGATCCTGGCAGGTGGGGAGGACAGAAATGCAAAGAAAAGCACAGGCAGGCTGTGGAGGCTGAGTAACACTCAGGGGATGGGATAGGAGGTATCGCCAGCACTCCAAGCCAGCAGCGCCATGAGGGAAACCTTTCTCTCATTTCAGCAACAGTCTTCTTGTTGCTCATTACTACCCAAAGTCAGTTCCCAATGCAAGGGGAAGTGTCCTTTCTCAGGTAGGGCAAAATAATCACAAACACCCTCCTCCTTTTGCTGTTCCCATCCCAAAGTGTCCTTTCTCGTTCTGCTCTTTTTAAAAAAAAATAAATAAAAAAGCAAAACTCAAAAGTCCTTTCTGACCAGCTTCAGCTGCTCTGCAACAGCCATCAGCTCAAGGCTGAACCTCACTGGCAGAGGCTTCTGAATCACTGACGACCACAGATGAAGATATTTGGAACAGCACACCTGATTCAGAAAGTTTTGCATTTTTACTCCCTGCTGGAAGGATGAAAGGAAATAAATCATCCTTGGGGATGATGGGCACAGTGAATTCAATCCCAACTACCCTGCAAGGAAATCACTCCCAAGTACAGCCCTGGGAGCCAGAGCCATTAGCTCTGCTCTTGCTGTGTGCCAGTTGCCCTGGCTTTCTCTGGACACCCAAGTTACTTTTATTGTGTTGAACTGGCAAAGCACTGTACACTATTAGAAACACAGAGACGAGACCAGCCTTTTCTGGCCCTAATGGCTAAACAACAAAGCAAACAGCAGGCAGAAAGAGCAAAGGAGCGTGGCAGAGAGATGCAGGGGCAGCTTCTGTGCCCTCCTCCTTCCCCTTTCACCCCCAAAATAGTTTTTCTTTTCTGACACATCATCAGGCAGGATTTAAATAGCACAGGCAGCAAAGTAAGAGAGTCTTAATACAGAATAAATACCAAACACTTGCTAATACATCATCAAATGTGATATATTTGAAGGCATTTTATATACAAAGAGCTGCCTCTGGATACTCAGGGGGATCATGTTTATTTAACACGCACTTTGAAAGATACAGAAAAATACAGCACTGTAATTCCTGGCCTCCAAGTTCCAAAAAGAAATTGATTTCCAAGTTGCTTATTATCTTTCATGACAATACCTCTTGTGCTAGTAAAAGGCTTAACAGAAAGGACGATACTGCACAACTAGAAGTGTGCAGCAAAATAAAACAAAAGGCACTTCTGTTTCCCACGCAGGTATTATTCTTCTGGATAATGGAAATTTCATCTGTGTCACTGCTCCCAGCTGGAGGCTTTAACTTACACAGGCAACTGACAGGGACAAGATAATTCTGCCATGAGCTGGGACTGCTTTTGTTAATCTAGAAACATCCAGTGGAGCTGGTGGTATTGACACAGATGTCTCAGGTCCCGGTGCCTAGGGACAGACCCATGCCATGGAATCTCCTGTCCTGCTTATTGCTCCAGAGCAAGAATCCCATCAGAGCACCCAAATGCTGACACACAGATGTTGGTGCCCAAATGCTGATGCATTAGCAATACCCTACATGTAGGTCACTGAATGGTTGCACATCCCTCTGCTGCAGAACCTGCCGGCACAGCTCAGCTCCAACCCAGGCAGCCTGCAAAGGGCTTTCTTTGAGGAGAGCGGCAGGCTTCAGACTTCAAACCACAGAGCAAGGCAGAGATGCTGAAAGAGCAAAGGTTGCTCTTGCCTCTTTCAAAGCCATGACTTTTACTGTTTTCCACTCAGTCCTTTATGACTGTACATCTGGATTCTTGAAAGAACAGCCTGAGACTTCAATAGCCAGTTAAATAACTATGTTCTAAAGCTATGCCCATTGCTCACCTGTAAAAATGTTAACCATGATAAAAGCATGCAAAGAAAACTTACAAATAGCAACATGCCTGCTTCAGTTTATTTAGAAATGCTCTTTTACACATGCCCTGCTCATGAAGACCACATAATAACAGCAATGGATGCATTTAACCCAGCTGCTGCATCTAGTATTGATTGCCTTTTACTGGAGACAATTTGCCATGGAGATCTTTGCAGCATCTCCTCTTCCTTTCTGTCACTTGCACTTCTCAGTTGTCTGTGGTTTTACAACTCATTCTGCAAAAGCCTTGAGTTTCTTCAATCAGTAACTCTTGAGAGCAAAGCAAAAGTTCCTTTGGGTTTTAACTCCTTTGAGGTACCCTTCCTGACAAATGAGGATTATTGCAGACAAATAAGTTCCTCACTATACTGCTACTCCAACCCTCCAGCTTTAAAGACTGACACTGACAATGCCTCTATGTTTTCTTAAACTTTCATATGGCAACCATTTCCAGAAGAGGATAATTGCTTCTGCATGGAAAGTGGTGCAGAGGTGACAACCAAAGCCACCCTGTATTTCAAAGTGTCCTACACTTGAATTGTGCTTTTCATTTTCAGAGTATCTCAAAGAATTTGCTAGCTGATAAAAGTTATAACTTGATTGAAAAGCAAAACACAGCTCCTTCTAGGGTAAAACAAAGCAAATGCTTGATAGCACAGCATCAGTAAAGAACCTCATGGCCATCAAAGCTGCGGATGCAGAACACGGTCCTGCCCTGCAGTGCATTAACAGTTCATCATTAGTTATGTTATCCACGCAAACATCAACAGAGCTGTGTCAAATTAGCACACACAAATGTGAACATTGAGGCACTGACTATGATCTAGCAGTGCCAGCTTCTGCAAGTGGCTGCTCTGTAAAAGATTTGCTACTGCATTCAGACTGTTTTTCTCCAACAAGCGAGAGCCAGAGGTTCCTCAGCTGACATTTGAGACAACTTTTGTTTCCTTCACTCTAAAGTACAGAATTGTCTCTCCCTCTTTCTGTTGTTGTCGCAGCTTTTACATGGGAATTCTGTCATTGCATTTCAAACGGGCTCAGACAGAGCTAAGCTCAGAACACGTCCATCCGCATCACCTTCTAGAAATGCCAGCATTATAAAGCGTGCCCCAAGTGGCTTCTATCCTTTCCAGCTCACCCAAGCCAGAGATGCAACAATAGCTGGACTGAAATAAGAAGAAATTTTAATTTCAAAGCTCCACTGACATTCACCAAATGCTTTCAAAGTTTATATCAACAGAATGCACTGCTTCAAACCCTGGTTTGAATGCAGATGGTGCAAGTGTTTCCTCTCATGTGCTGATGGCCTAGTTTGCCTCAATAACACTATTAACTTCTAAATATTAATGCATTTCTGTGAATTAAGAACAGTTCAATGTGTACCTCAAGATACCAATTAAAAAAATAAAAAGTGAGGTATTGTTGTAGTCAGACCAAGTGACAGGGAGCTGACATTTCCAAATACCAAATGAGAAAACCCCAGCAGCACGTACCCGGAGCCCATGGTAAGCTTTTCCTCCAGAGATGTGCCGTCCCTCAGTGCTGCTCCTGGAGATTCATCAAGCTCTAAGCTATTTTTGTACATATGCAAATGTGTTAAAATCATTTGGAAGCTGATTGCCCCTCAAAACTAAATCCCCACAGCAGCAGCATGCGAGCGTCAGCATGCAGGAGTGGAGCATGTAGCACCAAGGATGCGTCCAAGGGTTTACATGGATGTAAGCTGGAGAAGACCAGCAGCGCTGTGTTCACAGGGTGCTGCACAACCCACCCGCATGGGTGGCCATCAGAAAAGGAGCTTTTTGCAGTACTGCAAAGCAACAGCAGCCAGGAAAGGATGTAAGTATGATCTTGATGCCTGCCTGAAGGAATAAGAGATAAATGCTATTTAATGTTCCATGCAGCCTATATGGTACATGGTGAGCCACGAGTCCTTTTTATTTTTACTCTGCTCTTGCTCTGAGGGCTTTGTCATTTATAGCTTCTTTAAATTTGTTACTTTTGATACTAGTGACTGGTAATACAATTCCCGGAGGAAGAACATCAATAACCTTCAAAACACTTTCATAATGTTGGCTTTGATAGTCTTGCAACATTTTTGTTCCTATGGCATAACCCTCGTGACACTGCTATATAGCATGCAGGTTATTCACTGAAGATTTTGTTGTGCCTGGATAACCTTTCCAGAGAAAAGTAACCCCCAGTGCCAGGGAACCCAAAGCTCTCCTCCTGTAGTACATATCTGGGAGTTCAACTTTATTTTGTGTTGGACACAAGGGCTCAGAGACACAAGAGTAACATTAAAGATGCACAGGGAGGCCACCAACACCAGGGCTGGCCCAGAGGCCAAGACAGGCAGGTACCAGGGATACACCAAACTGCCATGTCAAGGACATGGAGGACTCCATTCTCACTACAGTTGCTGGCTTTTACTCCACAGGCATGGTGTCCTAAAAAGGACTCACAGCAGCCAGCTGGGAACTGACACAGCACTTTAGACTAGAAACATCAAATCCTAAGGCAAAAAAAAGGAGAAAGTATCAGACTTGAATTTCTTCTGAATTGCAAGAAGAAAAAATTAAGACACCCTTCTTTACTCTTCACTATCACTCAAAAGCCTCAAATTTCCCCAGACAGAGGAGATTAACAAACAGACATTATCATCTAAGAGCTCCTGCTGTAGGCTGTGTTAGACTGAGCCCAGCTCTCCAGGCCTCCTGTATATATATTTCTAGACTCCCAAGTGGATGCCTTGAAATCTTAAAAGGAAACATGAACCCCACCAGTGCCGCTGTGAGGCTCAGGAGGGCTTCTCTGACAAGCTGACGAGAGCAGTTACCTCCTTATCAGACCTTTATGAGGACTCAGAGTCCTTTCTAGCTGTGTAGGTGTTCAGGTTTCTTTTAGGGAGATCTTCTGGTATTATCTGACAACCACATTTTATTTCTCTATTTCATACAAGAAAGCAGACACAGAACCACTCCTAGGGTGGACAAATGGCTCTGGTTAGCACTGACACAGCTCTGAACTCAAAGCAGCAGCACACATTCCTTCCTGTCTCCTTTTTGTCTCAAAAGGTCTCTCTCTCCCAAGTGTCTCTTTCATACACTGAGAGAAGTAAACTGGACAGTTTACTTCTCTCAGTGAGCCCGTCCTGCCTCAAACTCCCAAGGCAGAACAAGCAACCTGGCTGCTGACTAGAGGTATTATTATTTGTGATGAGCAGGAGTTGGGAACTACAACCTGGCTAAAACCAAGTAAATGGCCCTTCAACCTAATCCATCAGTCTCAAATCCACTGCACAGGAGCACCCTGGTAATTTCCTAGTGGATGACAGTGCACTGATAACCTCAAAAGCTGTGTTGTTTAAGCAGAAGAAGGTGAGCTTTGTTTAGCCCTTGGGCTCAGGCTGAGCGGATGGCAGATGTAGATGCTACATCCAATCAGATCTGTAAGTAGTGACAGCAAATTTATCAGACGAGCATTTGGAGACCTGGCACGTAAGTTACCAACTTCTTTGGTAATTCCATAGCTGTGTCTCACATTGTCGTCCCTTTGCAGATTCTCCCTGGTCTTTTTACTTCACAGTATGCTCTACTAATAATTGTGAAGTTTTGGCAATACCTTCTGAAGAGTTTAAGAAATAGCAATGGATTTATTTGCTGTTCCATGCAGATATTCCCCCTTTTTTAACTTTTACTCACCAAAAGTGTCTATGAAGTGAAGATATTTTATAAATTAACGGCTGCTGCCTGTGGTGAACACTCACATTAGCAAGAGAACACAATGCCAACAACACGGGACACTTGACAGAGTATGAAAAGGTCAGGAAGCTGATAGATTCCAGTAACAGACACTATCACACATGGCAAGTCATTATTCAACTTACCCATCAGCTGCTTGACTCAGCTACGTACACTGGTATCTTTTCAGACATCCCAAAAAAAGCAGCAGTAGTCTGAACATCTAGTGCCAGACATGGGAATAATTAAAGTTTAACACAAATACTTTCAAGTTGGTAAATGCTTGGGAAAGTGAGTGCACATCAAAGGGTTTTTTCAGCTTAGGCATCAACGTACCTGAAGTAGCATCTAAGAAAAGAGTCAACTCCCAGAAACAAACAGCTTATGAAAAGAGTCCTTGAAATCCCAGGAACAGCAATGTTCCCCACTATTCAGACTCAGAGAGCAGTTCCAAATGTACTGGTTTTTTACTTTTTTTCCTGACTGCACAGAACATGGAAGAGGAATGGAAACCCTCGTCTTACTGTTCTTTAAAATAT
Organism: Urocolius indicus; assembly: GCA_013401255.1. Classification (NCBI taxonomy): domain Eukaryota; kingdom Metazoa; phylum Chordata; class Aves; order Coliiformes; family Coliidae; genus Urocolius; species Urocolius indicus. The sequence continues at coordinate 55,362 of WBNH01008564.1, forward strand.
GACAGACCAATTTTCCTTCAGCTTGCACATGTCAGATCTTAAACTTCATCAGACTGTTTCTCACACATAGTTACCATCATTTCAATACTACAAAGAATTTTCAGCATGATCTACCTTGAGCAAAGATGTAGTGCTGCAACTCACAGGAACATGCCGATATTTAGCATTTTAATGTTTGTACACATCCTGCACAGGTCTTCTGCCTGGGAATATTTTTCTTTCACTGGCATAGATTGCCTTTTTGAGTCAGAGACCCTGCTGAAACACCTCTTTGTTGCTAGATACGAGTGTCTTGACTCAAACAGCCACAGATCATTACTCTAATACAGTCAGAATGGAGTCTTTGTGCTGATTCAGCAACACTGTGATTTGGGGTGACTGCAGTCGTGCTTCCTCACAAACAGCTCAACAAGAATGATTTTCTTGGCAGAGACACGGGAGCCGTGACTGCTTTCTCCCATTCATCAGGAACATTTCTATTGCCATCAGGAGTGTTTCTGTCACCTGCCACGGCTGCAGAGCACAAGAGCCGGCAGAAACGTCAGCTGCAGCAGAAATTCTAGTCCCTGGGATTCCCCACATTAGTGCCTACTCCTCAGACACGCACACTTGCAGCAGCAGACCCCTGCCCAGGAGAGGCTGATCACTCTTCACCTGCCAGGCTGGCAACGCCAGTGCTGTCGGTGCCCACATCCATGGGGGGTGGGGTGTTGCACCACCATCCCTCTGCCTGCACTGTGTGGTTAGTGACAGAGCAGCAGAACGTTTCTGTCCTCATTACACATGCAAAAGCTGATTATGTTACTCCTAAACCCTGGGAGTGGAGAAGCAGCATTGCCCATCCCAGGGCTACCAAAGATGCTGTGATACTAAAGCAAGAGGGAGACCATGTCCTGCTCTGCCAGCTTGAAGGGCAGATACTTCACGTGATATGTGCTGTCTGCTTACCACATTAGGGAGCATTAAAGAAACCTGTGAAGGAATACATAATGAGACTACAGGCAGCCCAGCCAGTGTGGGTGAATACATGGGTTCCCTGCAGTCTCCTTTTGGCTCTGCATTAGCAGAATGTTCTCTGAGGAACACAGCATTCCCTCTTCAGGCAGAGAATGTTTAATGACAAAAACCTGTGCACAGCCAGGGGAAATCCTCCATCATAGCTAGTTTGAATTTTGTCTTCCTCAGGTTTCCTGATGTTTTAATGTTATGTCAGAGATGTTTCAACAGCCTCACTATTACAAGAACCTAGAAAACATCACAAAAATCTTCCCTCCCGACTTGTAGGTACATTTTGTAAATGACCAGAACAACTGCCATGCCTAAGGAATCAAAGAGAGATTATCACTGTTTGCTGAAAACCAAAGTACATCCCTGCCTGTGAGTTACCAATAAGCATTTCTAGTCTGACGGGTAAAAGTCACCATAGTTTTGTGACGTGGGGATGGCAACAAAAGCAGACCCCAGAACGTGATGGTGAGTTCTCCGCAACACCACAAGCTCCCTGCTAAGTTCACTGTGTCATCAAGTCATTCTTTTGTATAGATAGAGACACAAGGAAAAAATGAAATCTAAAAAGCGTTGTCAACTTGAATGATTTTCCAGGTTCTTGTCAGTAAACAACCATCATCCCTCAGAGCATAAGAAAGGCAATAAAACCAATAGAACTAATAAAGGAAAACTGTGTGGAGCTTGACAGATCTGGCTGTCCCTGGCATGTGACAGCCTATTTTACCAAGCAGGCAAATTGAAGCTGCAGCACACTCTGACAAAATGGGCACCGACTCCCAGGGTTTTTTAAACACTCTTAATTTCTATTTAAAAAAAAGGTCAATTTTGAAAGACCATTCAAAAGATTTCACAGAATATGTTTGTGGCTGACGTACCAGCTGCTCAGTAATTGCTGGTTAACCTCTCACCTCTGCTGAATGTCTGAGCACGGAATCTGTTCTCTCATCGGTAATTTTTCATGGCTGCTGAAGGGATGCTAAAATCTCACCTTGTGACACTGTCCACATATGGGAAAAAACCTTGTATTTTTAGTTGTAACTGAAATAAAGAGAGAAAACCAAACTAAATAGCTTTTCAAAGCTGATACGTTTTGGAAGAGATGTGCTTTGAAGTTGCAGCCATCAGTGTGGCGTGCTGACCTCCAACTGTTTGCAGTAAGAGTCTGTAAGCAAATCCGAGACTTAATTTATCCAAGAACCTGTTAACATTTCCTCTGTGCACTCACTGAATGAACATGTTTCTCAAGTCACTTATTTACCAATAAATTACAATGGTATGAAATCATTAGCAAAGTAAATTGTTTTAATTGATCTGAACTTTTACACCACGTGGGAACTTCGTTTCCATTGAACTGCACTTGCCAAAGGACTGAAACAGAAAATTAATCACTGTCGGACCATGCGATTTCTAAAATGCTGCTTATTCTGCAAGGATGCATGGTTGAAATGAAGAACAAATCCACACTTCTTTCACATTTGTTGTTTGTTATGAACTTTGAACCTGTCTCATGAACCTTGTTCAAGGGATGACAGTGGATGCACCAAGACAGAAGCCCCACACCAGTGTTTGACATGGGAGGAAGAGCATTTCAGGACACGTGTACTCTTGCTGCACTACTCATAAACAATATTCACAGGACTTTTTGAGGATCAGAGAACATAAAGTCTATTCAGATTTAAATGATTTCAAAAGTTCACAACCAAACAGAAAGATGCAGAGGTCCTGTTAATAAATACCTCCACCCAGCTCAACCCCTTTCGAATAACGCAGCACCTGCAAAAAACAGCAAAGCAGCAATCTAAAGCAAACAGGGTGCACTGCCATCTAGGATAAATACATTTTCTATTCAAATTGGTGGAGGAGGAGTGGGGTTCAGAGCAAATATTCCATTTATGAATAGAGTATAAACGTCATCTTTCCAAATAACAGTTTTAGGCACAGATTAGCTCTCCATCCTCGTTGCTTCTGATAGGGCTAATCACCACCCTAAATCAGTGTTTCAGCTGAACCTGACATTGGAAATCACATATAATTATGCTGATTAATTTTGCTGAAAACATACAGTGTTTTGCTATAGAAATGTAAACATAATAAGGTGAAAGGGTAATACAAATAGCAAAAGCTAACTGCTGTTCAGAAAAAAACCCACTCAGGTGCTAAAGACATTTGAGTGACTGCAGTTACTAACAGAGCAGTGTTGATTCCCACATCTGCCTACTGGATTCTGAGAAAAAGGCAGAGGAAAACTGGTGGGTGTGTGACTCAGGAGCATAGCTGCAGCCTCCTAAAAGCATCCCATCATTTATATATACATCAGAATGAAACGAAGCGCAATATAAAAGAACGGCTTGAAACACCATCAGTCCTGCAGACCATCTGCATACTAAAGTGCCTGATGTGGCCAAAGAAACCAGGAGTACTACCAGGGCAGCCTTGGCCAATGGAACCGAAGAGAGGAGGCATGGAAAGAGAAAGAACTCCGCTGGTTTCTCAGGAGCAAGTTATTTAACTGCTAGTAGGAGAAATACAAAAGGCAATTGCAACACAAGGAGACTGCAACAGGAAACCCCAAATTAGGAATTTATTGTTTGTCATCCTTGTGCAACATCAACATTTCAGAAGAAGTTGCCGCTGCTCTAGAAACGTGCTTGTTGTCAGTGCCTGAAGACAAGATATGATTTCTCTGAGGGGCGAATGAGTGCAGAGTTTCAGCAACAAAGACCAATAATTTCACCAAATAAACCAGCATTAATAGACAGCAATTAAAATTGAGAAAGACACATCTCTTCTTAGCTGCATCTTGCTGTGCAACGTTTTGAAAAACCACTGGAAAAAAAATTGCTTGTGCTTCAATCTTAAAGCTGCACTTAACCAAATACTACCCACCTTCAAACATATTGGCAAGGAAAAGTAGCAAATTACTCCGTTTTCCTCATAGCGGCTAAAATTACAGCAGCAATCTTGTCAGTCCCTCATTACCTAAAAATCAGTGCTCATGGGGCTGATAAATCCTTGTGACCATTCCTCCTGTGCCTTGTCTTGTGGGGCAGCAGCTCAGACTACTTGGAAAGTTTGGGTTAATTACTCATAAGCACGAAACCAATCTCCAGCAAACAGTATCATGGGTTAGACCAAATACAGCTTTTTCCTTTAGCAGAAGTTGCCATGTGGTAAGTCTCGCTCTCATGAACCAGCATTGCCTTGGTACAAAACAGCACTCCATCTCCTCGCAGTGCTCGGACCAGAAGTCACATTCTGGTTTCCTACAGAGCACCCGTGCAGAAGACAGCTTTTGGTAAGTAGGACCCTGGGCTTGCTCCATCATAGCAGAGTCTGAAGATAAACAGAAGGGACAGGCAAACACAAAGCTACAGCTGAGTAAGTAACATTAAGTCTGACATGGGGAAGCTGTGATGCATTACTCACACTGATAAGTTTAATGTATAATTTAGAAAGATATCACCAAAATGGAAAAGAGAAGCTCTTAAGCAGCTCTGAAAGGTGTTCAGCTCAGGGCTCGCCGAACCTAGTGTTTAGGGGAAGCTGCTACCCCTGTGGCAGAAACCCACCCCTCGCCCAACAAGCTGATTTAGATGTGGCTTAATGCTGAAGTGCTTTAGAAAGAACTCATTCGTTTTCATAGACTAGATTTAGGCTTCTTATTGAATATTAGATATTGCCTCACTGCTTGATAACCAAAAGCCATCAGATCAGAAAGCCCTTATCCTGCAACTGCTGCTCAGTGTAACTGGCAGACTCAACTAGGCAATTTGATCCCACACTTTGGAAGGTGCAAATAATACCAAATTACATTAGAAAGACCTTAGAGACTGCACTGCCATCAACAAAAAAACCCCAAACCCCAAACCAAAACACATCTCACACAACACATCAGGTGATATTGTCTTGGTTTAAGAGATTATAAGTCACAGCCACCTTGCCATATTCCTTTGAAGAAATACTTATCTTGGTAAAAATGAAATCTTTGCTGGGGCTTAGGGAATTATCTGCCCTTTCTGCTCCAGAGGGAAGGTGCAGAAAAGGGATGCTCTAAGCTGCTCTTTGAGGAGGGTTGTACATGGGTGACTCAGTGCAGCAGCTGCCTAACAGGGGAAGCATTAACAAAGAGTTTTTTCACTGAACTCGCCATAAGTGTCCCCTAGAGTCCACATTTCAGAATTAATGACTTCTGATACCGCTCATGCGATCACCAGAGCTCCTGTGAAAAATATTTTGATGATGAGAGATGCCATTCATTAACAGGATAAATCTGAAGAGTGTCCATCAGAGTGAGGAGGCTGCAGGACTCCTGGCACAGAGCAAACCTGCACCACCGACACAGGGGAGCAGAGGGTGCAGGGGGTCCCAGCCCACACAGACCTGTGGCAGTGTCTGCTCCAGCCTGGCACTGGCATCAGCTCAGCATCGTTTCCTTTCCACTGGAAGATTTCCAGCAATGCTGATGAATCTTTAGTGCTGCTGCTTTGAATTATCTTTGCATAATTCACTGCAGCACTAAGGTAGGGAGCTCAGTAGGGCTCCAGTGGACTTCCTGGCCTCACAAGGAAAATCATCACCCCTAATTGGGAAGGGCTGGCAGGCTGCCTTCGGGGAGCTCAACGCCAGATATCAATGGATCCGGCAGCGTCCCACCAGGGATGCAGCTCCACTCGCCCACATCCTCATCCACATCACAGCCACCATGAGCCTCGACAGGTGAACTTCAGGCAAACTAGAAGTGATGGATGGCAGCAGGCAAGAGCAGAGACAGTGAGGAAATTCATCCACAGACACAGAAAACTGCTGTGGCATGGGAGGGAGAGAGGGAGGCCACATAAGGGGACACTGACAAAAACCCCTGAGTAGACCCAAAAGTGCGCCCAGTCCCGGAAAGGTCCAATGTTTGACATGCTTTCTGGCCATGCCATTAAGAAGGTTGCTTCCTATTTCCCTGGGTACTTTCACCATCCATAGATGTTTTAATTCCATTTTTGAGTTCACCACACAAGAACTGAATGATGTATCACAGCAGTTTCACAGTATTTCCTTCCCTTAAATCAAGTTGGACTTTTGCTGCTCTTTAGTAAAATTCTTTGTCCCCTTATTCAGTATTATAAGATAAAAAGGACAGAAATGTCTTGACTACAATTTTGGAAACCTCCTCATCTTACACAATATTTGTATGACACCTTTTCTTTTCTCAGTCAGCCCATATTCATCTTTTCAATTTTCTTTACACGAGACCTTTCCAGGGAGTGATCTCTGCTGCCCTCCTCAAATCCCCATCCCACCTCTACTGAATGTGCCCGACAAGCATCACCTGCAGAGTATCAGACAGCTGCCCCATCAAACCATGTAACAGTATTATGATAAACCTTGTTTTATTCAATCCCTTTTTGTTTTTATGCAAACATTTTTGCTTCTTGACCTCAGCTGCATATTAAGAAAAAGACAACCCATGACTGCCTCTAATGGTACCTTAAAAAAAGCCCAAGCACCTACAGGACTGAGAAACAGCTTTCCATTTGTCTCCCTCTTTCCCAGCTCACCATCACAAATATACATGATGAAAGAGATGGCCCAGTATGCAGTGCAGAGCATCCTGCACTCCCACACTAATCTCTCCAAAAGCAGTGCTTCTTGTCCAGGTGGCATGGCTCTCCAGGGCTCCCCCATGCCTAAGGGAGATGCGTCTTAGGACACATCATCACTGCAACTGCTCTGTGAAGTGTTTTAATCACACACATATTTTAAACTCTTGATAACGCACATGCAGAGATAAGAGAATGAAAACCTGGGCCACAGTTTATGGCATTTTCCCCATTTCTAGCAGTTTATCTCCAGAAAATATCAATATGTCTCCTAAATCCTTACACATTAGTAGAGATGGTGATAGCAGCCTCTCTGACCTCAAATAGTACTACCTGCAATTATTGACTCGGAGTAATCTGCTCAAAAAGGAAGCCCTTGTACCAAAAGCAGTCTAGCTCCAACACTGCAAACATCAGGCACCCATCTCTCCAGGGAAAATGGAATTTGTTGGGTTGATGTGCTGATATTTACTCGAAGCAAAGACTGTCCACGCAGCTTTCCCACAATGACCTTTGATCAATGACCTTTGGGTGAAGAGCATGGTGACCCTCCATTTCCATCTTTTCACACGTTATGGTGCAGCTGGGAATTAACTCATGATGAGCATTTCACACTGTTGTACAAGCCAGGGCCATAGGATCCTGGCTGCTTCAGGGAGTTTTTACAGACTGGCACTGAACCCAAGGTCCATCCAAATCATGCAACACACAAAAAGGGGCCTGAGACAGAGAGATACTGAACACAAGGGCAATCCAAGCCAACTCATTTAAAAGCACCCAGTTGGACCTTGTAAATTTGAATATAGCAGAAAGCACCTGGGAACAAAACCCCTGGACACCCAAATGTCCTGGGGCTGAGCAGGAGCAGGACCCAACCGCTGGGATGTGCACATAATCCCTGGTACACTGCTGAAGCCCATGTTCCCAGGTTCCAGGGTATGGAGAAACTAATCCTTGGGAGCTCTTGGCAAAGATTTGCAAGGAGCTGTTTTACCTTGTATTCAGCTGGACCAGGAATGCTCATGCAGCCAGAGCAATCTGAGGCTGCACTTTTATATATATTTATATATATTTTTTAGCAAGCACAGACTGTGCCCACAGAATCTGACATAATTTCAGTTCAGAGATGCAATAAAAATAGCACACCCTTCCCAGAGCTTTTAGACTCAAAATCTCATCAAAAAGAAATGCAGTTTCATAAATTACACAGCCTTACCCTGCCTATCGCATTCACCTGCTGTGTAGAGTCTCTTCACCTGACAGTGGTTTTAAATTATGAGAACTCCTTGGCTCCTTGAAAATTATGAGGGCTCCTGCCTTGCATTGCTGAGAGGGCAGCCCTGTGTTGGTTGCTGGAGCCTGCTGAATTCAAACATCCCTGTAGCCAAAGGAAACTATTGCTTTTGCTGTAAATGCTCCTGAATGGTTGCATGGTTCAAAGAGGTGACTGTGCAACAATTCCCTGGCCAAAGCATCTGTTTGGTAAAGATCTTTTCTCCTGAAAACATCTCCTGAAGGATGCTGGCCCCAGGAGCACGGCAGGCAAATACCTGTGCTGATGCTGGGTGCTACCTGTGCTCAGACACTTTTCATCAGAGTCAGATCTTGGCACAGCACACGATGAAAGGCTTTCAGCATTGCCAGCATGCTGAATCTAGCAGAGAAGGGAGCTGGGGAGATGGGATTCCTACAGATAAAAATAGAAAGTCTTAAAGCTGCAGCAAAGAGAAAGACTGCTGGAACATGGAGTCCTCTGGAGCAGCACCCAGCCAAGCAGCAAGAGCAAAAAGGAAACAACCTATAAATAATATAGAGCAGATCTGCTCTGATCTACTAACCTACTTTAGGACACATTTACAGAGAAGAATGAAAAGAATTTAAGCTTGATTGTGGTGATTTAGAAAGTGTCTGTATGGTGTTGATGTATATGCCTTGCCCTGGTTTCTCAGCTGGAATTAAAACCAGCAACTGCCTCCAAGTACAGGAAAAACAGTCTGTCTTCTCTGTTCCTTTTTTTTTTGAGAAGTGAGAGTGCACTACAACTGCCAGCTCTGTGTTGCTCAGAAAGGACTGTGCTTCCCTGGGTGGCTCGGAGAACTGCCCCTGGGGCAAGTGAGATCCTGGATGCTGTGACCGAAACACAACAGGACTGGAGCATCTCCACCAGCACTGCAGCAGCCCCATGGGAAAGGAAAGCAAACATGAATAAGTCACCATTTATCAGCTCTTAAGAGTTACCCTGGGATGTGCAGCACATGTAATACTTGTGTACTAACAGGACGTAACACCAACTGAATACGGGTTACTAATTTCCATTATTGAATGACTGATATTTATTTATTGTTATTTGATGGTTGGTAGGGGGAGGAAAAAAAAGGAAAAGCGAGCTCACCTTTCCTACAGGGTGCCAGGCCACATGCAGAGATTGCTGAACCCTACAACAATGCTGAATTTTAAGACAATGTTTTTGCCAAAACATCCTCTTGTGATGACAAGACTGTCGGCAAACCCAGGGAACTTTTACCCAAATAATCCTGAGTACTGATTTCCTGTGTGTTTAGACTGAATACACAAAAATGGTGACCTCTAACTCTTTGCAGGTGTTGCTGGATGCCTCAATCAAGAGATTAATGGCATGGGATCCCCTCAGTCCTGTGTTCGATGTCCTGCCACCCCCAACCCTGAAACTTTTGAATGAGATGCCAGACATCATTTAGTCACTGGCTAAAAAGTTGTCCAAATAGTACTTATACATTGCCCAGTACCCTTGGATCAGGACCCTCTACTCCTTGCTTTTACTTTTCTATTCATCAGTAACATCTTCATTTTAAGCACATTTCACCAAGGCAGACTGAGCCTTAAATAACCTCATACTTCATTTCTCTTCTTTGAGCAGCTAACTGTTGTTAGTACAAGCAGGGGCAGCCAGCTTTGCTCCATATGAGATGGGAAGCCATTTGCTGTTTTGCTTAAGTGCATTTTAATAATGTATTCTGCATGTGAGGAATGGGGAGCCAAAGCACAGGCAGGGGGTTTGAATGCACAAGAAGAAATATCAGTATAAGCAGCACTTGCAGAAACTTTAGAGGTTATTAATTACTGTTACTTCACTGAAAAATAATTGTAAGCATGGTTTGGGCTTAACAAGTAAACATGTTTAGTGTTCATTGACATGAGAAGGTTCAGACAACCAAATTGATAGCCTGTTTATCTGCTAATTTATTATGCCAGATTCCTCAAGCCTGATACGCCTTCTTAGCTTCCTCCTCTTCCTGTTTCCCATAGATTTCCATTTCCTTTTGACCTGGAGGAGATCCTCTGCTGAGCAGAGCTACCCCACGGGCATGCAAAAGCTCAGTCTAGGTCTTGCAGTTGCAGGGTTTCAGGTTGCACCAGGTGTATGCTCTCAGGAACACAGAACAGAAGTTTCCTTATGCACCATGAACCCAGAAAGGTGTGCACAGCCTGTTCCCCCTGATCTCTCACTCACATAGCATGCTCTCAGGAGGTCCAGGAATTTTGGGGGCAAAATGAACAAGTTTAGGTGCAGACCTAATTCCCAAGAGCATGCAGAATGAACACCAATATCCTACATCTACCCTGAAGCAAAATCTTTCTGCTTTTTTTCTCTTTACAGTCCCTTCCCAGGATCCCCCAGAGTAGTCTCTGGACCACACAGTCTCACTGTGAGAGGTGGCTGAAACACCACAGATGCAGGAAAAAGTTTAGCTATCATGTTTCTAGAAAAGAAATAATAATTAAGTTAGTTGTTCCCAAGTATTTTTGGAGCCAAGTCCTGATTCCAAGTACAAATATCCTTGTGCAATAAGATGAGGTTTGAAGCTGCTGTAAGCCTCTGGTTTGGTTCCTGCGAGAAGGCTGCACTGCAGCTACCACAACCTGGACAGTTTGCTTCAGTTCAAGTTACATTTACTTCATTATAGGTTTGCTATAATCTATTTTCTGTTTGTTTGTGGAAGCATCAGACAAGACAGGAAGTGTCCAGATTCTGGGGAGAAACTGATCCAAAGAGTTTGTATCAGTGAGTAGTGATGGACCATCAGATCCTCACCTTGAGATTATTTGGATTATTAGAAGGTGATTTAAGAGAAAAGCGCACAACAGATGCAGGAGATCTCACACACCATTTACACAAAGGTTAACAAAAGCTGGCCACATATGCCATAACCTGCCAGCAAAATTCAGCACGCCTCAGCAGAACAGGACCAGGGCTGGATGCACACGGTGTGAGGGGAGGGCTGTGCTTGCACAAAACACATGCAGAAAGACATGGCAGGTCCAGTTATGTGTGTGCCTCGTGTGATTCAGCAGCCCAGTCAGGAAAGAAAGTTCTGCAGGAGGCAGATCTCACAGCACCTGTGTTGAGATTCTGGGGCCAAATAGCCCACAACACAGTGGCACCTCATTCACCAGCCCTGCAGCTCCCAACCAACTTACAAACAACACGCTGCAGGTGCAAACCTTGCAGCATTGCCCCAAGGGCTCAAGTTCACATCCAAGGCAGCCCAGTTGTGCTATCAGATATCTCTTAAGCTCAAGAGAATCCAAAAGTCCTACATTAAAACCTTACTTATACTCCATATGGGAACACATCCAACCATGTAAAAATACTCACTCATGTAATTAAGCATTATATCGCATTATTATATACTTTAACACTCAACACGAGGGAACAGATCATCTAATTTTGTACGCAGATGTTCTCATTTTCCCAGTCTTTTAACAAAGTTTAAGTAGATAGTACTGTGAGTTAGGGGATGCCTATGAGTGCTACCAAAGAGCAGCTCTTGCAGACACAATGCATATTGGCTCACTGGGGGTTAAACTCTGACCCCATGTAGAGATGTTTGTTCCCATCTGCAACAAATCATAGCCAACTCTCAGACCTTCACTCCAACAAGTTGGAAGATAATCAGCAGGCCCAGCTAAGGCTTGTTTTGCATAGACCACACCTGCCTGTCCAAACAATAAGTCCTGCTTCACACAGCTCAGCTTAGGGGTGCTGCTGCTAGCGAGTTTTATGCACTTCTGTAAAACTAAGGCTGCTCTTTTGCTGTTTCTGTAAAACATTCCCAGAGATCAGGCACAAAGTCTGGCACTTCAGATCCCCGTCCTGCTTCAGAACCTGTACACCTCTTCTCGCCTGCTCTGTGCCAGTTTTGGGGCATGCTGCTTCCCTTTGTCACTTGTACTGAATGGGCATCTTAAATTTCTGTCTGTACGGCTGCTGAATTCTTATTTCAACTGTCTCTCTGACTAACTAGTTGCAGTACAGTTAGGAGCAACATACATTACAGACCTATAGATGGCATATGAGGCTTAAATGACATCCTGGAGGAGACCTGGATGCAAATCAGCATCCAGCAGCCGAAGGAAAGGAGACTCCATGTTGTCTTCCCAAAACAGCCCACAGCCACAAGCAAATATACGTCAAGCCAAGTGTTACACTTTTGGACTTTTCTTCACCATTAAAAACAGCCATGCACATTTTTTGGTAAGAGAAGTTAATTTCCAATCCAAGCACGTGGGAGTATATCCCTAGGGAATGGCATAATGAAGGCCTGGTGTTGGTTGCAAAACAAATAGATAAATCAATGTTTCAATTTGCTCCACAAGAGCAAATGGGCCACAGTTGCTTAGCAATGCTAAGGATGTGACTGCAGGCTCCTCACATGCAGCCAGAGACGCTACGGAGGTGCTGGGGTTGTTACCACTGTAGAACTAAAACAAAACTTACTGCTGTGACAGCAACAACTCAAAGGCCCAAGGAAGGTGCTATTTCCATGCAAAACTCCCTGAAACCTTCAGCTCACATCTCAGTCAAGCAGCAAATACATGGTGAGAGCATTTTCAGTTGCAGCTTGCTTGTTGCAAACGATGGAAGCACCAGGTTTCTGCAGCTTGTAGGAAAGGTCATCTCAATATCAACACACTCTACGGCCACAGACCTCAGGTAATTCCTGGCTTAATACTCTTGCTGGTAAACTGGTTTTGGGGAGTGGGGGACTCTGTGCAGAGTAACTCCCTGTATTTTGCTGCCAGGTCTATAACAAAGAAATGCTCCATTGTTTGAGAATACAGTAATCTCTCTCTCTAAATCAAACCTGGAATCACAAAAACACATTCTCCCGTTAATTCAGTTTAAAACCTGAGCTGTTCCCCAGGTAATTAATAATGTTTGCAAATGTGCCTCCTTTGAAGGAATATTATCATAGTTTAGGTGACAAGCTCAGACTCGTATTCCTCTTTATAATTCCTATCATCTACTCAGACAGCATTAATTGGATTCAAAGCAATTACACAGGAGTCATGTTGGCCACTTTATATCAAATTCTAGAAGAAGTTTAGCTCCATGCTGCTCCGAGCTGCTGGGCCCAGGCTTGGCCTCTCCCCTCCTGCTGCCTGTCGCCCAACAAAGGGCACCAGTGCAGGCTGTGCATCGGCTTTGTAGAAGCAAAGGAGCTGAATTCTTTCACTGTAGGTTGATGCCTATGGTGTATTTTGTATTATTACAAAAGGACCAGGTGATGGAGACTCGTCATCTGAGGCATCTGTGCAGAACCTGCCCGAGGATGGAAGAGTCGTGGCGGCCAGAGAAAACGTACATCGTTCCTTTTGTACTTGGGGACAATGTGCCCCGGGTTTGTGTGATCCTGCTCAGCTTGGAAAGCCACAAAGAATTTGTGGACATTCCAGGAAGAGATTTGGCTGCAAAAGGGAAAAAGAAATAAAATAAAAAGAAAGTCTGTGTGTGCGTGGTGCTGACCCACTTCTGAAATGAGACAAGTTCCTCCTTTGTTTTATGATGCTCAGACACATGTGCATAGCCAAGCAAAATAAAGCCAGCACAGGGGCCTGATGGAAGTGTGCCTGGGAAATGTCTGGAGCAGGGACTGCTGAGAATGAGTAACATTGGAAGAACACCAATGTGATGCTCCATTCACTTATTTCAGAGTCATTAAAGATATCCAATACATAATCCAACAGAATTTGAAGATCCTGGCTGGTTCTAGGAACAAGCAGCCAAGCCTTGTCTCATAAACTCTGCTGTAGTATCTCTGGATGATTGAACGTGTTTGTTTTTTTTCCAGCAAAGAAGAAGCTTTAAAAATTCCATTCTTCTCAACAAGAGGCACAGCTTTGCTCAGGTGTGTTTTCTCTTTTCTCATTAGGGACTGTCAGACAAAAGAGATTATTTTAATAGCAAGTCCAACATCTCGCGTCCATCCATTCCTACAGCTGCTGGGCAAGTCATGCTGCCAGACCTGGCACAGCTACCTGAGTCCTGAATGCCTTCCAGGAAAGGGCTATGAATGACCCAGCATGGGGCTCCCATGCATGGGATGGAGACTAGGGCTGGGAGGAAGACACAAAACACCCCTTCAGATGGCAAGGGGTCAGGGCTGCTCCTGGGGTCCCAGCCAAGAGAGCTCCAAGCCCACGGTCTGAGCAGCCAATGTCCCAGGCGTGCCAGGAACAAGGGCCCTGGGAGAGCAGAAGGACTCTTGGAGGGGTGAGGAAGAAGAAGCTGGGGTCAGGGAGTGTCAGTAGACCTGACAGAGATGGCACAGAGATGGCACCTGTGGAGGCAGCAATGGGATTGCCAGAGCAGAGTCAGAGCCTTATGTGAGAGATGGGGGGGAACAAAGACCCAGAGATCTTGGCCTTTACATAGTATTAAACCCAAGGAATTGCCAGTTGATTTGGTGAGACTTTTTTTGAAGTAGAGGAAGTTAAACCCAGCTCTGAGCCATGCTCATTGCTTTCAAAACTGTAATACGTTGTCTCCAATACTGGCACCTCATTTATCCTCAGGAAAATGCGAATAACCAGCATTTTGCAGTGGTATCCAGTGTGCACTGTGTGCCCATAGAGGACAGATCCGCAGAAGCTGCTCTGATAGAGTTAATGGTCTGCTCTGCCAGAGCCTATTTAAAATTCCAGGCAGCGCTAATTTAGTTTTAATGGGCACAAATTCAATTCCAATGGCTAAAGTATGCAAATAACAAATAAAAGGGAACCCCTGCACCAGCAGCTGCTGCAGAGAAAATGAACAGCCTCCCAGCTCCCACCTTGCCCTGAGCCACTCGCTCCGCACCCATCACCTCCTGCAGAACCTGACCCGCGGCCACGCAGGCTGCTGGCAGACATGGGGCTCGCCCCCACACCACTGCCTGATGTATTTATTTGCTGATGAGTGCAGAACTGACACTAAAGGGCCCTCAATAATACCAAGCCTCATTAAATTTTAATCAGGGACAGTCTCCACACTCACTCTTCAAATGCCAAGGCTTTGTGAGGGAGGAGATGCTGTGGTGGGGAGGAATGGCAAAGGGAATGCCTTGGGAAGGCCCTTCTCAAAGCACACACCACTGTCATCCAGCCCACTGGACCCGGAGAAAACCGGTTGCTACCATGAGGTGTGGCACTGGCATCACTCCGACCCTCCAGCTGCATCAAACCACTGCCCCCTTGTTGTAGGGAATCCCATGCAAAAGGCCCTTCCCATGGTGTCTTACAGGAGCTGACAAATGATTTTCTGCTTTGAGCAATACAACTAAGGTATTTTGCTGTAAGCTTGAACTCTGAGCTGCAAATAGGATACATTTTGCCACTGCTCTAGACTTGGTCCCCACTCTGCAATGCCCAGGACATAGCATCCTGAGCAATGCCCACTGAGCTGGGAGGCATCAGCCCCAGGAGCCACTCACAAATGAGCTGGAGCAGCACACATAAGTTTGTGTGCATCTGTGCCCTTATCCTGGTGGCTGGAAACACACCTGAAAATACAGACATGGATGCATAAAAAATCCTTTGCTTCTTGCTAAATACTGTATTGGTATAACATGGCAACACGGTCAGATCCATCCAGAGATGAAGAAGTTAGAGCCAATG
Source organism: Urocolius indicus (assembly GCA_013401255.1). Lineage (NCBI taxonomy): Eukaryota > Metazoa > Chordata > Aves > Coliiformes > Coliidae > Urocolius > Urocolius indicus. The sequence continues at coordinate 70,877 of WBNH01008564.1, forward strand.
AACTAGCAGGGAACAGACCAGAAGAATAAACAATCAGCAAACCTCAGGCCATTCTTCAGGTGAGTATGGTCAGGTGTCAGGAAGGAGACAGAGAAAGGACAAGTCTCAGGTTTGCTGCAGCACCATGTGTCAGAGTGGCTGAGCAAATCTATCACAGAGACACTGACATGGTGGCAAGAGTTTTGCAGGTAGCAATCAAAGATCAAGTTTCTCTAAACTGAAGTCCCTTTTACGTGCTGCTGCTACAGAAGCTGAACTCAAACTGAGTTAAGCTGTCCCACTACTCAGGAAAAGTGCTGAATTAAACAGTAACTTTATACACACAAAGCAGCGCAAAAATACCATAAAAATACGCTGAGTAACGGTTGCCTGATGCAGAGTTCTTTCTTAAAAATGGCCAAGGCAGCAGAAACCAAGCAGGCGAGAACCAAGAGCTTACATCCTCTGCAGCTATGGCAGACACAGACCTGGTCCCTCTCCTCTGTGTTATCTCTGCAGCCTCTTTCCTGAGATCATGGTGGCTTCAAGGACACTAAAGGGAATCCAGTTGTCAGCATCTGAGACACAGAAAAGCCTGCCTTTAATCCAAGGTAACTGAAGATGCTTCTTCCTTTTACTTACTTCAACCCATACTTAGCAAGGAAAAGACTGCAGTAATGTCCAGCTTCTCATCCTCTGACTATACTGAATGCTTTCTTCCCAGCCACTGCAGAGAGACAGGCCAGAGTGTTATGATTCTGCCACCTCTGTTTGGCACCTGTGGGCTTGTCCTGCTTTGTCCCAGGAAGCATCACTCACCGCTAAGCACTTGCAAAGAGTTGGGTCAGGTCATTCCTCCTCTAAACTCATTTACTCCTTGACAAAGGCTCATCTTGTCACTGGAGCAGCATCAGAGAAACACTGATGGATGAAGGACTCTGCAAGGACACTTTCAGAGCCTTCATGCAATGTTGCCAGGCCTGGGAAGGAGATGGCAGGGTAACGGGGCACAAGGATGGATAGATGCAGGGAGCTGCTGTACTGGAACTGAGCGGATGCACCCTGGCTCAGAGGCTCTGCTGTATAATCCATTCCTTTGCCATGTAAAAAGCAGAGCAACTGCTTACAGCAAGGACCTGTCCTTGACTTGTGTGGCACTGCAGGGAAAAGGGGATGCAGGGCTATGCACAAGGGCTGGGATGAGCACAGCAAAACCTGGATCCTCCTGCCTATTGTCAGATGGGGTTACACGGTCCTCATCTTTGTCCTCAGTGCTGCAAAGCCGGTGCTGACAGCCAAGTACAGACATGGCACAGTGCTTCTGCCCAAGGATGGCAGCACCTGCAGACACACAGGTTGGGCATGCTGCCAAGCACAGCACCCTCCTGCTCCGAAAATCCTCCTCGCCCTGCCAACAAGCAAGGACTCATGGAAGGATTTTTCCAGCAATTGCCTCTGCAGACGTAAAAAGCATCAATATTGCTGTCTGCTCCCTGCAGGTGCTGTGAGCCTTGCACTACCCATATGCTGCATTACTCCCATCAGAGAAACATCAACATCCTCCCCCCGTTGCTCACAGTTGTTCTGACTTGTTTCAAAGATTAGGGTTTCCCTTAAAAAAAAAAATCAAACTGGGCTGTGGTTTCCAGGAATCACTCCAATTTGGCACTGGAGGATGCACACTCAAGCGAGTAGGAGCACACTCAAGCCACGTTCCACCAGTTCAGATGCCAGCGATGCCCTGGTTGCTGTGCCGCAGCCGCCAGCCCCAGGGGCGTCTCCTTCCTCACGGATGTTGCTTGGCCTTGCTGCACCCGACTCTGTCAGCACACACATGCTGGGTTAAAGGCCACAGCACCATCGAGAAAATAGTTTCTCTGTCCTGCTTTGGGAACAGCATCCAATGCTTCTTTGACCTCTGCTACCATAACACCCCTTAGTGCGAGGTTCTCGTCCTGACAGAAATGAAAATGTAGGTGAAATCACTGAGGTGAAGTATAGGAAGCCTAGGACCTGTTACCATCAGGAGTGCTGTCTGGGGGATTTCTGGGCTTTGATGGATTTCCCAGTGCTGATTTTTCTTAGACCACTCAAATTTAAATTTGAGCTGTGCTGGGCATTACAGTCAGGCATCTCCTTTTGCCCTCCATGGCCTCAGTGAAGTCCTCCAGCACACTCCAAATTTAAGCCCTGACATGTTTTTTGTCTGTCCTCCCAAAGAAATCCAGACATTACAGTCACCGTGTTTAAAGTGTCCCAGGAGCCATTACAGCCAGGCACGTGCAAATTACCTGCAGAGCACAGAGTGCACCACATCTGCCTTATGCTAATAATAGGGCTGCACCTTTGGCATGTTTCTTTGTCCACAGTTATCAGAGGGCAGAATGAATGTGTCCTCTTTCATAACTAAGGATAACAATTTGCAAGGTACAAAGAGCCTTAGATGTCAGGAAATTGAATCTGACTCAAATTCACAAAGATAATGTGAGCAGAAGAAATGCACATCGTCATGGCAAAGCCAGGGTGGAGAATGGACTGGGTGATCTTGATCAATGGCTACACTTACTGCATTTAAAAGAAGGGAAGCTGTGTCCTTTCATAGCTCTGGCAGCACAATATAATCCTAACGCTGTGGGATTATCACAATCAGACCTCTCCAACGACTGTATCTTGAATAAACCGTATCAGTGATTTCAGTTAAAATCTGAATTCACAATATAGTTTCTATTTATAGGCTCTCATTCTATTTTTGAGAAAGAAAAGAGTTTATTTCAACAGCAATACCCAGAGCGATGCAAGACCGTATTTCCCAAAGACTTAATCTCTCCAACAACGCATGCTGTTCACCTGAAATGTCAGTCTACAATTCATTGCTGCAAGACTGCCTTCCAATGGCTGGGGATCTCTTTACAACGTCTCTTCAAATCAGGGCCACAACTCCAGACTTTCTATTGTGACACATGTAATTTCAGGGAGCATCAACTGCATTTGCAAATGTTAATATAGAAAGAAACAATATCGTGTGCACTCTGCCCAGAACAGAAAGAGCCCGTGAAGGCAGAAGGTCAATGCTCAAAGCACATCCAAGAAAGCAAAACCAAGAGGGATGATACAGCAACACCCACCAACAAGCTCCCGTGTGAAACATCATCTCCTGCCATAGGGAGACAGCTGAGCAAAGGGACCATCTCATGTCCCGTTGCTCAGACACCTGCTCATCCTGACCAGACAGGCAAACACAACAAGCACCCCTCTCTTCTCTTCATTTCCCCAGCAAAGACACCTCACTCCTTTGCTTGTTGAGCCCCAGCTCCTTCAGCCTTTCATCAGAAGGGAGATATCCACTCCATTATCTCTGCGGCCCTGTGCTGAACTCTCTCCAGCAGTTGGAGCACGTTGCTAGCTCATGGTCACCCTGCTGCCCACAAGCACTCCCAGCTCCCTTTCCCCTAAATTTGTTTGATTTCCTTACCCAGGGGAGGTGACTGAGATTTCAGACCCACCTCTCTGCCTTCAGGTACGACCTTTGCTGGCCACCAGTTTGAGTTGGCTGAAAAAGTCACTTGGAGGCATCACATTGTCATGCAGATAATAAGGAATAAACAAAAGAAAAACCAGCAGCTGCTAATTATATCCTGACTTTCTCACCTTTAAGCTTTTAAATCACAAGTGACATTTCCAAATCAATGCTATTCTTTTTTGGAGAGTTTAACAAGAAACATTCGGTCTCCAAGAGCACTTGGATTTATCCTGATCAGTAATTTGACAAGAATCCATTAAAATATACTGGAGGTTGCTTTACCCCCTGAGGAGAGAGTTTAGTCCAAGGACTTTTTCACAGCTGCCTTTTGGCAAAAAATGTAAATGGAAGCTCATTTTAAAAGTGCAATGACTTGTAATGAGCAAGCTCCAAAATGCTAATCCTAGCAGTCCCTTTTTTTTATTCAGCACCTCATGACAAACTACCTGGGTGTGTCAAAGGGAAAACATTTTCCAGTGCTTGGGTATACCAAAGCCTTTGACAGCTATGTGAAGGGTCCTGCCACATCCCAGAAATGGTCTGAAATTGGCCAGAAAGGAGAGTGACTGACCAAAGCAACTCCAATCCCATGCCCCAAGGAGCACGTGGTGCTGCTGTGTCATTCAGCAGCAGGTCACAGTTAGGGGGCAGAGCAGCCCAAACCAGGAGCCTCCTCCTTTCTCTGCTCCCGTTGTATCTTCTACCCTCAAATCACAGGGAAGCAACCTGCCTTGAATTCGCAGCAGACATTCTGTACCCAATTTTATCTGCGTGTTTTCCCCAAATTACAAACCCAGGCAGAAGCCCAAACTCACACTCCTGCACTTTAGCATCGCTGCATAAAGCTGTTACATCATAAGCACAATTAACCTCAGACTGTTACCACCACACTGCAACATGCCAAACCAAAAGCAGAGTCACAGCATCGATCTGCAGTGCTCATTGGTACCACACCTTTCAACAGTGCTGGAGGGCGTTTTTGAATGAAAACTGTAACTGCATCACAACACACTCTTCTGTTTCCCTTATACACAACAGAACAGGTCTTAAGCATATGACAGATTAATAAAATACAAGTTAATAATACCTGTGCTTTTTGTATAATCAATAATAGATTCTAACACCTCATAAGGTAACTGTGATTTTGACTTCATGTACAACGGATGGCAATTACTTTATTTGTCTAACATGCTTACAATTGCTGTTCTATTTTCACTTAAGGCACTTTGATCTTTAAGCAAGTCAGGTTTGAGAGCCATGATACCAACACTTCTGTCAATACCAACTCACAATCTCCTGCCCAACGAAGGCTGTGGAAGAGAGGACATTTTTCTTTTAAAAACAGGCCGCTATTGGTATTTTTGGAGACATGATCAGATTTTAATTCATGGTCATTGTCTACAGGATTTGCAGTGTTTTCATACAGTCCCTTCCGTCATGCTTTGCACAGGGTCTGGAAACCTCATGCACTTCATCACAGTGAGAAAATCTGTTTGCTCCAAAGCATCGTTCTGCAGTTGCCAGTGGAGGTCATTTTCTGGAGACCAACGACCTTCCCTGCTTTGCTGTGGTGAAACAACTTTCTGTAACTAATCAACTAATTCATTAAACTTCTGGAGGTAGGTCAAAGCCTCTCTAATTTAGCCAATTAATCAAGTTGCTATAGCTTCATTCGGTGCTTAGGCCTGGACAATAGTTTCTGTGACCTCTCTGACCATGTAACTATCCCTGTGAAGCCTTTAACCCAACGCATTACTCATTGCCAACCGGCAGTTGGTTGCCACCTGCACAGAAGGCAGAATGACCAATTAGGTCTACAGATTCAAGTTGCTGCCAGTGAGAATTAAAGCCAAGAAACTGGCAAACTCCAGCTGCCACCTCTAGATCAAGGTTTTCAAAGCAAACTTCTCTTTTGTCTCTCCCATCGCCAGGATACAAGAGTCCAGCTCAGCATCACTTATCTTTGCTGGTGGCATTTCTGGAGGTCATCCTCACTACTGCCTGGACTGCCACGCTGCAGTCATCCCCATGGGGACACTTGCCTGCCTATAAGTCCAGAAAGATGTGGCTCCCCACAGTTACCCAGTAAACGTTCAGTCGAGAAACAAAGTCATTGCAAAAGGTTCTCAGGGTGGGTGTCAGTCCTCTGTTTTAGAAGATGTCCACAGACACGTCCATACCCACCAGGTATGTACACCCACGGTGCTGCTATGTTTATGACACCCGACTCGAAATCACACTGAGACAATTTAGGCAAAGACCGTGATCCTTTGCAGCTTGAAAGGGGGATGCAGTGACTTGTTCCAGTATTATGAACCTGTCACCTGCAGCCAGAGCTACTGCCCAGAGCACAGCGCTGATGGGACAGGGCTGATGAATGCCTGCTGTGCTCTGCATCCTGCAGCAGGCTTCCAGATTCTGCATGCATGAATGGATTTGCAGCCTGGAGAGTCAAGCTAAGACCAGAAATGCCTGGAGAGAAAACAGGACCCTATTAACTTCAGATGAATCCATTTTACAATACCACAAACATTCATTTTTGATGTGGAAATCATTAGCTCTTGTAGCCCTTGGATGCAGTTTTGAACCATATATAGCAGCTCCGCCCCACTCTATAGTGGAAAGCATCTGATTTGTTTCCTGGATGAAGTCCTGAAGCAGGAATGCCTTTCTTAACAGCATAAGAGGAGAATAACCTTTGGTTCTCTTGTCAGGGAAGGGAAATGTTCAGTTCTCCATCAGGTGAAAGGTGTTTTCCCCTGTGTACTGCTGCAGCCTTTCAGCTGGCATTTATTTCAACGCTGCACACCTTATTTAAAACTCAGATGTATGGAGTAGAGCTTTTTAACTTAGTTTACTTAGCACCAGTTGGAGACTGCAGCTGAAAAAAAACAACCATCTTCAGAAAAGGTACAAACCTCTTCTAAAGGATCTTCTGATCAGCAATATTTACCAGAAAAAATAATTGGGACACCCTGAGACTACAAGGAGATGGGAGTGCAGATACAGTCACAAACTATCAACTGAGCATGAGCTCTCTTTGATAGCTGCCAGTGGATCCCCAGTAATTAAATACTCATCGAGTTGCCCTTAGCTTTGTGCCAACGAACATACAAAGAGAGTGTAAGCCATGGGACAATTATGAGATGAAACAGGCATCAATCTTCCCACACCAAAACCTGGCACCCTTCAGCAGGAACAGCCTGTGTTGAGTCAGCTTCATTAGGTATTGTCTAGAGCCCCAATCCTCATTTGTTTGCATCAATAATACATTCAAAGGACTTATCTAACTTGCAAATGTGAATTCATTTATTGGTCCCATAAGCAAGAAAGAGCTGTGACCAGAGAAGTGTTTCATGTTACAGGTTGGGTACTAAACTGGGACTACTTGCTGAAATTTCAACAATTACACTCTATCATAAATGTTTATATTAGTGTAATTTTCCTGCACACATTATAATAATGAATTCTAACATGTTAATATGCAATTTTAAAGATACATATTCCTTATAAGAGCAGAGCAAACGTGTGAGCACCAAGAGATCTGTTTCTATAGGATAACTTAGAAATAAAGGCAGGTAACAGAGTCAGTGGAGTACATTTAGCAGAGGGTTAGCAGAATGCCCGTGTTGACCCTAGATTCCTCCTTGCAGCACCAATCCTTTTCTAGACAGCAAATTTCAGTTACAGTCACCTTTTCTGGTCTCACTTTTTACACTGAAACATTCAACAATGGTATTGCTTGTCTGGAAAAACGGTCCCCGCTGAGTTTTAAGTTCTGCTTCCATGGTATGAGGTAATTTTTATTGCTACAGTTCTGCCTGAGGTCAAGCAACTGCTGGAATACAGCAAGATCACGCCACTCGGTGACCAAGGCTCCGGATCACCTCCAGCCAGAGGTGTGTTCGTTCCAGACAGACTTCTCATCCCTCCTGCACCTCCAACCTGCGCTGCTGCAGGGACTGCTGGGGCCAGGCAGCAGCACGTGGTGTGCTCTGCTCCAGCCCTGGCACGAACAGCAGCAGCAGGTCGGATGCCCACGGCTGGCACTCGCCTGCCAGGTCTCTCACCAACAGCAGATGCCATAAAGCTGAAGCACGATGGAGAGGATGTCTATTGCTAAATCAATATCTACCATTAGAAAGACAGAGAGGCTGGTCTTAGAGGTAGTCCCACATCCTGGATGTTGTTTTTGGTGTCTTGCTCCAAACTTGTGCCAGGACACAGAGAATCCTCACAAAATGGGAAAAGCCCAGAGATAAAAAACCAGGGTCGTAGATTGGTAAGATTCTGCCATTAAATGGATTTCTTCCTATAAAAGACACCAAAAAGAGCAACAGACCTGTCTGAAACAGCCACCAGCCACAGCAAAAGCAGTCAGTGATTGCCACAGCCAGCAACAGCTCAGAGGTGCTTCTGCACCCTTTTTTCTAGCAATGAGGCTTAAATTAAGATGGCAGGGTAATGATTTGCCATTTCAACATGCTCTGAGGTTTCTGGCTGTTCACTGCAATTGAGAGATGCGAGAAAGCTAAAGGGCATTGCTGCCAGAAGGGTCAATGCCTTCCAGGTCCTACTGGTTACACTTCTAAGAAAGAACTGTCATTTGCTTTTAAAAAGCCCAACACAATCCTACAAACAACAAAAAACCCAACCCTAAAAATAGCAACTGGGGACTCAGACAAGATACATTTCTTTGACAACCAATGCATCACCCTCATGCCATTCCCTGTGTCAGTAGAGCTTTCTTCAGCATCTGTTTGGAGGGGGTGGGAGGAGGCTCAGACAGTTCAATTCTGTTGGATTGAAAATTAATGCTCCAAACTGGACAGTGATGCAAACTGAAACCAGCAGCAGAGCCTGCATTATTTGTTGTGCATCATCTGCTCGTGTTTAGCAGAATTTTGCTATGATTCTCACGTAAAGGGAAGACTAATGGATTTCTTCCTTGAGGCAATTAAAAAGTGATTTGTCACAGGCCAAGATGCATGGCTTTGTAGTGGCAGATTCTCCTCTGCTCTCCCCCTGCCTGTAAGAGGCAAGGGCACCAGGAGCTGACAGCAGGAGTGGGTCTGTCCTGGGGCACCATGAGCCAGTCCAGGTGACAGTGTCAGACACCTCCATTCCCAACACCCCAAGTCAGCACAGCAGGGTGTACCACAGCAGCAGCACCACGAGCCTTGCAAAGCTGACAGCTCCGACCCTTACTGATTGCTTCACTTTTCCAAGTGGCCACGTGTTTGTAGGACTTTGGAACTACACAGCACATGTCTTCATGGACACCATCATGCTCTGGGGTGTTCACAGGTGTGGAAGCCTCAGCCTGTAGCACAGACCCAACCTCAGCATCTCCCTTACAAAGCAGCTTCTCCGGATAAAATGAAGTTTCTAAGAGCTTCAGCTGAGGCAGAAGTGAACCTGGCAGCAGCTGTGGGAAAGGGATGGGAAATCTGCCCCAACTGCAGCTCAGAGCCCGCCTGTATTGGGCAGGTTGCCCTACACAGCCTGAGGAGTGACTCAGCAGCTTGAGCTGAGCCTAACAGCTCCCACACCATCCCTACACGTTAGCTCTGCACAGAGGGTTTCTGAGCTTGCATCGGTGTTTCTGCTGGGGAGGGGTTCTCATGTCACCAATTCAGAAAGGACCCCACTTATACCAAAAGCCACCTTTCCCTTCTCCTGCCATTTCAAAATCCTTTGATTCCCCTCAAGGCTCCCAGCACATCAAACATTCAAGACTAACATTATTTTGAGCACACAACAACGCTAAAGTTCAAGATATTCTGCAGATGGATTTAAAAATCTTTTAATCCATTGTGAAGCCAAGATCCTGCCATAAACACTCTGCAGCATGCTCCAGTTAACTGCTCATGCCTTTCCAGCTTACTCTTTGCAGATGACCTTGTGGTCCCGTCACCCCTCGTGAACCTCAGGGGACCAGTGAGGAATCAGATAAAAGGATTTCATTTATTTTTGTTGCCATTGTTTTATGAAGCTTTCCTTTTATCATTATCTCGACTTCAAACCATTTTCAAACATCAAGTGAGGCACCAGAGATCAGCAGATATTCAAGAGACATGCTGAAGGTGTCCTGTCATTATTCCCATCAGCCCTTCCCACGAAGGAAACTGTCCTGCACATATGCTGGGCTCCAGCTGAAATACCACAGGCACCACAGCACTGCTCTCCTGGTGTGCAGCCCAGGGGTGACAACTTTTGAAGAGGGACAAGCTGTGCTGGACAGATATTTAAAGAACTGAAATCAAGCCTTGCATAGTTCTGAAAGCTACTCCATCACAAGGCTGAACTTCTACCTTCTTTTCCCAACAGGAGTTATAGTAAGAAATAAAACAGTCAAAATAAACAATGGGTGACTTTGCCTGGCTTTCTAGAAAGAATCTGGGACATTATGGACTTTCCTACAATGCCAGATGCTTGTGCACATCACCTTTTCCACTGGTTTTTGTGGGGGAGGACCGTTGAAGTCACATGGCTTGTAGTGCTGGAAACAGAAGGCAGCTGTTTTCCCAGAGGCTGGAGGGATGCTGGGGATGCTGAGTGCGTGGGTGTGTGTGCGTGACAGTTACTGGCTACCTGTTTCCAACACTACTATATGCAAATACTTCATTTAAAAGACTCATGTATCACCAGTCTCTCAAGCTCCTGCTGAACGTCCTCTAATCTGTTCTCCTCTGTCTGACAGAAACATGGGGATCTCTCTGGAAACCAGGCAGGAGGTAAATTCCCAACCCCTTTGCTCTGGGCTGGGGAATGATTTCAGGCTGTAGAAAATGCTGCATTTTGTGCAGTGTGTTTCCTCTTAATGTACCCTTCACTGCCAGGAATGGGCATCTTGCTCTGTGCCCAACAGACGAATTTCCTTTTTAGTAATACACTGACAATCATTTCAATCAGTTAAATTAACACTGAAGTACAAACACCATCATCTTTTAACACCACATCCCCTTCAAACATGAAACCATAAAGGAAAGGGGCAGCTGGGACACTTGTTGCCGAATCACATGCCCTGTGCATGGCCTCTCAAGCCCTCCCCTGCTGGCCCCATTGCCTGCCTGTGCCCCCTGTGCCATTCCCCATGCTCCTACTATCCGGGGGGCTCTGGCTCTCCTGGGAGCTGCTTCCTCCACTGGTGCATTACCCACTGGAAGAGGAGGACCCTGTGCTGGTGCTCACATGCTCCTTCCACTTGTGATTTGCTGTCAAACGTGCCAGGCTCTTTGCACAGTGACTCTGCCTGCACATGTTTGTCTATGCAGCCCTGTCCTCTCTTTTCTTTCATGTGGAATAGCCCTCAGGCCAGCAGCCCCAGAGTTTCCAGGATCATTCTGTTGGACTCTTCCTGTGAATACCCAATTCCCATGCTCCAGGCGTGTGGGTCTTGTATAGCTGCCTGATCCTCCAGCTCGGGCCAGGGCATCGGCTGCTGCAGCACCATCTCTCTGGTGCAGAAGGCTGACAGCTTTCTGGCTGGAGTTCAAGATGGAGAAGCAGGAAAAAGGCAGAGACAGATCTGATGCTAAAACATGGAGCTCACAGTCCAGCCAGTCTCTAGCCATGAAAACCACCTTCCTCCCACAGCCATTGTCCACCCTGGCAGCAGCAGGCACCAGGACATATCTCAGGGCTGGTGGGCTGCCACCTGAGCTTCCAGAGGGCTGTCTGACGTCTGTATTGAAATGGATGGCCTTTCTGCCACCATCAATTTTGCTCTCCAAATATGGATTTTCCCATATCTAATATTAGTATCAGCTGAGTGGCATAGCTTTAACTATGTGTAAATATATCTAAATACTGTACTTCAGGAAATAAAACACCACCAGAAGCCTGTGCTTTGTTCAGAAAAACATTCAAGCCTTAAAAGAACATCCATGTCCAGAAGGCTCCAACTGAAGCTGATACATGGTAAAATGCATTGGGTTTACACTTGTTCCTAATTGGTATTTATCCATTTAATAAACACAGTTGCAACACAATAACAATTATTGAAGCCAGAGACATCTGGGAGACCTTTCTGCAGCTCTTGGATGATGGGAATGGGATGCTTCACAAGGGACCACCCTCGGTAAGTCAGGTCTACTGCAAACCAGCTAGTGATGTTCCAGGGAAGGACTCTCCTTACATTCTACTTGACCTACATAACCTCCCTGTCACTGTGTCATGCCTCAGTGCCAAAATAGTATCAGGAGAGTGCTCAGATAACACTGCATTTACAATTATAATTGCTCATGTCCAGGAGTAATCCAGTTTAAGCCCTTTACCATCTCAAATATTTAGAGAAATCCTGCCAGCTGCCTGGAGGGGAGAAAGTTCGGAGCCCTGGGAGAGCACAACAGATTTTCATCTTTCCAGCCCTGACAGTCTTTCACGCATTAATATCCTCCCATCCTTGCTTCCCCCTTGCCCTGCTCCCTTCCTGCTCCACAGGCAGCCCACGCCAGCTCCTGCAGAAGCTCTGTGCCGGAGCAGGGCTGGGGCCAGTCCTGGTGATGGTGCCAGTGCCTTGCTCACCAGCCTTCAGCGGAAGCTCTCACTGCTCCAGCACACACTGCCCAGAGCCCAGAACCACCACGGCAGCCCTGGCAGCATCCTCTGCAGTCAGGCTCCACTTTGGCTGGCATGGGGATTGTTTTCTTTTTGTTTTTCTTTTTTGAAGCAGGCAGTGTCATCATCTCCTGGCCTCTCTGCTGCCTGAGAGGTGGCACGTGAGGATCGCCAGGGCTGGCAGGCTCATCGGCTTCACTGCCTCAAAAACCTCAGGACACACATCCCTTATGTGCAGTTCCAGCAGCTTCCCTTCTTTTGCCAAGGCCTTTGATGCTGGGCAAGAGATTTGGGCACAAAGCCTGCAGCCCTGCAGGTTCTAAGCTCTGTCAGTGAATGTCTTGCAGAACTCAACGCTCATCATGCAAACTTCTCACATTTCATGGTTTTCTGGCTTTTGAGGCAGCAGGACAGCAGTGGCAACGCCGAGCCCGACTCCCTGCACAGCACACAGGCAGCTGTGCTCTAAGGCTGCAGGACAGCAGTGGCAACGCCGAGCCCGACTCCCCGCACAGCACACAGGCAGCTGTGCTCCAGCCACTGCTCCCCACCGGTGACCCCGGCCCAGTGCGACACACATCTCCCCAAAAACACACCAAATTCAAGACGAGGAGTCAAGAGGGGAACAAACAGTTTGCTCCCGTGATGGTTGCTTTCACCATTCCAGCTGTAAACACAAGTCAAAGTCTGAAGTTTGCTGACTTTGGCCCAGAGGTACTGCATCTCTCGTTGAGCTTTTCTCTATTAAAACTACCTAAATGCAATTCCAGCTGCGATCAAATCACTACTCAGGCTCCACACCGAGCTGCTTTATTCTCTCACTGTAAGTTCTCCTCTCCAATCTCT
>WBNH01008564.1:145358-229302 GCA_013401255.1 Urocolius indicus
TGCAGCCTCTGGCATGGACATGGTGCAGCCCCAGGCACGGGCATGGTGCAGCCCCAGGCATGGGCATGGTGCAGCCCCCTGGCATGGGCACGGTGCAGCCCTGGCACAGGCACAGTGCAGCCAGCGCCGTTAATCCGCAGCAGCCACGCGATGGCAGCAGAAATAGGTCGGAGTGAGGCCAGCACGGGCATGGTGCAGCCCCAGGCACGGGCATGGTGCAGCCCCAGGCATGGGCATGGTGCAGCCCCTGGCATGGGCACGGTGCAGCCCTGGCACAGGCACAGTGCAGCCAGCGCCGTTAATCCGCAGCAGCCACGCGATGGCAGCAGAAATAGGGAAACACCAGGATGGACGAATGCCTGATCACACAATTACAATGAGAGGGTATCTTGCGGAGATGAGGCAACTGCTGAATATAACCCAACACCTGTGACATTTTTAAGACAGGCAGGGAATAGAACAATAGGGGTTTTTCTTCTGAAATACAATAACTTACGTTGCTACGTTTCTTTAATTGCCAGTACAGTCACTTGTGCTTTCTTCTTGCAGCATTGATATAATATAGCCCTCTCCCCCTATGATTTTTTGTTCTAATTTGACCTACAGCAGACACAGTAAGAGCAGCTCCTGTTTCAAACTAATTCCTTGAGGTCTGAGCAAGTAACTTGCCTCAGCTTTGCCTATGGAGTTATCCCACAGGGTGCTGCCTGTCTCCTGGGAAGCACTGAGCAGCCTGGATTCCCCAGAGTCCCCATGACAACAACAGTTAATGTATTCTAAGAAATAGAGTATTTGGGTTGGTTCAATGTCTGGCTGCACCACGATGACAAACCTGGCATACTCACTGAATGGAAAACACCAAGGATATTGTTCCTGTCAGCTCCATCCCATCACCAGCCATTATAACTATGTTAGCAGAGGCCAACATCTCATTAGTGCCCTTTTGTTTAAAATGCTTCCCTGCTTTTTGTCTTTTTTTTTTTCCAACATGGTTATTTTCCTGAAGCCTTTTGAGGCGCTTCTTTATTTTGCAAACAGTCAGCATCCAAATCGAAACTATCTATAGAACCCTGACAATGAATCATGCTGAGCTGATAAGTCCAACTCTCCCTGTCTGCTGCTCCCAGACACCAGCATCTGAGTGCAGTTACAGCATCGCACCCGGGCCTGAAGGGTTTCAGCTCCCCAGACTTTGTTCAAGCATCTCTGCCATTAAGGGCAGGTGCACACATTTCCCAGAGACTACAGATACAACTCAGACTGTGAGAAAGAAGGGGTACTGACACACACAAGCAAAACCTCCCTGGACTGTTGCTGCAGGAACAACTTTGTGCGTGGAGTGTAGACCCTGACCAGACCTGCCCAATGGCCAGCGGCACTCCCAGACCACGCATCCCCTTTCCTCTGCATCACATTTCCCTTTCACTTCTGCCAACAGAGTATTAGTATGCGATTAATGCTTTATATTTCCAAAGAGTTGTACAAATATTGGCTAATTAATTCTTATCTCTTGCCTATAAAAACAGTGAGTAAACAATATCCTGCTAACTGGTGGCCATCCAAACGTGCCCACATGCAGGACAAGGCCACAGCCTGAAATCCTCCTCTGCCAGATTTTGTGTCTGTACTGGGTTTTGGGGACAAGCCCATTAGGAACTCCAGTGCCTTCAAAGCTTTGACATGACTCTGCTCATACCACCTCCCCTCCCCACACACACTTTGGCAAGTGATACCCATCCTTCCAACAGGAATTTGGGAAATTAAAACGTTTAATGCATCTGTCATGCACACAGAATTAGCAGTAACACAGTGAACACGACTTGCTCTCCTTTCCAACACACTATGAAATAAATAAATAACTAACTATAAATGCATGAAAAGCCAGGCACGTCAGGCAGAGGCACCGAGGCTCTGGCTTCCCGTGCAAGCCCTTATCTCCGTCACAGCCCGTAATGCAATTACGAGATTACAAGGCACACGCTGCTTCAGCATCTGGATCCTCTGTGCAATCACAGGGATCCCTACAGAAAAAGGAAACCTCTTCATCTTGCGAGGAACGGCAATGATTTCACCTTGCCACGCTGCACCCCATTTACAACGCTGTAGGAGCTGCCTGATGAGCGACCTGCAGTTACAGACTTTAGTCTTTGGAGTTAGTCTTTCTCCATGCACACACAGAAAGGCAACCACACCATCACAAAAAGGAAATGGAGACCACTGTCTCTGGTCCAAGAAGTGTTTGCAATTGTTTTGTTTTTCTGCAAACCGTCTCATCTAAATTGCAAACCCAGGGATAAAGTTTGGACCAATAAACCCCCACTTCCATCTTCAGTCCCCAGCATGTTAAACCTACATCACGGATCCAGCAAGCCAATCTCCTCCATATATTTTATTCTCAAAATGCTGCACTTCTGGCCACCAATGTTTAGATCTCCTATTGGATTTTGTTTTCATAAATGGGTTTTCACACAGAGCTAGCAGAAAATAGATTTAATTTCAAATTCCTCTAAACTGAAACAGACAATATAAATGTCAGTGTGTGTTTGTGCTGCACAGCCTCTGCAGTGACACCAGCCTCACGTTTCAGTGCCCGTTAGCTCAGTTTGTGTCTGCAAACTCATCCCAACCTTTTATTTAATGACGATGGCTACATAATATAAAAGTGCACATATAAAGAAATTAAATGTGCTTGTTCTCTTTGGGGAAGGGTCCAGAAAGAAGCACGATGTCTATGCAGACACATCAGGAGTAAGATGGAGAAGCCTGATGTGGGGGTTGAGGTTTGTCATCCCATTCCTTCAGATCCATCCGGCCTCCTGACTCCTCCTCAACAGAGGAGTGTGCAAACTCACATCACCAGGTTCCTCCTCTTCTCCCCCACAGTATGTGATGTAGTTGCAGCATCAATTACTCAAACAATTTCAATCTATCCAGACGCTAATGTCATTAGTCCATAGAGATCCTTTTGGAATAATTTACATCGAAACTGCCTTTACATGCTAAATGAAAAATGTTCAGACTTTAGTGAATGGGATTTGAATTACAATCCCACCACATGTGGCTCAGCTTTATCCACGCTATTTATTAAACAGGGAAAAAACAGGCAATGCAGTCAATTACAAAGCAATTACCTGAACCTCTGCTGCAAACCTGTTGCCTTGCACTGAAGGGATGGTCGCCCTTGACTTGGACAGAACTTACCCGCAGGCTACTTTGCCCATCACACAGCAATGCACCAGTGACTTGGTGTGAGTTAGTCCACACAGGAAATAAAGCCAGAGAACCTGCTAAAATACTGACCAGTGCCCATTCTTCTGCTGAGGCAAAGCTCCAAGAGGATGCAATCCCAGCTGTGCCAGATCTCCAACATCATACACAAGCCAATGGTCCTGATCTCAGCTGGGCCTTCATTCCGAGACACCCAGATACCAAGAAATATTTTATTGCTGAAGTTATACACCACAAAATAAGTCACAACAATTAAGGATTAGGTATGTTACAAGTCTGTGGAAGAATAAAATCTCCTTGACATATATAGGGTCTGAGGAAAAGATGCCAAAACCCACGACCATTTGCTGTGAATTTATGTTAGTGCAACTGAATACATTAGGATCCTGATATAGAAAACAGATTATTGATATGTATGTTCCCTTCAGAAGAGCCCCTCAGGAGACCCATTCCAGATTTAATGATAATCCATATTCCCCTTCAGAAACAGTAAACCAACTCTCTGCTTTCCCCAGGACTGCCACAGACACGTGAATCATGACAATGCCATCCCAACCCTACGTTCTGGATGCCGTAAACACCACCTAGAACAGGGAACAGAACACGATCCAGTCACAGCTCATGAGGAGTCAACACTGTCCACATTTCTGTACAAACATTTGCCCATCAAGTCAACTGTGGAGATGCAGGTCACAGCAAAGATGGGGAGATGCTGTTGGACTCTGTGCCCCCTAACGAGTTACGGGAGATTAAGGGACTAAGGCTGCTTAGACAAGGAAAAAGTCAAATATTAGGAGACATAAGGAAAATATCATTAGCAGTGATGCTAAAGAATAGATTTGTGTAACAGCTGCCACTCCTCCATGAGCAGTTGCTCTCCTTTGCTTTCGGGGCTCTGCTTGTTTGTGTTAATGCATCCACACGTGTGTGTCATATTTTCAGAAAGCCCTTCACATTAAACTCTCATTTCTCCTCCAAAGCCGTTCTGCAGTATTTCTCTGGCATGCATTAAGCAGCCTGAGTGAAAAATGCAATCCTAATTAGTTTGCAAACTACACGGCTCACCTCTGAGGGCGAGCAAAGCCCGTGTAAATTACAGCGAATTGGATCAGACTGTCCTAGGAATAGTTCTGCAGATTAGTGCTGCCTGAGTCTCAGAAGTTGCTCTCACCCTTCCCTAATAACTCACCAGCAAATTTCACCAACAATAGCAGGGAACTGAGAGATGTAAAAACATGTTTGCAGCTTAATATTCCATGATGGGTTATTTTACACATAATAGGGAAAAGCCCATTTGGTCACTTGCTAAAAGGAAAGTCATCTTGTTGTGAGCATGTACTCTCAGCTCTCGAGCCGTGAGAGTAAACGATGCTGTCGTCACTCGGGCTGCACTGCCTGGCAGCTCCGAGTTCAGGGACACTGCACCTGCAGCCCCAAACGCTACAGAAACCTTTAGCAAAGGTTTGATGGTGATGTCTCAGGGTTTATGCAGTAATTGAATAATCTAAAATTTCCATTCCTGTCCTCATGGACTAATCTGTGATAATGTTAAGGGACTGTTACGGTATTAATTAAATACAAGTCCTGCATACAAAGCTGATACCCTGCATCTCCATCTCCACGAGGGAGCTTCTCTGGTAATAAGACTTCAATCAAGTTTTACTCTTTCTCTTTTTTTTTTTTAAAGAAATTCATAAAGATTATCATATTGTACTGAGATAACATATATCTATATACAAGAGAACAAGATATTTCAAAGACATGAGCTCTGGCACATTCATCTTGTGCACTGATCTCCCTGATCTGAATTAGCACTGTCAGACAACATCACAGCCCACGAGCAGCCCTGCCTGGCCAGGACGGTTGACAGTGGCCCTCTGCACCCCAGCCCGACAACAGGAGGTCCCCACTGGTGGGGGCCACTGCTGCTGCTAAAACCACGGGGTTTCTGTGCAGCATCAAGCTGCTGCCAGGCCTTTTGCAAAGTCCCATCCCAGGCTGTGCTGCTCATACTCCAGGAGGGACTCTGCAGGGCACGGCTTTGTCCCCACTTTGAGACAACCCTTTGGGGGATCAAAACAGGATAAAGAGCAACAGAATCCACACCAACATCCCAAAACCCAGAGGATAAGAGGGAACTTTACTATAAAAACATGACCTCATTTTAACTTTAGCAGTTTACTATGAATTTGTGTGAACGTGTCATTTACAGGCGCAGCAAAAAGGCAAGTGCATCAGCTGAGCCACTGCAAAGTCAGAGCAGCACCAGCCCAGAACGATGTTAAAGCTATTTCAGCACCCCCCTTCACTATTATTTATTGGTTAAAAATTTTAATTATGTGAATTGATTAGGAACACATCACCAGGGATCCTAATTAATTAGAATTTTTAAAAGGATCATGGAGTAGAGATTTTTAATGGATTCCACAAAGAATTGCACAAAGAGGTGTATTAAGGGAAAGGCCAAATTAACTTCTCCTTTATGGTTTATCTAGTGATTTCTAAAGGACTGTGCATCAGATTAACCAAGTAATAGCCAAAACCGTCATGCACAATGATGCTAACCAAGACAATAGCTTGAGGACTTCAGGCAGTTACATTTAACATCCGCTGGGCCAGTTATTTTATTCCCGTTATTCCTTATTTATTTGAATTTGTGTTTTCCTGTTTAAGTCAGTTTACTCCTTATTTATGTCCTAAATTTGCTTTAGCTTCATTGTCCATGCTTAACAATCCTTCTGCGTGCTACTGATCAATCCCAACATCCCCAGGCATCTGGTGTAAACTTTTTGTTTCAAAATGCGTTTTTCTCCTTACAGAAAACTTGGAGCGACGTGGGAGTCGTCACGTTGAAAACACTCAGGAAGCAATTAATTATTAATACCACTAATACAAATCCCTTTTCAGATCTGGCTGGTCAGTAGTTTCACGGGCCAACGTGTTCCTCCTTCTTGCCCGTTAGCTGCAGCTTCCAAAGCTGTGTTTGGATGCTGTCGACACTCTTGGCTGTCGGCTTTGCGAGTATTTTTCCATCAGTGTGACGATGATACCTATTTATCTTCTGGCTGCAAGAGTTGCAGAGATGATCTGGCAGTGCCACAAGGCAGACAGTTATTTCATGCCCTGTTAAACCCTAATGTGGTTAACTACAGTATCACTCCAACTTTGAAAAAAGCCTTTTTCGTTATTTTAAAGCTGTTGCCCATGTGTCCTGGTAAAGAACATCGCTTCCTATTCAGATGGTACCAGAAACATAAACCCATGATGCTCTCCGCAAAGTAACACAATGTACTGATTTGAGTAACTAATTAAAAAGGTCAAAAAGACACAGTTCCACTCAACAAACTTCAGAGGTTGGGCCAATGAACAGTTTGGAGCAGAGACTGGCAGCAGCCCCTCAGATGCCACCTTGGCAGCAAGATGGGACAAGGGGGCATTACGACAGGGCAGCGAAGGGACAGTGCAGCAGAGTGCAGAGGGTTTTCCTCCAGCCTTGGAAACCACAGTTGGAACAGGAGAGGTTTCTACAGGGGATCTAACTTTTCTAGATCCAGATTTATGTGGGAGTTAAGTTTCAGACCCAAATCTCTCTTTGCCTGTTCCTGTTGGTTTCTTTTCCTCTGTCTTCGCACTTGTAAGTTACGACAACTTGAGTCAGTGCCTTTCTATGCCCCGGTACCCCAGGGAAAAAAAATCATTTCTTTTCAACACTTAGATGATCAATCTGGATTTTGACAACCCTTAGTGCTACTTAACACACAGATTTATGTAGAAGTTACTTTCCTCCAGTTTTGATCCCCATTAAAATCTGCCATTAATTGTTCATAGTGTTGGCCCAGGAGCCAGGTTTGTGCTCAGCTATTGCTTTATCTGCTGCAAGACCCATCAACTGTGTAAGTGGCTGCATCCTGTGTCTGTCAAAGCAAGAAGAACTGGGTCTGATAGGCTTCCCAGCAAGAAGAACGAGGACCAAATTGGTAACAAGGCCTAGAGTACTTTCTTGAAGACAAAACAGGTAAGTTTTGCAGCGTAAGTTTTGGCATTCTGCATTGCTGAAGTTCAACAAAGTTAATTAAATCATGCTCTGCAAACCCAAAACAAAAACAATGCACAATTTCTATGATGCTGAAGGGGGGGCTTGTCATAATAAAACATTGTTATTGGATGTAAAAATTATGGAACAGAGTTATGCCTCTCTGGTGTAATGTACTGCAATCCATTTAATACTATTTTAAAACCCAAAACCTCATTAAAGCAGACAGCATGTAAGAATGATAAATTGCCCAGAAGGAAGCAGGAGCACGAGATGTTTTCCAGGCACTTGGCCACTTCACAACCCCCACACTGAATCTGGTGATGTCCTACAGTGTCAATTCCCCCAGTACCACTCCTGGAGACGTGCTGGGAAGCGCAGGATGCTCATCACCCAGACAACAGGCAGGTTAATGCCATGCAAAACATCTCCCAGGACAGGCCAAGGGGTGAGGCTGGAAAGCTCAGCTTAGCCCAAAGTCCATCCTGAAAGCTACAGGACACTCCTCGAGATAAGAGGTTAAGCTTTGCCTGTTGTTGAACACCAACAATCATTCCAAACACTGCAAACTGTGTGGTGTTCTGCCCACAGAACTGGGTGCAGCCTCCCATGGTAGTGATGCACATAGTCTATTAGCTGCCGAAATCAATACAGCTTATACAAACACACACCCTTACAGCTTCACTACTCATTTGTTGGAATTACAGCGCTTCCTGATGACACAGTTAAATGCTACAATTATACATTATAACACTCTCTTACCATTTTGGCCTGAAGTTCAGTATCAAATGCAGGGAAATACAGCCCCGTTGTCCTGGGGACTAGCCAAGCAAAGCTCTGCAGTTGGACTTCTACCATCAGAAAATGCAATTCCCATTTAATAAAATATGAAAGAAAAAGTTAAATAGATGTGCTTCCTACCCACATCTGTGCAGACCTTTAACATCAGAAGCGATCAGTGTGATCAAACAGCTCTTTCTTCACACAGACAGAGTTTGTGTTGTGTCAAAAACCAACACATTTTAGGACAAACAGGCTGATTTGAGAAGTACTGCCAGTAGAAATCATCCACCTGAACTTCTTTACCATCACAGCATCAGTAGAGCCACAGTCTCTTTCAAAACACGCCTTGAAGCAGAGTCTGATTCTGGTCTGAGCTCCACAGAAGTTCCACTTCTGCATGCTGTATGACCAGAACTTAATAACCATATGGAAAATTATGGCAATTGCCTCCAAAAATTAGCTGGTGTTTTGTGAGAATCAAATCACATAAATACCAAGCGCAGACAGTGCTACAGAAAGCTCGAACTGTACTGGAAGATGTTCAGTGTGAAGACACTTCAGTGCCCTTCAGCACTGCAGCTGTACGACCCTGCCACAACCAGAGAGGAGAAACACAACCACGTGTCGATGCCAGGTTCACGTTTGGCTCAAAGCAGAAATAAAGAATGTGTGTAGATTTTTCAGGGATGGGAAGGTAAAAAGCTGGAATTCAACAAATATCAATATTTTTCTAGAGAACTTCACACTTGACGTATTTTGGGGTTCCCCAGGCCACCTACCACCCCAACTCGACCCGCTCTGTTCTCCTACCTCCACTCCTTGGACTTTCAGCTTCATGTGATCCTCTCTGGTGGTTTTCCCGTCTTTCCTTTTTTTCCAGCAATATCCATCTTTCCTGTATTTCACCTTCTTCCTATTGTACAGGATCATAGAACCATTCTGCGGCCTGAAAACAAGAAACAGGTCTGGGTTACATAAAGAAGCAGCAGCACCCTAAGAGAACTTATGAAGCCATGTCCTCCAGGCCAGCACAAGTTTCTACAGAAAAGCAATATTCTCTTCTTTGGCATAATGTATACTTTCACCTTTTGTTGCTGTTTAACTGGATTAACTGATGTTTTACAATCTGTAACATTTAACTTGAGAATGCTGTACCTAGTGAAGTAAGTGTGCCAGTGACAGGGTTAAAACAAAAGAGCACATCTCATCATAAAATAACCAGTGTTTTCACAGGATATATTATGACTGGGCTCAGCTACATGATCAAAACAAGAAGGAAAGAAAGGGGGGGAAAAAAGGATTGTTATTATTTTATTACAGACAATCTCTCCCTTTATAACACATCAGAAGGATCAGGTAACAACCACCTCTAGCACCTTACCAGAATAGAGATGTTGGCTTAAAAAGGTAATAAACAAGCAAAACAGAAGAAACAAAGCATTAGTTTATACTTTGGTTTTGCTGTTCCTGCTTAAAACAGTGTTAGACATGCAGTAACTTCCTCTGTTTTGAGCACTTCCTTGACTCCGAAGATGCACGAAGATGTTTTCTGCTCAGGAACTCGGTTTATGCTTTAGAATATAACTAAAGGCACATTGACACCTGCCCAACAGACTGGAGTCATCATTTTTTTGGTGTATGCCAATATTTCACAGCACTCTTTTGCCCTCTGCTAAGCCAGAACACAACAGAGCACTGTAAAAGAGAACAATAAAGACACAACCCCCTGCAACACTGCAAACAGCTCATGTACCTCAGGCAGGCAGACATGGACAGTGCTGCATCAGTCACAGTGATTTGGCTTCAGGACACCGAGAACACAAAGAGAAACCACAGCAACAGCAGCAGTAAACGACTTTCACAGGAAAGCTTTGGCTGGAACCTTTAGTTTAAGTAAAGCACTTGAACTTGTATGAACAAACCAAACAAATGGAACACAGCCTTTCAGGAGAGAGGGAGGGTCCCCCCTCCCCAACCACCCCACGCTTCACTCCCTGCACCCCTCCACTTTTTGGGCATTAGTAGTTATGTGTTTGCAGACAGAGCAAGCAATATCTGGAATGGCTAAAAAAAACCCCCACTGAGTATTTTCATGCCTAGTTGACACAAGGAACCTCTTTAAATAAATCAGCTAAATCAAGCAGTTTGTGTTCATGCAACATCAGAGCCATGCCAAAGGTGCAAAAATCGGTGCCTGGCCCTGCTGGAAAAACATCCTTCTTCCCTCCTGGTTCTGTTTCAAACAGCACAACGACATTAAATGAGTGCATGGACAAGCTTCTGCAGGTACCCTCTCCTCATTTTTCTCTAACAAAATACTCCATTTGAAGACAGCCGCCTTCACCCATGTTTATCACATAATAATAGGGCAGTATCACTGATGTAAAAGCTGTTAATTATAGAGTAAGTCATCCCAATGCTCCATTAAGTGCATAAAAGCATCTTACTACCGAGGAAAACAAGCTCGTGATGGTTTTCTACCACCACTGTCCAGCTGAAATTACCTACACCAACCCCTCCTCCATCAAAACAGACCACATCAGCAACCGCAGGACCTGCCAGCAAAACCCTTTCCTCTTTCCTTGTCTCTGTACACCTCACCTCTTTGGGAACACGCCAAAGGCTGCCCTGCCTGATCCACACTCAGGATTTGCCCTCCAGAACACACGTGTGCATCACAAACTAACACATGTGGAGAGGAAACTGCACAAAGTGTCTTTTAGTACGAAAACATACTTTCTACTTCCACATACATTTGCAAGACCAAAATTATCCTTGATCCAAGTGATTATTGGTGCATTCTTTAACTAAAGGAGAAATTACAGATCATTTTTTTCCTCACATACACACAAATATTTATTCCCTGTGACCAGAAACCCAAGCTCCACTCCCTTAGACTACATGGCCACCTCCTCCTCCTCCTGCCACCCAGCAGCCCAGACCTTGGGCTTGCTGAGGCTGCTGCCCCTCTCTACTCCAACACATCACCGTGAATGGGTGTTTGCACAACTCTGGTGTCTATTTGACAGCATTGTAGGCTGTGTGGGATTAATTCAGTGGAGATATTACATATCTTGTTTTGGTGTTTATTCAATAAACCTCCAGTGGCTGTAGGTGTCAGCTCAAACCCTTCTCAAAACATCCCTCATTTCCCCGTGTTGCCACCACAGACGTGCCCTGTGGCTTGTGACGAGCTTCCTGCGTGCTCAGGGCCAGGAATGCAAAGACCGAGCAGGAACTCATCTCCCGCCGAGTGCCCCCGGCACATACACGAGCAGCTCTTTGGAAAACACACACTAGAAGGACCTGGAAGCTCCCTGATGAAGGCAGAAAGCTGCTTTTCCCACGTTCAGTGCCACAAGAGCACGTGGGTGACGGGACTGCTCTGCAGCCCTGCTGCTGTTCTGAAGGGATGGAACCAGGTCTTTGTTGATTTATTTCTGCGATGTACAAGGAGCTCAGTAAGAGGTCACTGGAAAACAGTTAATGAGATTTATACAAAATGAAGCACAATGGAACAAAATCTCTGAAGGATCGCTGGAGCAGTTGTCGATTTCGATAAGAGTGTATCGAGCTGCTTTAAGGCTCATCGAAAGCGACTGGTTTCTAAAGATATCTTCATGAAATGAGAGGCAATTTTAACCTGATATACATTGCTATTATACTTCACTTGCTGTAAGAACAGAGAGGAAAGATCTTCCGTGCTTATCTCTCTGGCACACAGACTCAGCCAAGGGCAGCAAATTGATGGCTGCAGGGAGACTCAGCAGATGAGGTCCGACAGGGACTCCCGGGTCGCACAACAGTGCAACTCCAACACAGATCTCTGGAGGTTCTGCTGTTCAGCCTGAATTTGGGGATTTCATTCACACCTTTGTGGAAGAAGGGGATGAAACTGTATGCCTGAGTATGGGTTACCCTGGGACTGCAATTCCCTACGGTATTCAGGAAGCCTGCAGCCAAGGCGAGGTCGGAGTGCCTGTGTGCCATGAGGCAGGGAAGGCAATCCTTTCTCTCTGTATTAAACTCCACCTGGAACCACGGCAATAACAACAACTACTGGAACATTAGTGGCAATTTACTTGATTTGATTAGCTACTACTTTGCAGCTCTTTTCATTAATGCAGGACTAAATGGAAAATAATAAAATAGTATTTTAATATTGCAGTACAGATGCAAGTAAGAAAGCCAGAGTGATCTAAATCACAGAGAGGCCAGTTTGTGCTTGCAGTGTGAGATGCTGGGGCTGCTGGAGGGGCAAACAGATCCTCACAGAGCCTGGTCAACACATGCCCCTCCTCCCCTCCCCATTGCGGGTGGCCACAGCACAGTTTTGCACTGCATCTGACACAAGCCAGACCCGTGGCTGAGTGGCAGCACAGCCTCACAGCAGGAGACAGCTCACCTGTATTTGCTCTACAACAAACACCACATTACTCCTCTTCCTCACTGCAACCCAGGATAATGCAGAAAGGTCAGTAGCATTTCCCCTTCCACTCAGAATAAATCCCGTTGCAATGGTTTGTTGCTCTTACAAAGCAGCAGCAGCAAACAAAAGGAAAGGGACTGTGAATGGAGTAATCCTAAAATACAACCCCCCAGCAGCAGAGACAAGCACTTTGCCTGCCTTGTTCACATCAGTAAATCACTGTATCCAGTGGAGACCAACACCAACACACAAACACACAAACCTTCACAACCACCACCACTGCTGCTGCTCCATGAGCAGAGGTGTGCACCTCATCCTCAAACACATCCTCTCACCCCTCACTGGACCTCCATGAGCTCAGGTGCAGTGGTGGGGACCTGCCCTCCGCACATCACTTGTCTGCATCCCCAAAACTTTGCAGGAGCGAATGCCCGAGCCCTGAGACAAGGGCAGCTGGGCTCTTTGCAGAGATGGTGCAATTATTTCTGGTCCCACTGTGTGGAGCTTGCAGGATGGTCTACCTCCTTACAGCTCCAAATAGCATGCAAAGTTACAACTCTGAATTTCCTCTTTTATGAGCCTGTGGCATTTAAAAGCTGCCTCATCTCTATTTAGGTCTCTTGTTTGTGGCCTGGGGGAAGGAGAAGAAAGGACAGGAAGAGTAATTGCAGAGCAGAAAGCCTTTTGTCTTAAGTATTGATGAGATTTGAGATGCTTCCCTCCCCCTTCCCCTGTTATTTACCACCACGCTCTCACAAATCGCCACAATGACATAAGAGCTACTTCTGTGCAAATTGTTCCTGATGCCGCCGGAAGGAAAATGCTAAAATCTGTTTTCTTGTTTTTAAAGCAAATAATCTTATCCTGTAGCTGACGGGTCTCAGGACCTGCTGCTTGCTTGAGGCCGCCCACAACTCCAGCTCAGCACTGGTCCAGGCCACTGGCTAAACCAGAGTTTGTCTCAGTAACACTGAAGAGGCAGTAACACAGTGCTTGTGCCAGCAGGAAACAGAGGGGATGTCCAGGAAATATCTTCCAGAAACGTCCCTTTGGATTTGGCACCAAGTCCCGATATGAAGGGGGTTTGTTTCTTTTATATAAAAGTCTCCACTTGGATAAAAGGAATCTAAATCTACTCATCGTGAGCATGAACTAGTTAAAAGGAGGGAGTAAACAGAAACCAAGTTAAGACTAGGATATTTTGGTCAACTAGTGCTTCATATCTGCCTCTGCATTGTGCTCATAAATTGAAGTCCCTTTGGACTAAATGACCGAGATATTCCCCCAAACCACGTGTCCGTAATAGTAATAAGGCTGTTCAATACAGATAGCTCCTTCTGAATTGTCACATCAAGACTTGGTAAATGTCAGATGTATCATTTAATGAAAACTATGTCTTACTGCCTAGGGAGCTTGGGTTGCCAAAAGGGAATGGCAAATAGTGCAAAGGCAAAAGCATCTCTTTTGGTAGGACAAGGGAGGAAGATCAGTCAGAATCCTTCCTTGAGAAGGCCCGTGGCTCTGGAAGTATTTTATATTGTATCATCGTTCCAATCCCCTGCCAGGACAGATGTTTAAAGCAGCTCAGTTCTTTACAATAAACCCACAATATTAGGTATGAAGCTGTTCACAGGGGTCCTGCCAAAGCCAGGGGCATCACAGCTTGCCAGAGGCCTGGAAAGCACTGGTGAAGTGCCCAGGGCGGTGAGGCGAGTGCCGCTGGAGCAGGGAAAGGCCACCTCAGCCCCGCTGATCCTGACACCATGGTCAGGCAGTGGCTGATGCCCTGGGCCACCTGCACACATCATCCCTGGGGCCAGAGGGAGGCAACAAAGCAATGAAGTGATAAAGCAGAGGGTATTACACACACCAGACACTTTCTGCACCGTACTGGTGCATGTGCAGCAGCCGCCTCCAGCACGTAGGTGATGAAGCCTTCTATCCCTCCCACGCACTGCACTGAGAAATGGCTCCTGCTAACAGTCTTGATTATGCTATTTTTTTATCCTGTGTAACTGTTAGCTTTATTTTTTCTGGCTATGAAGTTATCATGGAGTCAAGGGACAGAAAAAGGGGACTATCTTCCATCTTGTGAATCCATGCACGATAATAATGAGAAATTAACTTCCACTCTCCCAAAGGAGCAACTTATTGATGCAGAAATTGGCTGGGAAAAGCTGGAGCCTTGGAGGAAGGCCTGGAAAGAGAGACAGAGTCTTGTAATAAATCACTGCCCTGAATCGTTGCCCTTGTTTCCCTACGAACATAAAGAGGACAAAGTCCTGGAATCTGCCTCCATTCCGAGAACTCGCTTCCCACAGGTGTAAAAGAAGCCAGCAATAAGCACGAGGACACCCTTCTCTGAGGAGCTGTCTTGCTGGAAATCAAAGTCACATAAGAGCCTGCAGAGCATGGCAAATTTGCATTCCAGAGTACAGCAGAACCAACTGATGAAGTTGTGGTCCAACACACTGACATTGTCCATACCTTTGTCCCAGACGATCCAAGCAGGTGCCGAACTAGGAGCTATGGATACTCATGTTGGCTTTCTTCAGAGGCTTTGTGCTAGCCCCTAAAAGAGGTGTGATTATTCTCCTGCTTAGCCTGTCTGGAGGAGCTTCTCAGATTTGGGGTAAAACAATATGTGATTCACAACGTGTCACACAACGTGCCACTCTGATGACACGGCACATCACACAACACGGTGCTGCTGCATCAGGAGCTGCTGCTATTACATACTACAAGATATTTCTAATTTTAACCTCCAATCTCACAAGTCCTCCTCTTGCTGCTCACGGTCTCGTATTACTGACGAGGAAGCGAAATCCTATCAAAGATGATTATAACAAAGAATACCTTTCTACAAAAAATGTTGATGCAGCCTTCCCTTATCACACACCTTAGCAGAGAAGTGAGGAAGCTCGTGAAGCAGAGAGATGGTCAAGGTCCACTGGTGGTCTCCACCAATGCACACGGTTCCACTGAGAAGATGACTGCGATACGAGACTGGGGCAAGGTGCAAGGGAAAGGTGGCTCTGGAGAGAGTTATTGCTGTAAGAAATACTCTGCAAATATTGGGGGAAAATCTTGTCTCTGAATATCTCTTTTAAAAGTCATTTACACTAAAGAGAGAGGACTGAACATGATACAGGAACTTACGGATCCCTGTGAACACACTGAGAACAACTGTGTGTGGGCCAACATGGGGCCCTTTAAAATAATACAGAGTGTACACAGCAACATCTGAAAAGACTGACATAGGCCTGTGATACCCTCATCTGAGTCCCTGACTCGCTTTGCTTCACTTGAAACCACGTTTGGTCAGCTCCCATCCACGCCCGACAGCATCCGTCTCTCCCTAGATCTCATATGGCAACAGAGACCCATCGCTTAGGACATCTGCCCTTCCAGCCCCTTGGTCTGAAGGAGGACAGAACACACAGCATCAGGAGTGAAAACTCAGGCCAAAGCACTGGCTGGATGTGGGGATCGGGAGAAGCACCAGGAGCAAGTGCTCTCAGGTGCCTCTCATCCAACCTCAGGCCTTGCCATGCAGCAGTCCAGGGCAGGCAGTTTTATCCTGCAGAGCTCTGCTCCATCTGGAGCTATCAAACCTTCCAGGTGATGGATTTCAAATAACCATCTATTAATGTCTCTTTTCCCCCTGCCCCCCGCCCTGCAACGTTTGCAGGTTTCAAGCCCTCGTGTTGCAGCTGACTCGCAGGGCCAGGAGAGATGCACAGGGACTGTCGGCCCAATTGCTCCCGGATGACATCAAGATTTTGGAAGTACCTCATCTGTTATTTCTTGTCTCTACAGAAGAAAAAAAATCTGATGACAGAAGTTATTTCTCCCCTGAGAAATGCTGCTCTCTAAGTCTTCATTTACCTTGACATTTCCCCTCTGCCATACCATCGGCTTATCAGAAGATTAAAGCCCAAATGGAAAATAGAAAGAAGAATCTGGAGCAGACACAGACTGTGATGTCTGGACAGTTTTGTCTCTGGAATTAAACGTCATTCACATTTAAATTTATTTTGTACCTATAATATTTAAGAACTTAAAGTCTAAAATAACAGACTTGGCAATTTTATGCAGAGTTGTAGTTACCACAATGGCTAATCCCATCAAGGGAACATCAATTGGTGTCTAGATGCTCTTTTTCATAGCAGCAGTAGCCCATAAAACTTAATCCCTACCTCCTCTTTCCAGCATGCAGCCTCCATGTTCATCAATAAAAGTAATGCTATTCATTAAGTATGGGAGTAATTACCTACAGCTCCAACAAACAGGACTCAACAAGCGTGTGCCAGTATGGAGTTGGCTCTCAAATTCTGAAGACTGAAACACAAGCTGTAGCTTGTGACGGGGCAGCTATGGGACAGCATCTCCATCTAACAACTGCTCTGACTGGTGTTGCTTTTCCTGTGCCAAAACCTCTTTCCATGAAGGTCCTGGAAAGGCTGCACAGTTCTGCTCTTCAAACTTGTTCTTGACACAACTAGAAAACAGGGAACAGCGATAACAGCACTAATGATAGTAATACAACTAACGACAGGACGTGACCTCCCAGTAAACATTTGCTTTGCTGGCTTTTCTCTCAATGGTGTCGTGTTTTGTTGCCAAGGAGTGAACTCCTCGAAAGAGTCATTCAGCATCTTTGTGTAGCACTGTCACCCAGCTGGATCAATTTAACCACTAAATATTGTCTGGTTTTTAAAGCCAATACAAAAAAATGTATACAAGACCCCCTGTCTTGCCAGTGCTTTCAACACAAGACCATCTTCCCTCATTCCTGCTTTGGTTTCTAGAGTCCTTTGCCCTGCCTCCCTCAGCACCATCCAATGTCACCCTGCCTAATTCACACCTGAAGGCACACCACAGTTAGGAACTGTAGTCTTGTGAAAGCACCAACAGCCAAACTCTGAGTCAGAGTGGGGTCTTCTTGCAGGAAATAATGTCTGTGGGCCATTATGATTATGAGCAGCCCTTTGGACCTGCCAAAGGAGGGAAATAAAAAAGTCAGGCAGCTCCACTGCCAGCCCTTGCACTGGCAAAGCCACAGAGCATCCTGGATCACCCTGACTCCTTCCTGTGCCTCCATTTATCAGATCTGCTTCTTGACTCAAATATCTGTATCTTGAGACCATAAACATATCTGCAAAAAGCAAATAAACATCTGCTGAAGCAATGCTTCATTACTGAGGCTGGAGGAATTTCCAGGGAGTTTATAGGTTACGCATTATTTTAAATCACTCTGGTGCAGGGGGTAGCTTCATGTACTTTCCCAGTATAAATATATTCCATATTGATTTGGGAGCGTGGGTCTATGCTTTCCAAATTAGCTCTTCAGCAGAGAAACCTCCTTCAAATCCCCTGATGTCAGGGAAGAGCTTCCCTGAACTTCATGGAGTTTGGAATCCAAATAGAGCCTTTGGCCCCGAGTGCTCCCCGGGTAAATTCAGATGCTGTCAGGAACTGCCTGGGGGCAGCTACCCCTACCCTTCTACTCTTGGGATAATGTAACAAGAAAGAGTTATTTGACCAAGATGAAAATAAAAGATAACTCCAATCCTCCTTCTTTTGGGGGCAGAGGAGAGTAAGGAAACAATAAAACCCCACCGAGGTCCTAGACCTGGAAACTCACTTTTGGAGATGAATTTTTTGCAAAACAATCTGCAAGGGAAATAATTCATGAGCAGAAGCTCAGCCAGTGCACAGCTCCTTACACTCTCTGATCATCAAGCATATAAACTCTGCTGAAGCATCACTTCAATACACTTTTTGTTGAGACCAGGCAGCCAGCTGTAACTGACCTGAAACTGAATGTTTAGTTCAAGCAGCTAACAACACTATTCCCAACATTTTTTACTGAATAACATGATAATTCATGTGCTGATAGTTCTGAACTCTATACCAGATTTGAAAAAGAAATTAGAAACCATCTTTATGAACTGCTCAGTATGCTGAGCAATTGAAACCTCCTCATAACGACACAGGACCAAAGCTGGAATATTAAAACTGTCATTAAGTGGAATGCACACGAAACGCTAAAAAGTCTTTTGGCAAATTATTTCTTGATATAATGACATGCTATAGACCTAAATCTTAGTATAAGGCATGAAAAAAGACAGTTAAATCAACTTTGTTCATTTAAATATAATTTTAAAAGAGCTGGTGTTCGTCTCTTTATTGCTCAAGGATCTTTATCAATTTCTTTTGCCCTCATTTATTCCTCTTCCTTACTCCCACGGGGATGTCATTTGATTTATTGGGAATTAGTTCTTACAACTCATGAATGCTTTAAACTGTTTTCAGATTAATCATCCCAATATGTGTTAGTGTGGTGAGGAAAGCCCCCCATCGATCTGTGTGTTGGTGCACACCTGAAGCGCTCCCGACCCGCCGCTCGCCAGCGGCCGCTCTGCCTCAGCGACTGGAGACAGCTCCTTGTGGCACGGGCCCGGGGCTCCAATCAACTTAAAAAAAGGTCCTTCAGAGATGGCCACATTCTGCAGATATCATTTTGGCTATGGCTCTGCTGGTGGCAGATGTCAGCTTTCAAGCAAGGTCGCTTCCCAGCGCAGCAGTGACACCCACACAGGCTGCTGTGTTCTTACACAGGACAGAGACAACAGCAAAACATCTGTCTGTTAGGTTAATTTACTTCCATTGTAACTTCCCTGCTCATTGCTACCATTGGCTTATGGCTTACAAGGTTTTCCCCAGCCAAGTGGGGCTGTACCTTGGTTTTGTCCAGAACACCGTTCTCCCAGGGAGCTGCCAGGATGCCGTTGCTGATGGCTCCCTGGGGCTTTGAGAGGTGCTGCCTCCCCATGCACAAACTGCCGGGAGCTGCTGGGGATTAGGAAAGCCTCAGAGGAGAGAAGAGCTCTGTGCCATGCTCAGGAAGAGCTGAGAGAAAGGAGGGTGGTTTCTGGTTCTCCCTCTGCCAGCAGCACACAGTTTGGCTCCTGAGTTGAGACACTACAAAAAATCTGTTGATGTTTGAAGATTGAATAACTTGTTAATTATAAATTTTAATGGAGAACCGCTCCAAAATGGAATTGCAGTTCCACAGCTGATGAACTTCCAACCCTGCAGCCAGCAAAAGGGCTGCCAGAAACAGAGATGGCAGGGCTTGGTGTCCTCCCCACACACCCTCGATGTGCGGCAGCAGCGCCAACACCAACCAAGGAGCCCGGGGCAGCTGGGGGCTGGCGAGGCTCTGGCTGGAAGAGCTGGCAGCTCTCAGATGGGAGGCAGTAAACTCCCAAACTTTGCTCCAGCACAGGGTGAGGAACTGACACCTTCAGACAAAGTCCAGGTGAGGGCAGCGGGGACTTGGGGAAAGATGCAAAGTGCACTGATCTGTGTGGAGCACTGAGGGCTGGGAGAGGAGGCATCGTGCTGCTATCAACCAGCACCAGCTCCCTCAGTCTAGGCAGAAGTATTTGATGCAATATTGCAGTTTGTTTAAAAAAATGTCAATTTACCCATGGACTCAGTTGATTGCTGATTAATAGTAATTATATACATAAATCTGGATTAACCTGGAAGCTGGAGGTGCTCAAACTGTCAAATAACGGCTGCTTCCAGCCCTCAGCCAGGACATCAACTGTTTGTAGGGCTGAAGCTCAGGACTGAGCTGAGCCAACATTTGAGGCTAGTTTTAAGAAGCTGGGTCGATGCAAGCTACCCTGGACTCGTCTGGGGAAGGCAAGTGCTCCCTCGCCTCCCCAAGAGCACAGAGTTCAGTTGCATCCACCTCCCAAGTGCATTTACAAGCAGCAACACGGATCCTGAACACAACCCTCCACACGTGAGCTCCCTTCGATGGTCACTGACGGCACGCTGCGTTCCAGGCATGTGCTCAAACGCTCCGCAGCGACCTGCTTTAAGCCCCTCCTCTCTTCCAAATTAACCTCAGGAATATAATCTATTTATTTATATCAATTTAGACCCATCAATTAATGATGACAAGGCAATTAACTAGAATGCCAGACAGTAAAAAATAACCACATAATGCCTTCTTTAGAGGAAATCTATTATGTAATCCCAATCGGTCTTCATTAACACAAAGCATTCCAGTAAAAGGTAGTAATCTAGTTATGGTCTGTGAAATATGAAGATCCACAAAGTAATTTTTCAGAATTAAGAGTAAAGTACTTTTAGCAAATGGAAGCATTTTGCATTTTTCCTGCAAACCTTTGCAAAAAGCCAAAACAGTGTCACGACACAGCACAGCAGCACTGGACAGGTTGTGCAGGGTCACAAGAGAGGCACTGAAGCACCCAGTATCACTACGAGGCGCAAGGCAGCTTCCCGAGCATCTCCCTTGCCTGTGCTCTTTGGTTTCTAGATCAAGCCAAGAAGAGCAAGACAGCATCGATTTTCTCCATCACTTGTCCAGCTCTTGCTGCACAAAGACAGAGATGCCAGCAGCAGGAAAAATCTTCTCAAACTGCTGACCACAGCAGTCCTCAAACACCCCAGTAATCAGTTTGGGGGCTGAAAGCATTCAAGCTGGTGTTCTGGAGTTTTATTCAAACAGTGATCATGTACTGCTGACCCTCCTCCACAGCTCTCCTTCGCACAGGGCTCACGACCATCACAACAGAGAGGGACCCAAGCCCTCCCTCTGCCACCGGCTCAAAGGACTGAGCAAACCCCTTGTGCACAGAAAAAACATGATCTATTTGTACCAATATTCAGTGTGATGCACTTCAGAACTAATACACCGAGTTATTTTAATGACACTAATCCAGCTTATCCACTTTATCTATCAAAGGTCCCATTATTGGAAAAGTTAGATGAAAAGCCTACACAAACCCACAAATC
The DNA here is from genome assembly GCA_013401255.1 of Urocolius indicus. Lineage (NCBI taxonomy): Eukaryota > Metazoa > Chordata > Aves > Coliiformes > Coliidae > Urocolius > Urocolius indicus. The sequence continues at coordinate 166,673 of WBNH01008564.1, forward strand.
AGCCACTTCACATGGAAACCCACATTCCTCCAATTTTAAGCCTTATTCGCCTTCAAACCTATTAATAAACGAGATGATAAGAGAGAATTAAACCCAAATATAGAAACCCCGCAAACAAAGAACACAAACTAATACAAAGGAAAGGAGCCACTGCTCCAACGGTGCCCAAGCCGCTGAGCACTCTCGACTTATCACAGTTCCTATAGGAATGTGTTTACAACACAAACTCAATTATTGTCTTACTCTGATGTTTATCTTCTCTTACACCCTCTCAGCTCATCCTACTTTTGGATTTAATTACATTACAGTATTTTTTAGTTGAGATGAAACTACACATTTCCAGATTAATTCAGCCTGAACTAACTTTGATAATGGAAAATCCTTTTCCTATCATGCCCTAATTTGAGACCATCTAAGTTAGCATGAATCACTCTTTTAAACCCCGTGTCATCCTCCCAGAAAAGCCTCGCTCTCAGTCTCCAAACCTTTGACAGTTCCCCAGGTCTGCCCACAACCACCAGGCACGAAACAGAAACAAGATTTATTCTGGCAAACCTCAGGACACAGTTCTTGTAGAGATATTTCAGGTCTGCAATCAAAGGAGAAGTGTGAGATGAGAATTCAGGCTTAAAACATGCCTGGCACCAAGCTCCCCTCCAAAGTGGACACCTGAAGCCCCTCTCTGCTCAGTGGGACCCCACTGAGACATGAAGCTTTCCCCATAGACACCTTGTGACTCCCACTGCATCACCCAGTGCAGCACCAGCCACTTGTGCAAGGAAAATCCAGCCTTTCTCAGGGGCCCCATGAGCAGCTTTAATCCAAGCATGGATGTCACCATTTTCCTCTCACAAGTTAACCAACACAACTGCCAAACCCTAAGTGTATTTAAAATGTGCCTTCCTCATGTTCCGAGCTGACAGACTCAATTTAATCACTGTAACCAAGTTACAAGCTGTAATTGTGCTGGTGTTGTGCAAGATTTTAACTTTCTAAACCTTGACCAAACTATGATTAATATCAGTGAGAAACTAAGATTAAATGCTAGCTTCCCTACAAACTACATAGTCTGAAAGAAAACCACTCCTACTCGTTTTATGCTCTGTATGCATTACCAGAGAGTGCACAAACACCTTTTAAAGAGTCAGAAATCCCCTTGCGATCAATGCCCACCTTAACAATGCAATGCTCTCGTTAACAATGCAACTGTGAGACTGTGTCTGCATTTCAATCCAGAACACAGACATGAGGAACACAGATCTGTACACACCAGACCAGCTGCAGCAAAATCCTCGTGGTTTATCACTAGTAGCCCAGACACAATGACACCTGAGGCTCAAAGAGAGCAACCCCCAGATGCAGCACAGTACAGCATGGTGCAGGCTGTCACCCGCCATCTCCGCGGTCTCCTCACCTATCCTGAGGTCAGAGATAATTACCTACTCTAATTTCCCCCCTTCTGATGGAATCATAATACTATTAGGTCTAATACATTTACTACCAGGACTCAGCCAGAAAGTATTAAAACTTGTGAAAGTGACTTTGCAAATTACCAGCCAGTCACAGAGCTAACGAAGCGGGGCCCTTACAGGGGCTGGGAAATAATTCCCCAATTAGCAGAGGGCAAGCTGCTGCACGAGGAGAGATCTGGTCAGGAGCAAAAAAACTCCATGGTGCAAGAAACGATAATGCACACAGAGTCAGGCAACAGAGATGGAACAGGAGACAGGCTGTGGGGACACCTCCAGTACCACACACTGCCCAGCATTCGGCAGCTCTGTTTGTATGCACATCCCTTGCCAGAAACAGAAGCAAGGTTGGGGCAATGAGGTGGAAAGGTCGAGTTGCAAATGAAAGACTTGGCCAGTGGAGAAGGCTGCACATGGCTGTTCGTGTAGCAGAACCACTAACACCAACGGGTTACAGCCCTTGTAAGTAAGTTACTAACACTCACACCAATAGGAATATCCCACAAATACCAAACTGCGTTAATTAATTTGTTACAGAGCAAGAGTTCTGCATAATTTGCCCTTCGAGTAGTTTACTTAGCTAATTGCTTACCCAGCAAGAAGATCTCCCCTGCATGACCAATTTGTTACACAGGAGGATTAACCACCGAGACAGAAGTGGTCACCTTCCAGAGGGCACCAGAGCGATGGTGGAGGGAAGCTCCATACGCGCCTTCGGTCCTCAAACCCACACACCCACCATGCAGACTGTGCAGGAAAGTACCAATAACCTGTGGGACCCTGTGAGCATTGGCTTCACACCTCTCCAGGGGAAACCATGGGAGACCAAAGCTCCCCTTTCCAGGACAAGTGTCCCCAAGAAAATGGAGAAGGCCACAGATAAGACACCACAGCTCAGGCTTTACTCCCACCTCTGTCCATCTCCATCACCACTGTTCGAAGCAACACGGTTCACCCATTGCTTGCATTTTACAGTACTGCTTACAACACCACAACAACTCTCCTTGTAAGGAACGAGTCCTCCTGTCATCTCTGTCACTCGCTCGAGTTCTCCACTGGTGTAGGATGAAGCAGAGACAAAACCAAACGGCTGATTTGTGAAACGCTGCGTTGTTGCGGGAAGCCGAGCTGAGCAGAGCTGTCAGACCCACTCACCATCTCCCAGCCAGCAGAAAGATGGAACAAGTACAGATGTTATTAGTCTCATTAAAATCTTGCAAATTAAACAGTGAGAGGGAACGGCCTTATTTATCTTAATTTAGTTCATCATTGACATTTATAAAATAAATACAGAAATAATACTACGGGCACAATTCACTCTCACTGGCAGCAGCGGGAGCCGCTCGCGCTCAGAGGCAGCACGGGCAGGGATGCTGCTGCCTGACTGCTGGGAGAGGAGCCTGACAGTGCCTGCTGCTCCTCCTCTCCTTAAACACCTCCCTGTTGTACGAGATCCTGCAGTGGGCATGCCAGGATGTGGGGCTTCATCTACACAGATAGAAGGTAACAGCCTGCAGCACTCCAAGGTTCAGGTGTGACAGCCCAGCGCTCCCTGGCTCCATCACAGGAGGAAGGTGTGATTCACCACATCCACCAGTCCTGCACTTTTGATCACAAGAAGCTACAAACACCCCTCTGCAGCCACACACAGCCTGTTCAGTGCATGCACCAGCACTCAGCTGTTACCTGCCCCTCCTGAGAGGAGTTGTTTCTATCACTGTCTTGACCAGTGCTCAAGAAATCATCATCGCGTGACTGATTTTAAAGCAAGGCCACATTGGTCAGCATCTTCGCGCTGCACGTGGCACTGTTAAAGTTGGCTGGAAAGAGCAGTCAAATGGTGCTCTCCAGCACATTCTGGCTCTCCAGCAAACAGGCACGACAGCTTTGCCAGAGCCGATAAGATTTTACTGTTAATTTTGTAAAAGCGCCAGGCATCTGAGCAGCAGGCAAACAAGACAGCCCAGGACCACAGCACACTGCTCTCCAAGTGGAAAAAAACAGTGCTCTTGGGGTAAGAGGAGCAATTTTTAGGCAAAACTACATTTCCCAGAATTAAAAAGAATTCGTGGACCATGGGAGAAAAAGTTTCAACTTTGCACCATGACAGAGGTGGGCAGCAGAGGACGGGGGGGATCCCCACCGCCAGCAGCTACATGGCAGGGCAGGTCCCGGGAAGCCTCTTGAGCATCTCAACTCAAATCAGGTTTCTAAAGCCCCCTTGGGATCAGCGAGGCAGTTGCAGCAGCAGCAGGCTCAGCCTCAATGGACCGAGCCAGGCAGTGCTGGGAGGAGGGAGGAGGTGATGCTGGCTTTGGGACTCGCTGGGACGGCAGCTTAAGAGTCACCACCAAGGAGACAACAGGATTCTGGCAGGAAAGCTTCCACTTCTCATGTTCCACTGGGAGGCTTGTGATGGGCTTTTACTGCTGCTTTATTTCCCGAGAATCAATAGAAAACAATAATCCTCTGGCCCAACGTAAAACACGTTGCAAAACAACGAATCATCACGTGGGACACCTCGGGACGAGGCCTTGTGTTTAGTTCCAGAAATGGGACAGTTAAGGACTCAGCAGACTCCTGCTTCCCAGTGCTGGGGATCTCCACTGCACACTGAGCGTGGCCACAGCAAAGTGTTTATCTAATTAACAAACTTTCCCCCCTCAAAAGCTCTACTATAACCAGGCAAAAGAATGGTGTCGTTTTTACATTCCGTCAGTAAATTACTGGAAACAAAAAGGCAAGATGGGAATTATCTGAGGGTATGAGAGTTAAGGTACATTTTAATTAAAACAAAAAGACCAAAGCTGCGATGCAGTGTCATAAAGCAGATCATTTTACAGCTGGATGGTCTCTCTCTGATGTACTTGAAACCCATTTTTAAGTGACATAAAGTTTAACATACCAGTACATCTGCCTACCCACCAGATTCTACACGGAATCTAAAGTTTAATTGTATTTAAGTATTGTTACATCGCACGGAGCAGGAATGCCAACCAAGTGTAACTCCGGGAGAGTCCTGGGCAGACTTCTGTAAATCTGTGTTTCTCAGGACTAGGGAGACAGAAAAGAAAAACCTCAGCCCCTGTGCTCTCAGCCTTTGTGTTTGTTGCTGGGCTCAGCAGGTCGCTGCACTCCTCCAGCACACCCTAACAGCTGCCTCCACGGGACACAGAGCTGCACATCCTTGGTGATACATCACGCACAAGGAGCCTCCCACAGGACTGTCCCCTAAACACAAGCACAGGGAGGCGCAGATCCTGGAGAACAAACCATTTCTGCAGACATCCAGGAAGACCACAACCCCTTCAGAGAAATCAAGACACTACAAGCCTGGCAGCGTGTACGTGAGCAGCACGTGCACCTGGCAAGCACACAGCTACCAGCTTAGCAAGTGATTCCTCATGCCACAGCAAGACAAACGCCTGCTCATTACCTACAAACACTGCTATCCAGCAAAAAAAAAACCCAACCAGGCTCTGTAGCCAGCTCCTCATCTCCTGACAAACGTGGTTTGTTATACAAATCAATTTGTATTCTTCCCATCTGAATGGCAGGTCCTCTGTGCTGCACGGCTCCGGCTGCTCATCACGCGCAGGGCACAAATCTCCTCCTCCCAGTTCCAGGTTTCCATCACACACCTGCTAACGCACTCACAGGCAATTTAAATCATTCTATATCTGCAATAAATATTGCACTGTCTCCATCTGGAAAGTGAAGCATCCACTCTTTAGACACAAGGCCCCCTTTCCCCAGGCCTTGGGCACCCCGATCGCTGCTGCCTCAGGGTAGGAGAGCGTGGAGAGCCGTGACACCAGGCTGCAGCCCAGCACTGCAACTCCAGTGACAGGCTTCCTGGAGGGAAACAACTTTGCCAATAAATAACCCCAATAAACAGTTTATTTTTAATCAGCTGGTATTTGCAGACCATTAAGATGCAACAAGCAGTCTCAGGCACTCTCTCTGAACGTTGTTTTTGATGGAGAATGTATTGGAAAAAATGAGAGAATATCATTAAAGGTTAATTATGAGCAACTTAAAGGTTATTTTTGCATATCTCACCTCCTGGACAAAGGATGCTTCTTTATCACCATACCAGAATACAAATTAAGTTGCAAAGCCTCTAAAGCAGTATGAACAAATACCATTTTTCCTGGCCCTTCTGCAGCCCCTGCACACCACTGAGGAAAAGGCTGCTCCAAAGTGGTCCCCCAACAGCAACTAAATCCTCCATCCTTCTCGGTACCCTTCCACTGGAAGCATAAAACACATGAAAATACTGAATGGTCTGGCAGGTCTGGATCCACCCATCAGGAGTTTCAGCCCAAAAACCCCTCCCTGCACATTTTTATCTTTCTTCTGCTCAAACTGGGACAAAGGCAGCCCCTCGCTGACTTGGCTGGCAGCTTGCTGAGCCCACATCACCTGGGTCAACAGAGAGAGACTCACTTGTATCCTCTGAAACCCTGAGCATCCTCCCACCCCTGTAACCTTTGATGTGGAAACAGACCCTGCCCAACTTCTGAACGCCAGTTTGGTCCAAAACCGAATGCCACGTGTTTTCCTTGGCCGTATCTATCACCAGGGAAAGCTTCCCAAGCCTTGCTAGAGGCAGACAGTAGTTTGCTGAATAATTTCATCATTTTACTATCAGATAATTGCTTTTTCTGACGATTCCATGGTTTTTAGGGTTCTCTGCCTCTCCAGGACTCTCTGACTCTGTGTGGGAGCCTCCACACCCCAGCACCATCATCCCTCACAAAGCCAGGCAGCAGAGACAGGACGTGCATGCACCAGCCACGGAGCCAGCACCTTTGGAACTGTGCCCAGGTGACGTGTGACAAAGTCAGAGCCTGCTGACCAGCACGGTGGCTGCACAGAGATCAGCAGGCTGGAGGAGCCAACCTTCAGCATCCAGGACAGGTGAATCCCATCCACAGTGTAAATATGGACATCTCACTTTGGTTGGCCAAGTTGGTCAGTGCTGTCTTCTGGTGCTGCCAGTTAAACACAAAGGGAAGAAGCCAGATGTGCAGGAGTCCCAGCTTCCACCTGGTGCCCAGGCAGGATCAGTCATGGGAAGGGTTTACATGAAACTGGTGAAGATCTGCGTCAGGCATTCCAGCGCCCCAGTAATTCTGCCATTAGGCCACATTAAAACAAATGGTGTGAGGTATTAAAGGAATTCATTATTGGCAACTCAACACCCCTAGACAACAGTATCTACAGATCTATATGAATCAATGCCTCTTAAAACCATCTCCATACTGTTTATCCTCTTCAGGGTTAAATAAAAAAGAAGAGTAGGAAATACTGAGAAGCAACCACTGAGAGTCACGACATCTGTAAAGTGTAAAGAGAGACGTGCCACGTTCAGCAGGGACTGTGTCAGGCAGCATTCCATGCCAGAAAGAGGTGACAGCACACACACTGCTTCCGATGAAGGAAAAACGGGTCATGTGTGACCCCAAACATGTAAACGGGGTTTCCAGCAGCATGAGCAGAAACCTCAAGGTTTCAGCAGCGCCCATAGGTGAGGCTGATGGTCCTGGACCCCAGGAGGAGTACAAGCTACGTGGGAAGGCTATGAAATGCTAAACGAGGCTTCAAGAGTAATTTTATCTGTGACAATCAGAGTGGAGATGGACAGAACTTTTGCCATTGATCACAAGCTCTGGGATGTTGCCTGTTCACGAGCATGAACCTCAACACGGAGCCTCCAGGTCACTTTGCCAGTGCCAGGGCTTCCTGGCAGCAGGACGTGGGACGGCCCTGCACAGAGCTCACTGCAGAGCTGTCTCCCAAGGTAATGACCTAACACAGCAAATTAATTCCAAAGCACAATTGTTTTCAATCTTCATTTAAACCCAACCTTAGTTAATCTCATTTTAATGACATAGGAAATAGAAATTCCCTTATTAAAATAAGTTATGAATATTTAGCACCCTATTTTTTACCTGAAAATTGAATAATTCAATTAATTTTACTATTAATTATTTAATACAAAATTAATACACTGTGAGATCCTCACTTGTCTTTAAGAAGCCCCCAATAAAGAGATCCAAGGTAAAATGTTTGTTAAGCCGGACCTCTGGACAGATAAGGAGTGGAGTGTGGTCCTTGGGCCACGGGCAGTGGGACAGAGAGGAGGAGAGGCTTTGGGAACAGTGCTGAGCCCATCCCTGCCCCATCCCAGCTCCTGCCCCAGCCCCTGCAGCGAGGAGGGCTGGGCCTGGCACAGGGCTCAGCACACACCTTGGTGCTCTCCAGGGAAGCCCCGTGGTCTCTTCTCACTTTTACATCCCCCAGGCAGTTTTGCTGAAACAATAATTGTATTAGTTCTTCCTGCCATGCTGCCTCTAAATCTCATTGCAGACTGGCACCCCCGGCTCCAGCCTAGGCACAAGGCCACATTTAACATAGTAAATTGCATTTCTCAGGAAATTTCAAAACTCTGGAGCCAGCAAAAATCACTGAAAAAATATCAGAGGAAAACAGCCACTGCTCTGAGTGCATTTTAATCGGGAAAAGTGATTCCTAACCAGTCTAACGCAACCTGCATCCCCTGTTCCAGCGACCAGCATCAGCCAAAGCTGAGGTGACACGGTGTCTGTGATGAAAGGAAGCTACCCTGGCTCGTCTGTGGGACGTGAGCTGGGGGGAAGCCTCAGCTGATGGTGGGGGCTGTGAACCACCCTCCCAGTGAAATGGGGACCCTGTCTGCTCTCCTCCAGACGCACCGACGGGGCTCAGCCTCTGTGGCCATCACTGCTGCCGTTTGGAACTGAGTCTTGACAGCTCTGCAATGCCTTGGGTTGGGATTTATCCATGGGAATCGCTGGCCAGGCTGTTGTCCCCACCTGCCACACCAAAGCGACGCTTCTCTTCCCCGTGCCAGGAGAGGGGAATTACACTGCTAAAAATAACCCAGTAGGTAGCAGAAGTGAAACGGAATTACCCCAAATGCATGCTGACAGCGTATGTAAATCGTTATTGATTTGCAGGAGCAGGCTGCCACCCAACTTTTTCAGTTGCAGAAATATTAATCACTGCCAAGTCACATCACCTAAAAAATGGCATCTGGATTCTTTCTGGGCTGAAAATCCCACATCCAGGAATCTTCCTGTACCGGCCACTTCACGTATCGCTACGAGCAACAGCTGGTCACAGTGTCAGCCTCCTGAAACAGCTCCTCTGAAACCCTTCTCTTCTGGGCTTTGTAAGGAAGGGAAGGAGAACTTCACACTCGCTGTCCCCAGGCCCGTCTGGCTGCACCGGCCACACAGCAGAAACGTGAATGCAATGCAGCAAGGGGCATAAGCACATCCAAATCGCATTCCCAGCTGGAAAACTAACCTTGCTGCTTCTGCTCAGAGCCAAGCCTTTCTGGGTGCCTGAGCCCTGCTTCTGAAGCACAGGTGAGGCTGTGTCGGGTCACTCACTCTAGAAATGGCGGTTACAGGCGGCACTTGGAACAGAGCAGCGATGTGTCTTCATCTAGCAGAACGGGTTTTTTCCTAAGAAAGTCATCTTTGTCATTGAAATTCCAGTGCAAATAACAATTAGGTTCCACTTGCTACACAAATGTCAAGTAATTTTGGTTTGCTGCCACGATTTGCATTTGAGGCTGGAAATGTCAGGCTGGGGCTCGCTGCCTCGCAGGAGGCTCCACGGGCACACCCCGGCTGGGGCTCTGCCGTGGGTTACACGGCACCTTATCAACTCACCAAACACCACTTCAAGGAAACATCAAGGCTGATGCCTTGTTAATTTATGTTGATAAACTGGAGCGCTCAAAAGACTGTTGTAATAATATTCCAGTATATCAGCATATCTTACCCATTAGAGCCACTCAACCAGAAGCCTTACAAAAAAGCTGTTTTAGAGACCTTTAGAAGCTTTCTCTATCACAATGGCATCATAAGAGGGTTCCCTCTCCAGCCATGACCAAAGCAACACCTGCCTGATTCCGTGTCATAACACGGGAACTCCTTTAGAAGGAAGAGATGGAGACCTGAAGAAGCAGCAAACATGGCTCGAAACAAACTCTTCCTCTTCAGCCACCTTCTGCAAGAGCTCAGTAAGCTGCGAGGCTTCAAAGCTCACTGCCAGGCAGCTCACAGCAGCAGGGACAGCACAGCAGCCCCTTTGAGGGAAGCTGAGCTGAACTTCACCGAAACCCCAGCACCGACATCCACCGCAGCCGCCAGCTCCCAGAGCGCATCATCCCACGGCCTGCCGTGGCAATCCATCCAGCAGCAAGTCCTCAAATCACACTATACATCATCTTATTAAGAAATTCTATAAGTGTCGGTGGTGCAATTCATTTTTATTAATTTCCTGAGATCAAATTAGCGGCCCCCACAGCAGCAAACAAAGAACAGGGAGTGTTCCAGTTCAGTGCCAGATCGATGCCATTAATTCAGTAATACCAAGAGCCCTGATTGTCTGAACTCAGCATTTAACTCTTCCAATTAATTTTCATATTTAAAAAGAAAAAAAAAAAAAAAAGAAAGAAAACGAAGTCAACGATTTCAGAAGGTCCTTGAGCAGCCACCACAACTTCCCTTCCCCTGGGACATCCTCTCTTTCAAGTGTAAACACGCAGGAGGAAGGTGACAGGAACCGGGAAATTACTTTGGTGCATTGCCTTTAGCAAACCAAACTCTTAAACTCAAAAGACACTGCTGCAAAAGCATTTATAATCCCCTGTCTTTAATGATGCCCTGTATATCCACACTAGTGAATATGTTTTCTGACCACTTAATAGGCTGCTCTGGCAAAGCTTCAGCAAGAAATTGTTTTGCATCAGTTCTGAACCGTGGATGACCAGGTCAGAAGGAACTCTTCTCTAACATTATCAAATTACCTGCTGTCCTGCGGCCAAGAAGGGAAGTGAAACAAACCACTTATGCATTCACCAAGGTGAGATTCCCAGCTGCCATCACCAGCAAAGGTCCATCTCAGGGCCCCTCAGCCACCGTGGCAGCTCTGGGACTCAGAGAATCGTTTCAAAAAGCAACCGTGTTCCCAAGATGTCCCTTTGCAGATGTCACAGACACGTTTTACACGACAAGCAGGTGATTACCTAGAGATGTCACAAAAACCACAGAAGACACTGGGGCAGGGGGGTGATATACCAGCTAAAATGGCATTGCTGCTCTTCTCCACATTTCATGGGAAGCAAGTCGTTTCTGCCGTGACTGCTGCTGCACCACCCTCTGCCACTCTCCATCCTCCCCTCACCTGGGAGCCTGCACCACCCAGGCAACTCCTCTGTCCTGTTCCAGGGCCAACCTCACCCTTGCGTCTCACCGCAATTTCTGCTCCTGACCATTACCAAGGCAACAGGCTGCTCAGGATGCCGCTGACCCTGCAGCGGATGGCAACAGGATGCAGGATGCTAAAGAAGGGTTTTCTCCCACCTCGGCCCCAGCAGGCTCCCTCCAGTAACCCAACCCTTGTCAGCAGCCAGGAGGTGGAGTGGGAAAGAGCAAAAAGGAAAAAACCTGCAACATCAGAAAGCAAGAGTCCTGCTTTGTGTTAGTGAGACATGTGGAAACTTTGCAAGCATGAACACAGCTGAAACAGCAGGAAAACTTCTGCCCTGAAACTTCAGGAGGGGGCTCCCAGGGGAGCACAGGAGTTAAACATTCACAGCAGCACGAAGAAGACGCGACATTTACTGAATAATAAACTGCAAACACGTCTGTTAATGCGAGTTTTTGGGATCTCCTTGCCATGAAACACTTAACCCCAGCAAGAAAAACACCAAAACGCAAACAGTCCCTGCGACTGCATGTTAAACAGGCAGAGCACAGGGAGGGCTCCGCGCCGTTTTACTTATTTAAAGCTGGAGGCTGCAGGGAGCACTGTCAAGATAAATAGCCTGCAACCTCGCCCAGAGGCTTTCAGATCCATTCATCTGAAGGGATACATTCAATTAAATCCTGAACAATCGGGTTAAAACTTTAACCTGTCAAGACTGCAGCTGTTCCATTTTTAATCAATCTGATTTCATTCAATAAAATGCTCATTAAGTCAATTAATGAGAGTTTGGTGTCACAAGCCATCAAGCATGACTGGAAGTTTTCACTCGGTGGCCAACGCATTGATTAGCGAGTCAAGTCATCAGTGAGAACGAGTCAATGTGCTGAAGCATGAGCAACGTTACCTTGTTTTAGGGGAAGTTGTTAGCCATTCTTCATGCTTTTCAAACGTAATTAAATAAGCTGCAATTTCCTGAAAGAGAAACGCAGAAAGAAAAGAAACAGTTATTTGCATGGCTGTGTTGGAAACCAGAAAGCTTAATAACAGAGAAGTTTTATAAGAGAGACAGGGAGACTCCAGCCCCGGGTTAGGTCTGCAGCTTAAATCAGGTTTTGACTGAAATTAGTGCGCTCGGTCAACACCACCAAAGCCAGACTCAGACAACGTAACGAAGAGATGCAAGTGAGGAAAGGCATTAACGTTCTCCAGCACAGACAATCTGCTGGTGACTGTGGCGACCGCGGCAGCGCGGAGAGCCTGGCGTTACGTCAGGAGGCAAAGGGGAGGCAGCGACAACACGGACACGGGGAGCTAAATTAAATATTTAAAAATAGAACAGCATCACTGTGGAGAGAATTAATGAATTATTAATCGTTGCCATAAAAAGCCAGCGGGTGACATCAACATAAGTCATCGCTCCCACTTGCAGGAATGATACGGGCGATTACTTCCAGATCAGAACCGATTTGTTTGTAGGAAATTATTGGCGCTGGTGAGATAATTCACAGGGGACGGCTGCCCACCAGCCACCTCGGTGCGATCCCAGTGCAGCAGCGGGGCAGCCACAGCACAGACAGCCTGAGCCAGGAGAGACCGGGGCGATCCGTGCTGGAGGAGCCGCGGGACCAGGGACTGTCTCCAACCACGACAGCTGCCATCACCGCACCAGCCACCTCGAGATGGCCAAGGACCCCTGCAAGAGGCTGCAGTCCACAGGCTGCTGGAAACAAGGGGTTTTTCCCCACACACGAAGACATGCTCAGAAACACAGAGGCTTTTGATAGCTCTCTCCCGAAAACTGCCTCCCAGCTGGGTCCAGAGTCTCCCTTCTCAGAGAGACCTGCAATGGCAAAAGCTATGCAGAAAGGTCAGGGAAGCAGCCTTGAATGTTCAACTGCCTCAAATTAGCCCATGTGCAGTTCAATCTCCAGAGGTGCTGCAACAGAAGCATCCACAGGCTGTGCCATTGCGAGGTCACACACACACACACACACAGGAGATGGGTCTTTCGACCAGGAGATGGGTTTTTTTCTCTCTTTCTTTTTTAAAGATAGTTCTGTGTAAGGGTTGTAGCTGCATAGTACCAAAGCTAAAAAAAATCCACAATGCTCTCCAACCAGCTGGCCCAAGCATCTGCTACAGCCACAAAATGCAATTATATTACTCCCAAACGAGACGTAAAAATATCTTGTTTCCAATACTCTTGGTTTTAAGACTCATACTTAATGTCCTCCGGGTATTGCAGCAGTGCCAGATCTCTGTGTTATGTACTTTATTAGAGTTGTGTGAATGTCATATTAATGACTCCTGACCAACATGTTTACACTGCAAATAAATTCTCCCAGAATCCACCGCCGCACCCTTCGCTTCCCGAGCCCCACTCTGCGTTCCTAAACCATCACCGTGGCAGCACCGTGCCTGTGTGAGCCAGGAGGAGGAGCAGCCACACGAGGCTCTGGAAACACCTCTGTTTAATTTCTGGCTAATTGCCGTGTAAAATTCAATATCCCAATAACCCAGTGCAGCTCTCCACGGGACGCCGGGCGCTGGCGCAGCATCTACACTGGTGACCTTCCCGGAGAACGCGTCAAACCCCGCACTGCTGCAGGGGCTGCAGCTGAACCAGATGCCAGTCCTAACATCCACACACTGCACGGCCAAAAAGGTCTGACCACAGATTCCTATCAGGCTGTGAAGAGGCAGCACCCATTGCTCCCCCAAGAGTTACTGACACAGCATCAAAGTCACAGCTTTGACACAGGGTACGAATTGCAGCAGCCAGCCCCTGATTTCGTGTATAGACACGTAAACAAGAAACCACCCCAAAACCTGCAACTAAAATTCTTACAAAAAGATGAAGTCAGATCTCTGCTTTATTTTACAGCCAGTACAGTCATTTCCACCAAATGTGCTGTAGTCTGCAGAGTTTTATTCCCAACACATGTCATGTTATGTCCTTGACCCCACAGCGAGTTAAGCTTTGGAGGCACTAGGAACAAGTGGATGGCAAAGAGAGAGCTCTCCATCCCTCCTCTCTAACACCCGAGTCCCCAGGATGCTCCTCGCGGGTGGCCTGCATGAGCAGGCACCTACAGAAACAAATCCCTTTGACACAGAGATGGATCCAGATGATTCACCCTCAAAATCCTGCAAAGACAGGTTTGGTGGCCTTCAGATGAGAACGGGATTTTGCCCATTCCTACTAAAATTCAACGTGCCATAGGAGAATAAAGCAATTTTTAACTTTCATGGCTGAATATACACATTGCCATAGCACAGAAAACAGAAGTACTTCAGGTAAACAAACATCAGTCTTACCCAAGGCTTGCCTACTTTAATCCTTCCAGCCAGCCTATACCCTGCACGCTCGAAATCTTCATCCTCAAACTGCCACTGATGGGAGCAGCTGCAGCACTGAGACGCTCCCTTTCAGCAGCAGAACATCAGTTTCCACGCCGCTGGCCTGGGCCTGCTCAGCAAATTTGGCAGAGCAAAGAATAAGCTGCAGATCGATGCTGCAGGCGCAGAGGCGACCCCACGAATCCCACACACACACACATTACTGAGGCAGCTCCTACCCCTGCAGCAGCAGCACGGAAAGCCACGGCTCCACCAAGACTTCAATCTGGATCTTCAGACAACTCAGACCATGTAATTCAATTCTTCTAACAGGATAAAAGAAGGATCTGCATCAACCAGGATAGCAGCTCCCCCAGGCTTCCTGCTTAATGATATATTACAGCCTGATTTCCCCCTCCAGAGGAAATACCTTGGATAACAAGGAAAATCTAGCTCATGGCAGCACCACAAATTAACATCTGCAGTAGAGAGACAGTGAATTCCAACTACTCAGAATTACAGGGACTGCCATGCAAAGGGGGCAACCCCATCCAATAAACTCCTGCGCTGTCTGCTCGCCCTGAAACCCCATCGCTCAGAGCACCGCGTCCTTCACCCGGACGGTGAGGGGCTGACACAGCCTCAGCAGCTGCTGCGCTGCAGGGTCTCTGACCCGGCTCACAGAGCTGCTGGTGCAGGAGCCACAACCAGACAGCGCAGAGCCGGGGTAAGGTTGGGTGTCGGGAGGCTGAAGGGTCCCCAGGCACACGGCCCCGCAGCGGAGCAGCCGCAGAAACCCCGACTTGCGGCTTGACACCTATGTGCAAACTTCTGTCACTACATAAGCACCAAGGCTCGGGGAGAATCATCTCTCGTCTGCCACCTCAAACTGGAGCAGAACTGTGAGAAACAGATGACTCTGTGATGCTCGCGGCAAACGCGCTCTCTCACACACACAGAGCCAGGCGAAAGGACCAGTTTCCAGGGAGAGGCAGCTTCCAGGCACTGGGGTGAACCCTGAACTGGTGCTGCACAGCAGGGAAACACACAGCAGAGCTGCATGCACCAGGCACAAGAAGCAGAGGAGCTCAGCAGCAATCAGCACCCACAGCCTGGATGGGGAAGGTTTGTCCCAGGGATGGGATGTCCAGGAGCAGAGTGGGCGGGGTGCACTGGGGAAAGTTTCTCTGCTGTTCGCAGCAAACTCCCTTTAAATCTCATTCTTAACATTTTCAGCTCTCTGTAACGATATGACTTTGTGTCCATCACTCCGGAATGTCCCTGCAAACTGCAGAATCCGGGGCTGGCAGCAGACAGGTACCGCAGGTGCAGCACTGGACACACTGAAGTCAGAGGCAGAAGCAAAGGAGATATTTTTCATGGAAGAGACAACACAGGCAGCACACTCTAACAAATCTGCAGCCAAGCAGCTCCTCCAAGCAAAGCCACAAGGGCGAGCCCAAGCAGCTCAACTCAGAAAAAAAGTGCTATTTTCTTCAAATCCGTTGGCGTGGTGAGGAAAGCACCACCTGTGAGATGCAAAACACAGGGACGAGGTTTCTGAGAAGCCTTGAAGCCACAGGCAGCACAGAAGGAGCTGCAGCTGGGAGCACCCAGCACTCCAAAAACCCGGAGCCTAACTCACTCTGAGTAGCCCGAGTCCGGAAATTTTCCTCCCAAACACCACACTGATGCTGCTCCTTACAATGGATTAATTGCTGCGGACTTGTTGCTATATGCATATTGCAAAAATCAATCTGACAGGCCCAGAAGAAGGCAGCGAGACTAACACTGATGTTCTATCAGACTAACACTGATGTTCTATCAGATGAACGCTGATGTTTCATCAAGAGTTTGCAAGAGATGCTGTTTTGAAGTACCTGGCTGTCTGTGCTTGGGGGCATAAGCAGGGCTGCTAAGGAAGGGCCAGTGCCTGCCAGCTGCTTGGGGCATGTACCCCTTTGTCACACCAGCACCAATCCTCCTCCTGGAAACAGGCAAAAGAAGCAGATTTATCACACGAAGACACAGAGTCGTTAAATAATTAAAAACAAAACTATAGGCACAATAAAAGCCCTCTGATAAACCCCTGCATTTTAATGTGTGTTAATTCCCCTAATGATTCACTCTGTGTATCTTACAGGGTCAAATCAATGTCTTCACCAAAAAATTCAATTACATCCCATTCATCGTATCTTTGGAGCGAGGCTATTGTTTGCTTTTGTCTCCCATCAAACCCTTTTTCCATTGCCTCTTGCCTGAGATTACAAACAAAAGGCAGCGTGGCACCAGCAAGGTCAGACGAGACAGAGCCAGGCTTTGAAACCCCAGCGCTCTGTCCTCAGCTTCGCTGTTTAATTATAACCGGAGCAAAGGAACTGGAAGGACAAGGCACACTCCCTGTAACCGCCCAGCTCATTGTCACTGGGAGTCCTCCAACACAAGGGTCAGGGGAAGGGGCATCGGGTGGACCCCAAGGCCACCCCAGAGCATCTCTGTGGCCAGGGCCAGCAGCCCCTGGGTGGGGATGTCCCCACCCAGCCCTGCAGCCCCTCTAAACTCAGCTTTGGAAACAACATCAGAAGTAAACGGAGTAAGTGTGGCTGAGAAAGGCTGAAATACTGAAAGCCATGTAGATCCAGCTCTGTCTCTGACCCTGCCTGCCTCCCACCTAAGCCTGCAGGACTGAGCCCTACGTTCATACCTTACAAGACACTGAGGAAAGAAGTTCACCGGCTGATGGAAACTCCCTTTAAGGCAGTTAGATAACACTAAAGTCACACACGTTATGTTTTATCTTAAACTTATTCACATAATCCAGTGGTTTCATTTATACATTGTTGTTGCTTGGCCCAAAAGCATTTTATGCAAGTGAACATCTACTTTTATTTTGCACTCCGTTTGTTAAGGTTTGTTAGTTGGGATGCAAAGAGCCATCACCTTTAAAGCCAAGGTATCTGCATTAGACAGGATGCAGCTGGGCTACGGCATCTCCAGACAGCTGCCTCCAAAGCCTTTGCCATCCCTCTTTCACCGGCTTTGCACCAGCAGCCTCCCACTGGAGCTCACGGCGAAGCCTCGTGCGAACCAAGCAGAGCAGGGAGCTGCAGATGTTGCAGCTCAGGGCTCAGGGTGCTGTGCTGGCAGGAGAGGCCGCACTGAGCTTCCCCCAGCGCTACGTGACTGCAGCTCCTCGGCCGCTTCAATATTTAACGACGGCACATCAGCATCCCGAGCTGCGGCAGCGCGGCCTGGCCTGGCCTCACCCGGCGCCCGCGGCACCAGCGCCGCAGCCCGGCCATGCCCCAGGAGCAGCAGCCTGCAGCAGCTCGCTGCAGAGCACCCGTCCCGTGCTGCACACAGCTGTGGGGAAGCGGGCTCGTCTTTATGTGCAGGACTAAAGAGGCCATCGTCGCTGAGCAGGGTGGGCAGGGGGCTGAGGCCCTCCAGGAAAGCTGCGGGCTCGGTTCTGCTCTAAGCTGAAGGACTTGCAGGGGAATACACACGTTGTTCAGAAGGAAAAGTTACAAGAGCTCCGAAATCCACAACAAAAAACTCCAACAGTAATAAATCATCACTTTAAAGAAAGTCTGAATTTGGAGTTATTCCTTTGTACAAATTATGCACATCCAAATTAATGACTGAAATGTGTGTTTCAAGAGAAAGCAGGAGAGTTTGTACACATCTCTGGATTTATACCACGGAGCTAATAAAGTTGTGATCTCTAAAGCAAGCACATTTATTCCCTTAGGAAATCTCCACGTCCTGACTGTTATAAAGACAAATTCCAGCCCATCACTTCCCTACCGTCCTTCCTCTCCAAAATGAAAATACAAATTCATGTTGATTATGCAGCATCTTCTCAGCTGGGATCAACCTGTTTTCATTTTCTAGCTGTCCTCTCTCTCAAAGCCATTAATATTCTGAATATTACAACCACAAACCGATCGGAAAGCCACACAGAGCAAGTCCTCGCTACCTTGTTGAGCATCACTGGAACAAAAATTGCAACACCCTTTCATCCGTCCCGTTGTTTGGCTCAAAACAGACAGAAATAGATTAAAACTTCATTTTAAATGTATTTTCCTAATTAAGGGTACATCAACTAATATAGCTAATCAGATGGAAGCTGGGTTTTATTATCAATACCTGCAGCTGACTATTGAATCATTTACCATCACCATGGGGCTCCTGCCCAGGGACAGGGAGGCTGCTGGGCACAAACCTTCACTGCACCTCTGATCCCCCACGTGAAAAACAGCACCAGTTCCCATTTCCTCAGCACCCTTACTCGGGGGAGATCTGCTTTGCAATGAGGTCCCTGCCTTGTCAGGACTCAGAACTTCACCCTCTCAGAGCTGGTGCAAATTCCTCCTCTGCAAAGATGAGGCGCTGCTGGGAAACGTGGATCCTGCACCCCTGACGCTCCTCCCTCTGAGCACCCTCGCCCTGGGGATGCCCTGTGCCATCAGCTGCATGATGGCACCTATGCAAAGACACTCTCCTTTGCCCTGTGCTCCACCACCACAGCTCCCCCAGCACATGCCTGGTTTTTCAACACCCATTTTCTGGCAGACAGAAAAAATAACAAGTCACCTGGACATGGAGACTTCCCAAGCCATCACCGCTGGGGTCCCAGCTAGTTGCCTGGGGAAGAAAAGGCTTCTCTTTATTCCTGGAGCAATAAACCAAACCCCACTCTGGAAGAGTCTTAAAGGAGATTTATTTTGCAGAAGTCGTTTTAGAGCCTCTGCGTCGGAGAGGGTGATAAACATTCCAGCTTTCCCCAGTCTCCACTGCTGCCGCGTGTGCCCCTGGGAAACGGCAAAGCAATAGGAGAGGGGGGAAGATTAAAAGAGGGGAACAAAAGATTCGTTGCCAAAACCTGGCACTGGCAAATGTGACCCAGTGACATTCACCCACAACGATGTGGGGATGAAGAGGCAGAGCTGAGCCCTATTAGTGGGCTCACACACAGCAGAGGCACTTAGTTATACCCATAAAAATATCATTAGGTAGCTTGAAGCAGACCTCTTGGTCTATTATCCTAAGGGATGAAAACAACCCACAGTTTTGGGGGCACACAGTGTTTCTTGCTTTCCCTTGTTATGGCAGACAGCAGACGATGACCTGCAGCCCGCTGGCTGCTGCCAGCTCCGTCACCCAGCCCTGCCTGGCCAAAAACACCTCTGCAGAGTTTAAACCTTGCGGAAGAGGCACAAGGGCAGCCTTGGGACCACTAACTGGCACCACAGGAGAACAAAGCCACAGGGTGGAAAGTGCAGTTGGTTGGGAGATGCAAGTCCTGTGTCTCTGCCCTGCACACAGAGACAAGCTGCGGGCAGTGGGATGTTTTCATTACCAACAGCGTCTCGATAACCATCTGCTGAAGGTCCACACTATTAATTTAACAGAAAAAAATGGAATAGATTACTCTTACAGATTTCAATTAAAGTACATGATGTCTTCAAACAGCAAACTTAATTAGACATTATAGGATGACATTTAGGAATCCTGAGCTCCCATGGCTGACCAAGTCATCTGACTGTGAAGGCGTTTCACCGTCATGGCAGGCAGCACACACCTGGGGCACAGCTGAGGGGGCTGCCCCTCCACTTTTAACACTTGTGCAGCTTGGCTGAACTCCTAAACTTAAAGGAATAGAAGGGTGAAGCTAATGGCAGCCTCAGCACAACAAAAACCCAGCTTCAGACAGGCTTGGACACGTTCCCAAAGAAAACTTACAGGGAGAGTCTGGAGTGCACAAGGAGAAAAAAGGGAAGAAGTCAGGTATGCAAGTCTGCAAAGTCAGCACTGACCAAACCTCCACCAAAACAGACTTTATAGCTACACCTAAATGCTTCCAGGGACATTTCATGGAAATGGAGAACTGGATCTCTCCAGACAAAGGTGTCCCACAGCACCTCTGCTTAACGCCTTCCCACATCCAGCAAATGCAAATGCTCCGCACTGGAAGTTAACAATCATTTCCTATTAACTCATTTAGACCAAATTCACAGGCCTTCTCCCAGCACACGTAAGACTTCGACCCACTCCACTCTACTTTTAAATAACATTTGAGAGGTTGCTGGAGATTATTTATTACTAGAAGGAAAATGCTGATTGAGCTGTACAGATTTGTAAGGCTCGGCTCAGTTAAACTGAGACATTTCCTTGGGTCAGCAAGACCAGAGCTCAAAGTGGCTAGCCCTTGTCAGTCTTAAACTTCTATGAAGTAGTGAGTGGACAGCTTAAATGCTTTGTTTTCAAGGCTAAACCTGGCATGAAGAAACTGGATTAAGATGAGAAACCATTTTCTCTAAAACACATGAGAAGAAAAAAAGCCCCAATCAAGTCAGTAAGAGAAACAAGAGCTGCTCAGCATCTGCCAGATTTGGATGGAGAATGGTGAACTGAACCATGCAATGGGATTTTCTAACAGCGAGACCCCAATTCCACAGACACGTGTAGCAACGGTGCCCTGAACCGCTCAGCTCAGATGTATCATCAGCCACAAGCTCAGCAAAGCCACGGCTGGGACCAGCCAGTGCCTAATGGGGTTAGGGACAGATTTTATCTTCCATTTAAGTCCCAAAATGAGAGACTGTCAGTAAAACAGAGCAATAGCAAATACCACCCAGTCCTTATTCACTGGGAAATACCCACAGATCATGACGTGATGATTTTATTGTTACTCTTCTTCCTTTTAAATGACCTTGGACTAAAGCCTGTGATATAAAGAAGCATGTGGACTGTCGTCTTGCTGTTGCCATTAGCTTTAGTACCACAAACAGTCTAAAAATCTTACATAGCCTCAAACAGCCAAATATGTGTTGGGATAAAAAAGCCCTGAACATTCAATGCCAGACGAGGTGAAAACATCATCCCTTTCTCCATTTGCCTTTTCCTGCAAGGAGACAGCAGCAAACTCTTCCACCAAAGAACAGTACAAGGTTCATTAAGAGGAGAATATTCACTGTAATTGCCCCTTTCTGCATATTCCTCACTCCAATATTCTCTAACATCATAACGTTCCACATTCCTGCAGAACTGTCTTTTCAGCATGTTTTTGCATTATGCCTAATTTTGTAAGAGTTTTTCAGTCCCACATAACGACACAGTTCAATGCAGAACCAGATATAAATCTGGCTTAAGAGACTCTCAACAGGAATTCATTTAAAACTGTAAATGTTAAAAGATTCTGTCTCTGATTTATGGCGTTTTCTTATTTCAAACAGGGAATTAAAACCCTTCTTAAAAGATACATATTAAATCATAATAAAGGCTGCGTTCACAGGATGATGCTGGTCAGACCAAGAGCCATCAAGCATGGAAGGCTGGAAATAGCAGTGGCTGGTGCATTTTTCTCTCTCGGCTGAAGTGTCGCTATCCTGTGAGCTATCCTGCCATGAACTCGGTCTCTCACATCTTAATTAGTGCAACAAAGAAAGTCCTGAACGCTGTGGCTTTCATGCTTCATATATCCCCCTCCTGCCCTCCAAGCGTAAGGATCTCTCTTCTCCTGAGGACTTGGCTAAATACAGGAGTTGCTTTGCCTTAAATGATTTAATGGTTTTATTCCTTTTGTGCTTTTTCTGTCGGAGTCTCCCCCAGCTCTGTCCAAGATGCTCTGTAAATATCACACGAGTGCCCCTGTACCATAGTACAAACAACATTTAATCTTAAAAAAAAATCACCAAAGCTGCTCATTTTTGTCATTCCTGTAACAGTTTCTAACGTTTCATACCTGTGAACAGATAAAATTGCCCCAGCCCAGTCCCAAGCACCGCAGCGTTTGCAGCCGTGTGCTGGGCACGGCGAGGCCAGGGAAAAGCTTGCACGAAGCGCTTGAAACGAAGCTGTGCGGTGTACTGATATAAATCCCAAGAGCTGCATTAAGTATTCGAAATCCCAAAGGAATCGGGGCCTACAAGAGACTAACGGCCCTCGGTGGTGCTTCCCCGAGGCGGCGTTGCCAGCCGCCCGTCTGTTGCACGAGTCCATAACCTCACACTGCTCCACTGAAGGAAAAAAGCTAAAGGGAACGAGGACCAACATCACATGTAGGAGTAAACGAGGGAGACAGAAAAAGCAATGTTACTCAAGCATTTATATAATTAATTGCTCATTACTGGCAGGCCACGGAGCTCTCGGCAGAAAACAGGAGCTCCCTGCAGCACAGCCTTCAGAGATGCAAAACGTGGTGCCCCTTTGGGTCACGCCAATGCTCAGACCCCAAAACACTCCGGTTAACTGTGGCGACAAGGCACCAAAGGTCTATTTCTAGGACCTAACTGTGGCTCACAAATCTTCCCTGAGACAATATAAAGGAGTTTAAGGTCTTCTGCTGCCATTTTTCTTGATCACACAGCTGTGCAAGCAAAATCAAATACCAGCAGGTATTTGTTCTCTTCCCCAAACATCCACCCAATTAATCCAAATAAACCTCAAGCAGAACCGAAGGTGTCAACACGATAAAAAAGACCTTTGGAAATGGTTGGTATTATTACCTAAAACATTATAAATGATCTCATTGCACAATTAAGAAACACTTCTTCCTTCCACAGAGCAGGATGAGACCACGGGCTGAGCACCAGAGCTCAGCAGATCCCCAGCCCTCCCCAGCACAGAAACACAGGAAAGCCAAAGCACCTCCCAAAGCAGAGCTTTGTTCCCAGGCTAAGCTAAAGCCCAAGACATTTCTGTTGCACTAGGCTCTCTTCCCTTATTTCAAGTGTTCACGGCTCATTGAGCTCCTTCTCCTCCTTTAACTGTTACTTGAGGTTTAGAAAGATTGAAAAAAAAAAACAAAAAAAGCCACAAAAAAAGAATTTTGAAGCCAGGTGCAAGCTCCAGCTCCCAGCTGGTGCTGCTGGGTTGGTGGTTCTGGGCACGGGTCTTTTCAAGCCCCAGATCTCCCCCAGGAAATCAGGGGATGCTCCACAGGAATGGAAACAATGGGCCAAGCTTCTGGAAGCAGCTCACGAATGACGATTAAAGGATGGGATCGGCTCCTGTGCAACTCCTTATGCTCACGGCTGCAACCAAACCCTCCTCCCTTCTGCCTGAGGTGTGGGAGGGGAAATATTTCTGCTCTAGGTAGGTATCTGGCAATGACCATGAGCCCAGAGTCAGAAGTCTGGGGCATCACAGCAGATTCGACCCCCAAGAAGGATCCACCATCGACATCTCACCTGCTGCAAAACCCCTTCAACCCAGAATTATCTGATACGTTGGAACAGAAAGTAAACAACCCGAAACCAGAGCAGCATCAGGGAACTACACATCCTTTGCAAGTTCTTTTCAGACTTTTGAGATTGTGCTCTTTCCTCATTTTTGAGAAACATTCAAGAAAAACAAAAAGGACAAAGGGAAAAAAAACCCCAAGCAAGGAGAGAAGGACATTGTGTGTGTGTGTGTGAAGCAAAACATCCAGGATTTCTTGCATTTCTCCTCAGGAAGGTTGGTGCAGAAGCAGGGGTGATGCCCACAGGAGCCCGGGGCAGCCCAGCATGGCTGCTGCACAACCCCACTCACCTCCAGCTGCCTGAAGCTGCTGGAAAACCACCGCAGGCTGTGCCGGGGCCGCCTCGTGTCTCATCAACCAGAGAGGAGACGGCCGAGAGCTCTAATAGCGTTTTCCAAAGGTTAAGCATTGCAGGTGGTTTCATGGGTTTTGCATTTTCAAGCGGTTATTCCTGCTTTTTTGGTTTTTTAATAAACAAAAATAAACACCAATCCAGCCATCTGCTCCCGGGGTGGGAGCCCTCTGGGTCTGTGCTCAGCCAGGGAAGGGAACCAGGCTGCCAGGGGCTGGTGCAGGCGTTATTTTTAGTGCAACAGCTATTTACTAGCTCCGTTCCCAGAGGGAATTCAGGGAGGAAAAGGGATGCTGATGCATTTCTTACTAAATATAGCAAAAGGATGAGCCACCACAAGCAGTGTGACTGCAGCCTCCAGCTCCCGCCGGGGATGCAGCCCCAGCAAGGGGGATGCCAGCCTCAGGTGGTCCCTGGTGCTGCAGCAGGGATGCCCCAGCAGAGACTCCCCGTGTGCGGGGCTGGATGCTCAGTTCACTGCATTTTAACCTTCAAGCTTTTGGCGTTCGGAAAAAAGCTTTTTAAAAGCAGCTCTCATACCTAATTGGCTCCAATTTGAAGCCTTGATCCTCTAATGAATGGCTCCAGAAATCAAACAAAGCATTTCCAACACAAACAAAATCGCCCCTTATGAAAGCAGAATGTTTTTAGGGTAAGATTGACTTCAACACGTTGTCAAGGCAAACTGACAGCAGGGATGAAAACAACCCTCACTCTTTTAAGGTCTTCCAAATCCAGACGCCAAGGAGGGACCTCAAATACTCACCCAACAGCGGGCTCGGTTCATTATTTACTTTAAAACATATTCCTTTAAAAGGAAAAAAAAAAAACACCTTAAAGGGACGTGTTCCAGAATTGCTCTGTTCTTCTCTGTCTTTAAGCAATTAATGTTCTTGAGAGCCAGGTTTGACATCAAGGAGCTTCGTGCTCCCAGCTAGATGGGGATTCCCTGTCTAACTCCTTTCATATTTAGCCTTCAGCCTACATCCTTTATTCCTTAATATTTTCCAGCGACCTGGAAGGCGAGCAGTGGGAAGGCAGCATTTGAATGTGACAAAAGGCATTTACAACTGAGGATCTGACAGGCTGGAAAACCAGCCAAGAGACCTAAACAAACTGCAAACTGGGCAAATGATCAACATGATAGAAACAGTGTGTGCAGCTAGGGGGGAAAAAAAAAGGCCAAGTAATGTGGACTGGAAAGGAAAATGCATTAATGGTGCAGCCTGCGAGGGTCTGCGTTATTGGCATCACCCCCAGGCGACCCAAGATCGTCAGAGCATCGGCCACAAGTCACCTGTGCTCAGCACGCCAAGGTGGCACAGAGGACACGGAAGAGTCGGGCTGCAAAAGGAGTGGGGTGAAGTAAAAGAAGATTACGGAGCCTTTGGAGGAGATAATGGTACCTGGATCACCATGTGCCACACTATCCAGTGCTCCCCAGGGCTCAGTCACTAGGCTGCCACCCCATTCCCCATGAGATACAGACACAACATGCACAGGCAGATGAGCCCACGGGACAGCCCTGTGGATGGGCTTTGTGTGGGCTCACACAGCTGTGGCTGGAGCTCTCCTGGGGTATTTTGGAAGAGGGGAGCTACCCAGGATCACACTGAGGAATCCCTGTTTGTTCCTCCTGGTGTTCCTCTCCAAACGGGAGCTACGCTTGTTATACTCCACATCCCATCACTTGATAGATGCAAATTACGTTAAATATTTCATTCATTAAATGGCTCAGGTTATTACTGAGCTGTACCTTAAGCTGTTCAGAAAGGCAATTCCTCTTGCACTTTGTCGGTAACGCGGAATAACCGACCCCGATGAATATTTCACAGCTTGTGCCAGACAGAGCATTTGTTAAAAATTCTGTCCCTTTTGGAGTTACTCTTTTAAGCAGGCTCTGGTGCACTATGTGACGTAAATCATCCAGAGGGAACGATTTTTTGCTGTTATTTGTTGAAGTTTTGTCTCATTCCCAGCATGGAAGAGTCCAACAACCTGCCCAGAACCCAGACATAAATCTGCTGGGAGAGAACAGCGGTTAGAAAGCTATTTTCTAAAAAGCTAAGGGAGGGCAGGAAAAGCAGAGGAAGAACTTGAGAGCTTTTTTTGTACCCCTGAAACTCACAGATAGCTTTGCTGGTTGAAATGAAACAGCTCCAGCAATAGCCCATAACGTGCCACGGGTCCTTCGGGACAGCGGTAACAGTAATGCGAAGTGACGGGGCTCCAGCGCCGCTGCAGCCGCGGCGAGGCCAAGGGCAGGGGAATGGCGGCGATTACAGGGGCAGCTCCAGCTATTTCCAGCCTCAGCCAAGCCAAGGCAGAGCTGTCCTCACCAGCAAAGACAAGGGCATCACCATTTCTAGTGAAGGTAACAGGTGCTGGCTGTAACACACCAGCACAGGCTGGCAGCTCCCAGCCCTACAGACCATCACATGCATCACCTTCCTGGAGTGGAAGGCAGGATAAAGCACACTCTTAAAGTATGATCAGAGAGCGGTGTCACACAAGCAGCAGCCCAAGAGACAGCACAGTCATCCTCTGCAGTCCTCCACGCTGGTGCCTCCTCCCAGGGCACCTCCAGGTCACTTTGCTATTCGCACGCCACGGGCAGCTCCTGGGGAAAGCCCACCAGGCTTCAACCCATCCTTCAGCCACATCTGTATGAACCTCCAGGCTTAGAGGAGAGACAGATGGTCAAAAACAATTATCAATGGAATGGTAGCACAGGCATCTAAATAAATCCCTGGCCAGTGACCCAGGGAAAGGCGGCTCCTGCAGCACAAGCACGTCCCCTGGGATGGAGCTTTACAGCCTC
The DNA here is from genome assembly GCA_013401255.1 of Urocolius indicus. Classification (NCBI taxonomy): domain Eukaryota; kingdom Metazoa; phylum Chordata; class Aves; order Coliiformes; family Coliidae; genus Urocolius; species Urocolius indicus. The sequence continues at coordinate 193,171 of WBNH01008564.1, forward strand.
AGCCGTGAGCGGTGGCAGAACAGACACCCTGTAACCACGTCTCATCAGTCTTGCCTGGGAAAAACCTTTCCATTTCCAATGGAAATATGCAAACCAGGCTCTGCACTGTAAATCTTCCTTTCCAGCACTAAGGAGATAAGTAGGACCTATTAACCTCCCATGTTATTTCCAACTTCATTATTGGAGCTGACACGACGAGAGCGCACGGTGACGGCTCTTTTTGGCAGAGTGCATGTAAATCGCTTTCTCAAAGGAAATTACTTCTCTGGGCTGAATGTTATTAATCTAAATTCTCTCTTAGTCAAATTGTTGCCCATAATAAATATGGAACAGCTCACTGTGCTCATCTCTGAGGGCATCCCAATCCAGCTGCAGGCTTCCTCGCCATTTGAAACCTCTTGAGGGGCTGCTTTGTGAAAGCATCCTTCACCCAAGGATGGGGATCATCCACCCTGATGTTGCTCAGTGCTTCAGAGCCTCACGCTTTCATAATGAAAACATATCTCCATGCTGCCAGCACAGAGCGCTCTGGCACCAAAACTGTGAGCAGGAGCAAGCTGGGGCACAGCAAGGCCGGGGAAGAGAAGCAAGGAACATCCTTGACCTCCAATGTGATGTGGTGGCCTTCCGTGGCCCTCACCAATCATGGCTGGTGCATTATTTGTGTCAGCTTTGGTACTGTTTAAGCAGCAAAACTTCCAAGATGTAAGAGTTCATGCTCTTACCCAGTGGATACACAAGAACTCTGCTTGTGCAACTAAAAAACCCCAGAGTTTAAGTAACAATAGATCAGAAAAAACCCCATAAAGAACAGATCAAATCCCAATCTGAACTCTAGAGAGATGCAGCTAGAAAACACGTCTCACATCTTAAATTCTTGGAGGAATTATAAATTAAGGGAAATTTTATTTGCACAGTATTCCTTCTTTTTATTGAGAAACAGCCTCTTGACAATAAAGACTTTCACGACAAACACTCACAGAACACCTGTGTTCTTTATCCTTTTCCTTCCATAAAAAGCACACGATTCCTCCTGCTTAATCGTGAGCAAGGCGAGAGCACAGACCTGTGGCACACGCTGAGGTAGGGAGCACATTCAGAGCGTTATAAATCCAGAGGTACAAAAGCCCTTCTCCTCATTTGTTAGCCAGCCGAGTGTGAAAATGTTAATGAAGGCAGCTATAACCATCCACGGGAACTTCGCAGTTGAGATTTCGCTCACGTGCAGCCTGTTGTGCACCAGCCGTAAGTGCTGTGCTCTGTCCAGCCACCCTCACCCAGCAGCCCCGACGAGGGAAATTAACTCCAACTTTTATTGCACGTATTTCTAAAAGGAAACAACTGCAGAGAGGTTTGAAGTGTGTCTCTCCTCCTCTGTACAAGTGTGTTGTAAGCACGGCATGCTGATAACGGGCACTGGAAGCAGGTGGTGTCACGGCACCTTCTTTTATCGGAGGAAAAAAAAAGAAAGTCTTGGGAGATTCATTTCTGAGTCAAGAGAGTGATCAGTCCTGACTCCTGCTGCTTCCAAACAGCTCCCGTGCTCGTGCCCCCGGCCCCACGGCACGACAGAGGTGCCAGATCTTCTGCCCACGGCTGGGCACTGACATTCTTGGAGAGCTGCCCATGGCGACTTCCAGGTCTTCATCTGTTAGAGCCATTAATTTATCACTGCACACCGTGCATCGTTAGGGCTGTCCTCCTCTTGCAGGTACTTCCAGTTTGGTGTGATTGTATTCTGTAGAGCCAAGGTGGCCGCTGTCAAGGCACATGCTGAGCTCTACAGCGTTTGGACAGCCCTTATGTGAGGTCATGCCAAGCTTTGGACTGGGCATTTCTTGAACAGAAAGCCTCTGTCCACCAGAAGAGTGGTCTGCCCTGGCAAAGGCAGCCCTGGACCACTGCCACAGGCGTTCTGGTGTTACTGTGGGAAGCAGGAGAGCACTGGCAGCACTGAGCCACCTGTGCCAGGGCAGGACGCTGCTCGGCGCCTCCGCCTGCACGTGGACTGGAGGCTGAAGGTACCATGAAAACACTGCGCACCTGGAGGCATCAGCAAGAGACACTTGCACCCTTGGAGGAGGAGGCTGGTAATGTCACGGGCTCCTGCAGGAGTTCCCCAAAGCGACCCTGCAGCATTTCACCATCCTGTTTTCCCCACAACGCCTGATCACTGCTGAGGCATGGCCCATAAAAAGACGTGTTCTTCTCAAGCCACGAGCACCAGGAAGGTGCAAGCAGGAGCTGCTGAGCAGCACAGAGCCTGCTGCAGGACGAGGATGTGCAACCTGCAGCCGAAGCAGCAACAGCTCATGGCAGGAGATGGGGGTGGACAGGGAGCAGCAGCAATCTGTCAGTGGCAGCCCCTGTCAGAAGACACGCATCTCCCTCTTTGGCAGGGAGGCCAGGGAAAGAGAATGCACGATAAAATGAAGGCATGCTCACAAAAAAAATTACTTCCCCACCACAGCCGTGTGATTTTTAATTTTCCTCTAATTTCAGGACTGCAGCACTGATATAAAAATCCCTGTAAGTGTTTTAGGGAGATGGTAATGGTCCTATACTAAAATAATTCAACCAACACTATAATTTTAGTACCACTATCAAAATGAAATAATGGCTGTTTACTATGTTACACCTTTCAAATGACCTTCATTTGAATACAAATTGTGGCTTGAAACTCTAAAAGCTGCTCCATTTCAGAAGGCAGCAAATTGAGGATGTTTACTCGGGGTTTACTCTGCCAGCAGATTCCTCAGTGTAACCACATAGGCTGAATGTGTTCTGCTGGGCTTTCTTTTCCTCTGAAGCTGCCAGAGACTTGCTTAAGGGACTCCCCAGCTGACCAGGAGCCCAAGTGAGGCATGGCAAGAACTCTTTGCTCTCCTCCAAGCGCAGTGGGAATGGCACTTTCTGGTTTATCTGGAAACACCCATCAATGGTGAGAGGCACCTGCAAGCATTGCCCCTGCTTTGATGATGGACGAGGATTATCCTGCTAATAACCAAGTACCCAGCCTGAGAGGGGACGGCAGATGGGTCCCATCTCAACCTCTGCCTGTGAATATGGTTCATTATACTTTGTTTAAGGTTCATCTGTCTGCCCATCACGGGGCTTTGGGGACCTGCCAGCAGTGGTGGGCAGCCGGAGCAGACTCAGGGGGACTGTGCAGGTAACAGCATGGGAACACGGGAACTCAGCTCACACAGCACGAGCAGGCTCTGCCACTAGCAAGGTTTTGCAGAAGAAAGCTCACTCCAGGAGTTCCTCCTCCACCTGGGGAACACCAGCCTAGCATCAGCTACTTCTCTCTAGCAATGAATTTTTCCCCTTTCATCAACATTAGTCAGAACAAGCTCTGAAAAAAAAAAAAATCCTATTTGGTGCCAAGAATATAAAAGAAAACACTGGCATGACCTGCAGTAAGCAGAAGCAAGCAGTGTGCCCAGCTGCAGAGCACCACGAGCTGCAGGCACCCACGTAGCCGCTCGAAGATCATCCTAAGCAGTGGAAAAAAGTACTGCAAAAAATGAAGTTTCTCTGTAAGGTGCCAGAAGTCAACACTAGGAACTCCCCTCCCTCAGAGACACTGATGGGCAATGATCCTGCAAAGATCCTCCTCTCCTCCCATTCCCAAACAAGAAAACAAACAAAAGAACCAACCCACCCAGCTCAGGAAGAGCTTCAGGGCCAGGCAGCTGCTGCAACTCAAGTGCCACAGAGGGAAAATCCCCACGCGCCAAAAACAGTGCAGCTCTAAACACTCCCACTCCGAGACACCCACATGTAATTACTCAAAACGAGTGAGGAGGAGGAAGAAAAACCCATCTTTGTTTTAAATTCTCTCCTCTGTGTGTAAAAGTCACTGCAAGAGGAGCCAGTGGATGACTCCAGAGGGGAAGGGCAACACATGGCCACGGCAGCAGCGAGGGAGGGACCCCGGGCGAGGGGAACAGCCTGTTTGGCAGCAGCTTCATTTTGAGGTGGGAAAAAAGGGAAATCCCTTCTGCAGAGGGTGACCTCTGCTTTTGCTGGGAGCCCTCCTTCCCCAGCGGGTGCAGCCCTTCCCAGGTCAGCAAAGCGAGCAAGGGATGCTCTAGCTGGAGATGCTAAACCAACACCAGCCTCCTTCACAGTGACATTGTGGAGAAGCAGAGGGCTTTTGAACAATAGGTGTTGTACAAAACATCTGAAAACAAGACAAATTAGTCATTAAAAAATAATTTTGGAAAATTACAGTCTCGTTAATAGACGTGGTTATGGCTTTGCATGTTCCTTTTCAGGCAGGAGGGACGAAGGGGATTTAAAACATTGGGGTGTTCTACTTCGTCAGAAGCTGAAGAGACAGACACAATTAGCTTCAGAAACCCCCATTCTGCATTGCATGACTTCGAAATCCAAGTGTATTTGCATTTGCACTCATGAGGAGGAAAAGCCATTGTATTGAGTGATTCCCACACCTCCTCACAAGCTCCCTCCCCATCCCTCCAGCTCGTGGCATCTCAGCCCTGTCTGACATCACTCCCCGTCACACGTTGGGATTCCCAGGCAGCCGGGGTCTGTGACTGAGGGGTCTCCAGTGCCACCCCTCCCAGCTCCACTGGGAGCAATCAGCCAGACTTCTGACACAGCACGGGAGCAGCGAGGGAAATTCAGTGCTGCATGTCCAAACATCATCACCAGACAACAGCTGGACAAGTCACCCCAAACTCCGGGAAACCCTGGAAGCTCTCTGCACACGTAACAGCAAAAGGCAGCATCTGCTCCCAAGAAGATGTGAAGGCACCTTCCTGCCTAGAGCCAGAATCCCAGACACAAGACAAGAAATCTACAAAGATAGATAGGGGAGAGAGTGGAGCTGTGCTTCACTGGAGCCAGGCTGGGGCCACTTCTCCCGAGAGCATCCACCTGCTGCACTCACATCCCACAGTCTGCAGGGCTGGATCTGTCCCCCTGCACCACATCCAGGTGCCAGGAGCATGGCCCTGTCCAGCCAGGGCAGGGACAAACTGGTGCCAAACGATGTGGCCACAGAAGGGGAGTGCCCACGACCTCGTGCAAAAGCCCCCAGCACAAAACCCCCCATGGGAGGCTCCAGCGTTATTTTTGTGCTCTCGACAGCGAGCACTACACCAAAATACTCAAGGTCAAGAGACCAGCATGGTTCGAGGCAATCTGTGCCTCTTAAAACAGTGACAAATATGTTATTTAATTTTAATGAGCTTTTTTGCATCTCCAATCTAATTACAGCATTATCAAGTACTGCTCCGAACTGCAGGTGGCTTCTCATTACTTGGGGTGAAGCTGTCACAAGCATTTTTCATGAATACTAAAAACCCCTTCGTTTCGCTACCTGCTCTGACACCTCCCCAGCCCGGCTCCCCGCTCCTGTCCTGCCCCACACAGCCCACAGACTCTGAACAAGTGAGAGCAGTGCTACCATGAGCTTTTAAGATCCCTCAAAAGCCCTCATTTGTCAGCCAGTTGCTCCGTTTTTAGACCAGGGGACACCCCGTGAGAAGGTGCCGCAGCAGATCCCTCACTTCCCACGTTGCTCCTGCTTCTCCCTTTCAATCTCATGCTTTTAAAAATCATTACAAAGGAAGCACTCCAATGCCAAAAGTGTTTGAGCAAGATAAAAAAAAAACCAAAACACTTGTTTTTCCCCTTCAGCTTTGGGAAAAGTCAGATTTTCTGAAGGTGTCAGGACGGCTGCTGCAGGTGCCTCCACTCCCCAGCGCCGTTACTGCTTCCTGCACGTGGCACAAAGCTGCCAGAGTCCAGCAGAAAAACCCTTTCTCTGGGCAGCTTGGTGAACACGTGCAACACACGAGTGATAACAAAGCCTTAGCAGCAACTTTTCCTCTCAGGAAGCACGGAGGACACTGCTCCTCAGCAACCCGAATCCTCTGTCCCCACCGACCATGGGGATGCAAAGACAAGGAGCAGACACCTGAGGGTGGAAGGTCCCTTCCTCTAAACACAGACCCCAATTATAAACTGCATTTGGTGGGGGGTTTTGAAGGTGTTGTGGCAAACGCGGTGGGCCAGGAATTACACAGCTGCCGCACACGATGCGTTCCTGCACTCCCTGCAAGGCAAACCCGCATTGCCAGCCCTGGCCCTTCCTGCAGGCTGGAGGCTGCTGTGACCCACAGTCACAGAACACACCGACCCCCCCGTACTGGGACCGCCATTACAGGCACCAACTGCAACCAGCGTCCCACAGCACAGCACGCAGCCCAGCTCACCCTCTGAATTGCCCTTTTTTGCCCCAAAACAGCCACACCTGGAGACAGCCCACAGGCTTATGTTGGTGGGAGCACTCACCGGCATCCAGGGAAGCGCAGGGGTGACGGTGGAGGGGTGAAGGACGCCCAGGGCCTCTCAGCTCTGCACAGCAGAGACAGACGCTGCAGCCAACTGAGCTCAGCCCCAGGCAGCAACTGGGGTCACCCAGCAGCCTCATCAGCGCTAATTAACCCCACCCGGGAGAGGCCACGGCGCTGCCCCCACGCCTGGGCCTGGGATGAGCTGAGCTGAGCAGCAGCAGCTGTGTCTCAGCTGTGTACCCACAACCGTGCACACCTGAGCCGTCCCGTGTCCTGCACCAGGAAAGTGAGCGCTGGAGGAGCTGCCCTTTGGAAACGAGGCTGAGCAGCGTCTCTGCTGCAGCAGCAGCACGTTCTGTCTCCCCTGACCTTGCTCCAAACCCCAGCGGCCTTTGAGCCGCGTCACCCCCACAGCTGTAGCCACACGGTTGTTTAGTTGCGCCGCCCCGTGCAGGGGTCCTGGTGCCTGTCCCACAGAGGGGCTTCCCCAGCCCAGCACTGCTGAGAACGCTCGGGGACGAGCCGGGAAGGCGAGAGCAAAGCAACTCTGCGTTGGCTCAGCTGCGCCTGGAGCAGCTCACCAGCTCCCTGCTCCCCCAGCCCCTGTGCTCGGGGAGATCAGGCTCTTCTCCAGATAAGCACATTGACTTTAAAATAAAGTGTGTGCCAACAGCTGCAGCACCCAGACTGGAGCAGACAGAGATGTGGCGCTGAATGATAATTAAATACATTTTCATCATCTGTCATTTTTTTACTGCAGGTGCCAGTGCAATAACTCCGAGCTCGACTCTTTTGTCAGGTGGCAGCAAACACGTTTTAACGCCAAATCCCGGGGGACGGATTCGGAGTCACTTGGCCTTGCACGGGGAGGAGCTGCCTCTAAGGTGCCAAGCAGGTAACTTACACACGACTGCTTTCATAATGCTTTTATTATTTTGGTGACACGTGTGTCTGATGCAGCATTTCAATCCTCTCCTACAGGCTACAGGGAATGCAAACACCTCCCCTCCCGCCTGCCCCGCCATCCTCCCAGCACAGAGCCACCTCCCCTCAACCCCCCAGCACCTTCCCAGCATCTCAGCGTGCCCATGGCCCATTAGGGATACCAGGATTTTGGTCAAACAGGAAAGAACATCAAGAGAAAAAGGCCAACAGACACAATTTGCAAATTAATTTAATTAGAATGACTGCAACTCAGAGAACTGAACATTTAACATGGTACAAACCCAACTGGCGAGCCCAGCGCGCAGCGCAGGAGCAGCTCTGCGTCCCTGCGCGTGGATGCAAGCACTCAGCATTCATCTCATGGAGAACAGCAGGCTTTGTGCTGGAGATGCTGCTGGGACAACCCACGTGACATCATTTTCCATGGGCATCTGCCTGTGATGCAACACCAGCCCGTAAGCACACTGACACTGCAGATCTCCTTCCGAACTCCTGTTGGAAATGAGACACGGCCCCTCCAGCCCTGCCACAGCCAGGGAGGAGGCGAGCACTGAGCACTGCCGAACAGGAGCTGCAGGTCACCTCCCCGGCTCTGGGAGAGGCAAACCAGCCTGTTTCTGCCTCTTCCAAGCCACATCCCAGCCTTTTGCATCTTCCAGCTTCTGGCACAGGGCTGCACAGGGACCACACGTAGCCGAGGTCTGTGTACAGCTCCCACCCAAGAAAGCTGCCGTCCAGACGTCCCACGGACAGCTCCAGACACCACCACACCTGCGTTTCAGTACAGACACCCTCATGGATTAGAGATCTGGATGTCACACCAAAACAAGTTTACTTTCCATTAAAACATTCAAATGAGAAGATTAGAACCTGTTCTACATCTAACAAAGTCAAAGCTGTGCAGGAGCAGCCTCCCTGGCACTGAAAGCCAAGGCATTCTGATGCTGAGCAGTAAGCAATTTAACAGGGGAAGGGTCTCTTAAAACTACCCAGAAAGGGGAAAAATAACACATACATTTGCAAAATCCTTCTACTCTCTCTCCCAAAGAAGAGCTCCCAAAGCCTTTCTGCTGCCAAGTCTAACAGCCTTGCTTCAGCACACTGCCCTTGCCCCAGATCTCCCCACAACACATTTTCACAGCGTGGCAGTGCACTCAGCACGTTGCGTGCTTAAGCTCTTTTGTTTATTTCCCATTTGAGGTGGCAGCAGAAGAGCCCACAGAACACATAAGGGCACTATCGACCGTGTTTAATGGGAACTGTTTGAAGTAACAGCAGCTGGAGGTCGCAGAGGTGACGCCGGTGACACTGCTGATACGTGTTTTCTGACATCCAGAGACTCTGCTTAGCAACCAAAAACTACCAAAACCACAGCTAATTACCACCACGCCTAAACTCCCCGGCAAGCAGAAAGTCTCACTTCACAAAGCCAAAACCTGAGCCTGTTTGCAATAACCTGCAGCCAATTTCACATGCCTACGGACATGAGAACAGCTCAGCTCCCTCAGGCCAGTGACCAGGCAAAGCTCCAACACTGCTGCCGGGCACCGTCCTCCCACGGTTCTTATCAGGTGAACTCGTGATGATCCACCCCATCAAAAGCTTCAGGTGATGCGATTTGAGACAAGTGCCAAAAATGCAGGATAACACAGAGCACACTCTGCTGAACACCATTCTCCATCCCAGTACCCGACAGGGACTCCAGGGAGCGACAGCCACGCAGCCAGCAGTGGCTTCGAGCCCCTTCAGAGGGGCTTCACAGCCCTCGGAGACTCACCCTCAGACCCCAGCCCCGAGCTGAAGCGCTTACTTGTGGCAGGCAGATTTCTGAACAGCCCGGTAATACAGCTCTGTCAGTTTATCTCGTTGTCATTAAAAGAATTGGAGCACCCATACTCCGTGTCACAGAGTCAGATTTAATCCTCCCACGTGTTTTAAAGGTCATCCCAAAGATAAGGCTGTAATTATAATCCTCGGGTTTAAAACTTTGTTTCTGAAGGGCAACAGAGGGCAGCAGGGCAAGGGGCAGCGTGGAAGTGTGAGCTGGAGGAGCCCACAGCTACCCCAGGGTGAGGTTCTTTGTTTTCCTTAAGATGATCATACTCAATTTCTGCTTGAAGCAGCACTTCAGCTGAGGAGAGCAGTATGTGGGAAATTCTAAGCAATACGAGTGTGTTGTGCAAAAGGAACAACCTTTTCATGCAAAGTATTTCAAAGCCTTACTTACAGCTAAGAGCTAAAGGGAGCTTTCTCTGCTGTTCCTCACCAGCCCTTCTGGTCACGCTGAACTAAACAGCCTAATTTCAAAGTACTTTAGGACAGGACTTAAAGGTTCTACCTGCAATGAAACGGACTTTGTAAGTTCTGCAGAGTGAGTGTTCTGCACACGGCCGGGAAGGCAGATGAGCGGCTCCAGGCCTCGCTGGACAGAAGCCACGTGTCGCTCTCGTCGTGAAGGCTCCTGGTACCTCCGTGAGCGGCAGGTTTGGCAACAGCCCCGGGACACTTTGCTGGATGCCGCTCGCTCGACCCTGCAGCGCTGCCTCAGTCCCCACCTGCAGCCCCAACACCCTCTGACAGAGCTCACCTGCACCGGCGCCAGGCCTCTCCCTGCGCCGCTGCTGCGGACACGCCACGCGCCGTCCTCGCCGAACACAGCGCTTCGGCTTCCCTGTCACTGCTGCTTCCTTCAAACTCCGATCTTCCCTGCAAAATCTGCACATTAAATGCCTTCACAGCACCCTCCTGTGGGGATTACACGTCCATACAGAGACGGGGGCAGCTAGCAATGGGGCACGCAAAGGAAATCCTCCTCCTGTGCTGTGTGGAGCGCGGGGCGAGGGCAGGCGGCCGGCCGGGCTGCTGCGGCGTGAGGCCGTGCTGCCGGCACAGCCCGTGACCCCGCTGCCGAGGGGGACGGGGGTACCAGGCCGAGCCAACGTGCCACAGCCACCACCACAGCCGGGCACAGCCCGACGGGACAGGGCTCATGGCCCAGGGGAGCACGCGGCGGCACCGCTGCGCTCCTCCGCTCAGCCTGCTCAGCGGGAACCCATCCCGAGCGTCTACCCGTGAGTTACTGACCCACTAACTCCAGTCAACAAGGAACTTTTTAAAAATGCACTAAGAAACAGTGAAAGCAGATTCTCCTGCAGTAACCACTGGCAAATAACAACGGCACTGGGCTCTGCGTTTCACGGGGGTTTGCAATCGCTACCCCAACGGGGAATGCTCACGTTTAGAGCCCTGCTCTCCCACTGGAGGAACCTGCCCTCAGCAGCACGCCATTGCACAGTGCTCGTGCTTTAACTCTGCTATGTTCAAGGTGATGCCACATCAGACACTTGAAAGCGTTTTTATCATAAGCTACAGTGGTTTTATGCAGCACTCTGCCACCACGATGGAAACCAAACAGTTCACTAATTTCTAAGAGGAGACAGACTCGAGAGAGTTTCTAATTGCATGTTACTCAACATTTATGTTTAAGGAAACAACACAGTTCCCGTCACTCACGCTGCTGATTTGCTGTATTCAGAGCAGAACTGAGCCACAGAAACCCCACAGGTATCATACACCTTCCCACTTTTTGGAAGAATGCTGTGAAATCAGAGCTGAATAGATCTCGAATCAGAGCTATTGACTGTCCCTCGGGTTATGCAGTAATTGCATGTGCCCTGCCACACACCAGCTGCAGAGTGCACGCAGACCAACTCGCTCCCGCAACGTGCAGCAACAGCACTCACACGGCATCATCCATCGCTCACTGCTGAATTATCTCACACCAGAGTAAATCATCTGAATAGGTTACACTTCCGTGGGAACAAAACCAGTTTGTGCTTCACAAATCAAGTGGATTTTAGAAGAAATCTATTGTCTGGCTGTGAGGTGAAGTGCACAGAGGTACGTGCAGGCAGCCAGCTGGCACGTCGGATGCTTTAACGTGAGGTGAGAGTGAGCAAGGAGGGATGATATCCCCTCATTTCATTTGTCCTAACAAGGTAAGTTCTTTGCACACACTTACGACTCGCCAACAAACATTTTCACGTCTCTGGAATCACACGCTGCTGCCTGTTACTGGAGCACACAAGTGTCCTGTCACGAAAAACCGGGCGGTTCATGAAAGGCAGAGGGATCCTCCGGAGCAGGCAGCGCCGGCAGCGCAGCTCCGCTCGCGGGGGGCACCATCGGCACGGGCTGGGGCAGGCGCCCGGCACGCCGCACGGCAACGCCGCTGCCGGCACACCCTCGCCGCAGGCTTGCTGGGTGAGGTCCTGGTGCAACTCATGCATTTCCAGGCTGAACTGCAGCTTGTTGTGTGGAAGTAAATGCGTGTGTCAGCGTGGATGCGTCTGGAGGGCAGGGAAGAAGCACAAGCACCTGATGGACTTTCGGTTGTGATGTTAAAAGTTTTTAATCTGGAAGCATTGCAAAAAAAAACCACCCTATACTGGGAAGTACTGGTCTCCCTTAGTTACCCTCAAACAGAGCCATAATCCATTAAGCTGCATTAGATGGACTTCACACTGCCAACAGCTGAAATACTGCGAGGACGCGATACACACCAGATTGATTCTACGTGTTGCAATCAATCAGAAATAAGCTGTCAGAGATGAGCCTCTAGTTTGGAACATTCAAGTGCAAAGCTGCAATTAAAAATTACCTTTCCATTGCTGGAAAGCCTTTTCATATTATCTACCTGGGCAATAACTAAACTCTCCTCTTGGAAGTTAAAACTTCACTGCAATGATGGAACAATGAGAATGGAAGAGCTGCCCAGCCTGTCGCCTCCAGCTTGCTACCAAATTCTGAAGACATTAGTGAGATCTATGGCTGCTCTTTCAGGGTGAAGAAAGGCTGAGGTTGATGGCACACGTGTGTGTGGAGATGAGGCCTGAAATCCATCCAACAGACCACAGACAGAGAGAGCAGACGTGGCAGAACAGAGCAGGCAGGAACTGCAGCAAGATGAACCAAAAACATGATTCTTGTCCTTAACTGTGCCACGAAATGTGTCCAGGGGAAGCTGCTATTGGGTAGGAGCCTATCATCATTAACAGATGCAAGACATTACTCAGTATTACTCCCGTCAGAAACTACAGCAGCATCCAGGCAGCAGCAGCATTATTTTCTGGATGAGAACACTCCATTTCTACCTTAAAGAGCATTAATTCTTCCTCCAGCACTACCCAGTTGTGCTCAGCGGATAGTAAAGCTATCCCCAGCTACAAAGGAAACGTGTCCTAAATAGATGGAGAAGAGAAAGGCAAATAAAATGTTTTGATAATAAAGTCTTGCAAGCTGTAGTCTTTTACAGGAGGGAAACGACCTCAGCAGCTGCAAGGACACCCTTCCTCACACCAAGGGCAGATCTCTCAAAGGACCTGAGGCCACAAGGTAGCACACAAACTGTCCCAACCCACCAGCAACCCCACCAGCACCGGTCCCGACCTGCTTCCTTCTGCGCACCGCCGGGAGGAAGAGCAAAGCCAAAGCACAGACCCTTGTGATCGAATTACGTGGGATCCAACAACTGAGCTGGTAGTTTCGCGGTGTCTCAGCAGCCTGCCGCCCTGCCAAGGGGCCAGGGGAGACAGCAAGCTGACAGGATTGATGGGGGAATAAGTAGTAGTGCTTCTCCATCAGCAATTTGCATTCAAGTGCCGTGGGACCTTCCCCTTCCAGGGCCCTTGCCAAGAACGGAGAAAGGCAAGTTGTGGTATTTGTTTCATACACTCATCATAACAGGAACATCACCCAGATCTAGACTAGGCCCAAGTAATAATCACGGTAATTAGCACTTCATTCATGTAATTACCAGCAGACCCCATAATATTTTACAATGGAGGTAATTACCCACATTTTACAGCCGAGGAAACAGATACAGTGCAGGTGAATAACTTAAATTGTCAGCGAGTCTGTGGCACAGCCAGAGACCACAATTATCCTCATGCTCAGCCAAAGCTCTCCCCAATCATCCATGCTGAATTCACTCGTGTCTTGTGGGAAGCAATCCAGAGAAAATAAACACAAACTGGAATATCCCAATGTCTAGAAGAGATCAAAAGCAGACAAGACAAACCTGAAGGAGAAATGAAAACACATTTTTACCACCAAATGTTTTCTCAGGCGAGGTCTGCAGTTAAGAGTGAAGAAAAGACACAGGAACCTGGCTCTAGCACACACAGAAAGCCAAACACGGGCTTCGATTGCTACGGGAGTTCTACTTCTGTCGGCAGAGAGAAAGCAGAAGCACAGGACTGAGTCCGGGAAGGCTGCCCAGCGGCGCTGGCTCACCCCTTCAGCATCAACAACCTTAATGCACTTGGAGAATTTAAAGATGAAAGAAACAGCAGCAATTCCACTGTTTAAGGACTTTGCAAAACAATGCACACGCGCAGCAGCAAGCAGGATGAGAAGCAGGAAACTCAACCCCAACACCCAAGGGAGCAGCTCCCCAAGAAGAGACTGTACCAGCCCCGCTGCAACAGCTCCAGCAGCACCCGGGCAAGGTGAGAATTCCCCTTCCCTTCCAAGCGTGAGAGAAACAGGATTCTTGCCTCAAAGCCACCAGCCCTACAACACATTAATAGGGACAGCTGCCCGTCTGTTAGGTTCACAGCACACAGACACATTCTGCACAGAAATCTGTCTTCTCAGATGCAGACTTTGGGGAGGAAAAAGGTCCTGTATGGTTCCCCATCCCGCAGGTCTGGATGAGTTTTATTACCGACAGAAGAAGCCAGTGTTTGCTTGTGTTGACTGATACGTCTGTTTCTCAAAGCAGGCAAGACTGAAGCGAGCAATTTGTCTGTCCATGTGTATTTTATTGAATGAGCAGCACCTGCAGGTGACTGACACACGAGTGTGCCTATTAGGCAGAATAAGGCAGATGAGGTTAATCTGACCCCAGCTGCATTACCTGAACTGCAAGACGTGCAATGTTCTAGATGTACTAAACGTGACGAGTATTTCTCTCCTGCCATTCAGCCTTACGTTGAAGTTGGCACACCAAAGCATCCAGCATACATTTCAAAGTTCAGACTTGTTTCAGGAGTGGATGTTATCAATATTCTGGCTTGGAACAACCAGACACACTCAAAGCAGGAACAAATCTCTCAATAGAATATTCTCTTAACATTGGCTTTGCCAACCTTTTGCAGCATCCGTGTAGTTCTTTGATTAAGTGTTCAAAGAAAACATTTATTTTAGTTCCCGTTGAGTAAAAAGCAAGCTCAGTAAAACTAATTAAGTTCCATCATCTCTTGCCATAGGATGGACAATCATCCAGTAACACTGCAGCAGAAACCCACAGACAGACTTCAAGCTCGGGCAAATGGTTATGCTATTACTACACTGACAAAGCAGCTCTTCTTGCTAATATTTACTGTTGTTTACACAGGAGACTGAGAACAGTTCCTGCCCTCCCTTCCCAAGAGCTCTACGTCCTCCCTCCTCAGCAGCTCTAGCATTCTGGAAGCCCATGCAACAGCTAAACAAGCAGCACCCATATACATTACATTGATTCCTGCAAATAACCATCTGCATCTAACAGATTACTCTCAAAGATCACGGGGAAGATGCATGGATCATCCTGTGTCACCCAAACGTCTTAAGACAAACCCAACTGTTTCCACAGCTGAGAGAGCTTACCTTATGAAAAAGAAGGCAGGATGAACGTGACAAACTATCTCCTGAAACAGGAAATTCCATCCATCTTTTAACCTCACGTGGTTTTATACTATTGACTTCAATTCCTAACATCAGATGTGTTTATTCCATTACTTTTTCTCCTTGCTATTTGCTCTACCAGGAGGCTGCTGAAAAACATCCCTCTGTGCAGAAGAGGGAGATTCCCTTTGGTTTTCAGATGTCTAAATAAAGGGGTTTTTCAAATTGCTTTCCTAGAAAGTGGAGGCATTCACATCCAACTGCTGCTGATACAAAACGCGCCTCACAAGGAGCAGGAAAACAGCCTTCACGTTTGCTACTCAGTGTTTAAAAACCCTGTTCTGAAGACTGGAGAAACAGCCTGAGATGATGCTGGAGGATCACATTTCTCAGGCTGACAGGCAGCACTAACATCAGAGCAAAAGCCAAGTCCCCGCTATCCAAAACATGCCTGATGTCGGAAGAGCAGCCTCATATACCAGAACTGATGAATTTAGCCCTTTAAAAAAGTATTTCAGCTGAAATTTGGAAAAGCAGACAAAAAGGGTAAGAACACTTGGATGCTTCAAACACTGATGTAAAGGCTGTGACTGTCCATCTTGGCTCCTGACTACAGGGGCAAAGAGAAACACGTACATCAACACAGGGGATGCTGGGCAGCAGAACTCTGAATTCTGTTTGTGACTGCATTGTGATTTTAATAGTTGAGTGCAAACACAAGAAAAGGCAGCTTAAAAACAGAGATCTTGCTGTTTAAGCACAAAGGTTGGTCTGGAAATACCACCTCCTCAAGCATGGATGCTAAGAACAGAAGACGTTTCCTGACACAGACTGGTGACACCAGTGCGTCCCCGCTGCTCAGGGGCAGAGCCTGCTGCAGCTCAACCCACCACGTCTTGCAGGGAGCTCACAGGTAAAGAGGCAGCTCAGGCTGGGCCCTGGGGTCAGCAGCACTTGCTGCACTCACGGAGCTTCTCCAGATGGGCTTCGGGCTCCTCTGAAAGAGGCCAGGCAGGGGCAGGTGGACAGGTGAGGTCGGTGGAGTCGACTTGAGACACGTGAACAGCTCACTACAGTTTTAATCTGTGGCTCTAATGAACGATATAAAGTTTTATAAGCGCCAACAAGGCTCAGAGAAGACCTAAATCCATTTCAGTGCTCATTTAGCGGCTTCATCTGTGTGCAATTAAAACTTCAGCATTAAATGTTAGAGAATAAAATAAAGAGACACTTAAAAAATTAATCTGTACTTCAGTGGTCCGTGCTCAGGAGATTTCATACAATCATTTACAAGGTAAAATTAGAATCTGGCCAAAGCCTGTCTTATACCCTGGTAGTCTTTCAATGCAAAGATGGAAAGAAATGGCTGCTAAGCTCCTGGGGCTTTCCTGTCCCACGTACACCAACACTGGGCTTCAGCCATGCTTCAGTCACATCCCCAAGCACTGATAACTTTTATTTGCATGTTATTGTTGCAACCAAATGAACGTAAATCGAGTTTCAACTGAGACTTTCACTTTGGTCTAAAGCCTGGTCTTTTATTAAAATCACTGTCAGTTTTAAGCTGATGGTTAGGAAAAGTTCTCTTCAGGACAGGCAACCAGATTTTAACAATAAAGCATATTTCTCATTTGTAAGAGAATCTTAAATGCTCCCGTGAGCACTTTGAGCTATCGAAATGCGACTGGGGGGTGGTAATGACACACGACACATGACATGCCAGCACATGTTTTACTGACCAAAAGAACGTGAGGAAATTGAAACCAAAGATGTACAGAAATACCAAAATAAATTAGATAAGTACTGGGAGAACACAAGTCAAAAAAAACCCCGTAATGTACAAGAAACAGATACACAATCAAAGAAGCAAAAAACAATGGAAGTTACATACTTTATTGCTTTAACAACTGAAATAACTTTTATTCAAGAAAAGCCAACATTACATACCTTCAAAAAAAAAAAAAACAACAAGACATCTGGGGAGGTCAAAGAAGGCCACAGTTTAAAATGATGAAATGTTACAGCTTGCACACCAAATTAAAAATGAAATGAAATTAAAAAATGAAATGGTTACCAAAGTAATGCAGGTCAAGGGATCAAAGGTGAAGGGTCACACATTATTAAAAAGAAATCCAAAAGGGCGTCTGCATCAAGATCTCTGCAAAACAAAGGAGCTTCAGTGAGTACAACTGATACCTTCCATGGAATCACATCAAAGCTCTCGCGACCCACACGGCCCGCGGCAGCACCCTCCGGCCGCCCTGCGGCGGACCCTGGTGCCCACCACCACCCTGGCTGCCGAGCTCCACTCCTGCCTCTAGCAGCTTAGTTTGCTTTTTTTCACCTCTCTGTAGAATGGCTGCTACAAGACTCTCCACTTCCACACCGGTGCTTCGGTTTCTTACGAGACAAGGTGTGTTTCCAGAGCTGAGGATACAAACCAGCGCGGCCCCGAGCCTGAGCTGCGCCGAGCACACGCAGCCCTCGCCTGTGCTACGCAGACTACGGCTCAGGTAGGAGCACAAAGGGCTGTCAATACAACTTGTCGATCATCTGTTTCCTGGGTAAGCTTTAAATGCTCTTTTTCAGGAGTTTGCTGTATTCCTTCCCACTGTGGCAGTACAGTAATTATTGACACACACGCACTGAACTCCTCACACGGCAACGCATTGGCTTAGCGCTGCCATAAAAAAGTGATTCAAATGTGGTTACCAAGACAAAGGCCTCTCCTCCTGGAATTTCAATTACACAGAAGCTATAAAAAAACCTATGGCACCCATTTCCAAGCAAGATGCAGTCAATTATCTACACTAAATTTATGCAGAGTGCGTAATATTTACATCGGATATCTTTAGGAGAAAGACACCCACCAAGGGCACGACATCCCTGATCATTTCCATGTCTCTCCCTCTCCCTCCCTGGCAAGGCTTTAAGTTTGGGGAGTCTTTTCAGTTGGACCAGAACAGCTTTCATGCTTCAAGCCAACGAACAAACCCACCCCACAAAACTGTGTCTTTGTAAGGCCAGGAAGCCGCCAAGGCTAGGAAATCACCAGAGCCAAGCTGCAGTGTAGTGCACTGATCCATTTGCCTGCACAGAACGCATCCCACCTTCCTGCACCGCTCCTGCTCTACGTGCAGCACACCCAGGGACCCGCTGCAGAAAGCGGCAAGGTCTCTATTGCTAACGTCCCCTTCGGCAGCACTGCCCAGCAACTCTCTTGCTCAAGTCACTGCCCCATGTTGGGATTCAAACTAAGCTCTTGCTGTTATTTCCAACATGTCCCCGTTCCAGCTTCCTGTGAGCCCACCCAAACAGGTTCCCCAGCGCCGCCTCCCCGCGCGCTGCCGCTGGTGCCGCAGCCGGTGCGTGCGCTGCAGACGCGCAGGACGAGCCATTTACAAACCAAACAGCTTAGAAATAATTCAACCACAAAGACACAGGGTTGCAGTGACTCAGCAGCCAATTAAGCCCAGAGGGTATGAACATGACTTGCATGATCAGGAAAAACCTCACACCTCAGGAGTCCCTGCAAGGGAAGGGAACACGGCCGCCCGTCGGGCAGCCCGGGCATGGGTCTGCGCCGCAGGTGCCGTGTCCCTATCTGAGGCTCCCTCCCGCCTCCCCAGGCCACACAAAGTCTGAAGATGAATTTTAAGTAACACAATGAATATTCTACCCGGGGGATGACAACTGGAACACAGGGCAGGCCCTGAAGCCCAAGCCTCGCGCCAGCACTTTGCTCACTCTGCTCTGGGCTCTGTCAGGCAGCAAACGGCTCCCAGTTGCAGGTCCCAGGCTCCACAGCCACGCTGGTAAACGACTGGGTACAGATGCCAATCACAAAGGAACGAACACAAAGGCTTTTTTGAATTTCTGCCCTATTGCAACAGATTTCTCCCTTCTCCTCCCAGGTACATTTTATCCCCCTAAGTGATCATTCCTTTTGCAGAAAACAAATTGGTATCAGTCTCAGTCCCTTTCTTAAGCGCTATCCCTGCATAAAATCTTTGCTTTTACTGGCACTAATTTTTCCTTCATATCTAGTATTGCTTTTTTTCATCTAAATCCCCTGGTTTTTCTTTTCAAAATGAAACAGCCACCCTTGGAAAAGCAGCAAACATGAGACCAAAAAGACAGGATTTCAATCACTTACAAAATATAATATCTTCAGTTTCCATTCATTTGACAAGTGAAACAATTCATTTGTGTTTATATATGCCAGTCCCTGGCAGAGACACACTTAAATTGACTTTGTAAATTGACTTTGTTGTAACATTTTCCTTATAAAATGCAGTACAAAGTACAACTGGTGTAACACTCCAGTGAGTATTTCACTGGGTGCTGGGAAAGCCAGAGAGCCAAACACACGATGCAGCGGTACCTACCACCACTGCTGGTGTTCCTGAAGTAAAAACAGTTAAATAATGATTAAATTAACGTGCTCTGCTGACTATCCCACTTTTGAAGAAAGGTTGACATAACTGTGGTGGTAACTCCACTTTTTTACTGCACCAGATTCCACATTCTCCTTTGATTCTGTGTTTCAGAGTAACTGTGTCCCAATCAAAAGGACGAGTCTCACGTGATGATGCAAGTCAGGAAAAGCATGCCAGGTTAAGCAACTGGAGGAAGTAATATTCCACCACCTCATTTTCCCACATGAGTGATCCATCACACTTTTTTTAAAGCTATGTTAAGATGAAGGACTTGGATCCTGCTCGTACAGAGAGGAAGAGATGTCTGGACCTGCACGTGTTGCTGCTGCACTGTGGTTGCTCACATTTCAGTAGAGGAACCTGGAGGTGCCTGAAATGGCAAACCCCCAGAAAGTCCCTTCCACCCAAAGGAGCCACACAAGAGTTGCTGTTCTGTACAGTCAGGTTCCTGGTTGTACCCAGGAACTGTCTCTGCCCCGTCCCTTGAGGCAGCACACAACACGGCACATCCATCCTGCAACACCACCAGCTGCGCCTCTACGTACACGAGGAGCTGCACATTGCCCTCTGAGCCCGTATACGAGGCACGGCCACTCGAGTGCTCAAAACAGGACCAGCTCCACTCCAAACTAACTGCTAGGAAGTTTCAAAATCTGTAGAAACAGTCAAAGGTATTTTGGCAGGGTACTGATGTAAAAGAGTCAGCAAGTTGAATGCTGTCAGCATTTCACATCATGTATCATGTGCTAAAAGTAATTCCGAAGTCCTTGCTTTTCTTTAGCTGCCATTAAGTATAGAAAAGTTAATTTACTTCACTCAATTGGACTCACTTGGAAATAAAACAGGAGGGCAGTACATTATCCCAAACACATTTCATCTGTTTGCTACGCTTTACAGGATTCAATCTGGTCCCAGGACTCTGACACGTTGACTGCGCAGAACTGCAACATCAGCCATTTTTGAAGAGGTATCATTACACCCTTACAAAGTCAGTTCCAACGTTAATAAAAGGGAAGAACAGAAAGTCAGATTTTCCTAGGAGGAAGATGAGGAATCTCTCTCCATTCGAGCATGAACAGCATGGCAGGTATTTACTGCTTCTGCTTCAAATTGCGAGGAACAGTAACCTTTCAATTCTGCCAAATCACTGAGCCTGCTCACAACATCTACTAATTATGTAAACACGACTGAGGAACTGCAAAAGCAAAGCCACTTGCAGATTTTTCTGCTTTGTACATTAAGCAGAGTGCAGAATTTCATTAATTTCACCAAATAAACCCATAATGAAGTGCTTCTGTTAAAGAGAAATTTCCATCTCGTTCAGCGATCAGCCTGGAACCATCATCCCACACGCCGCGAGAAAAGCCGCCCACAGGTGCTAGCTGGCACCAGTCAGGTGTACACACACTTCACTCCTGCCTCTGCACTACTCCGGCTGCACACGCCATCCTCTGCATCTCACTTTCAGAGTTCTGTCACCTCCTTTAAAGACAGTGGGCTTTCTTACATGTCTGTTACTGGCCAAGAGGACAGACAGCGGCTGGTGGAGCGAGCATCCAACTCGCCAGTGACAAACCCGGGCAGGAGGTGCCTTTCCCAGCTACAGTGGCTGGCAGGAGACAAAGGACGTGAATCAAAACCAACATTCCTGATTTTACTGATGCTTCGGCTGTTCCAGCACTTGGCAAACATTTTGCCCTTGACTAGGCACTTTGTTCCATTCACAAAACCTTACGTTAACTTGTTCCAGTCCCCGACTCAGCACAAACCTCAGGGCAACCCCAAATGCCAGACCAACAGTGGCAGCAGGAACAGCCTGATTGTGACTGCTTCTCAGCTAATCCTCCTGTGGAAGACCATTAGGTGAAGTAGAAAGCAACAAAACTTCTAATAGTAGCAGCTCCCGATCCCTCTGTAATGTTCTATACTCCATGATTACAGAGACATCAGGAAATTACTCAAAATTCAATACTCTCACTGCTCCTGAAAGATCACAGAGCTGATGCACACCACAAGGATGTTCCAGCTTTTGAACAGCCCTCCCGACAACAGCTGGCCTCTGGCTTCAGGACTCTCCACACTGCAGCAAAACACATCTGAATCAACTGGAGGTTAATGGAAAGCGTTACACAAAACACACTGAGGAACTTCACAGTCCCCAGGAAGCTGGAATGAGCGCTGCTGCTTTTGCAGAGAGCTTTGCCACCTCGATGGCTTATTGCTGCGGGGATACTGTGGCCTGGACAGACCATGGAGACAGCAAAAGCTCGTCCCATACCCGTGCTCATCCCCAGGAATTTATAACACATGAAGCTGCTTTGGTTGGTAAGGTATGAACTGGTACAGGAATGCAGCAAAGTGTCATGGTACAACACACCATGCAGGGCAGCTTTAAAACAAAGAAGTGTTTTAAGTTTTCAGAGATAAGAGTTAATTCTACAAGGCACTTAAAAGCACTGTGGGGGGAAAAAAAAAACAGAAAAAAAAGAGAAATCAGCAGCTGGTTGTACTGCTGGGTCTTTATCCAGGGCGGTGCTTTGATGAACAAACCAGTAACCGGCTGCCTGACGCTCATCTGCCAGGGGCTGAGGGGGAACTGGGAGAGCAGGTGACACATCGCTTTCACCTACTCCTTGCTATTGTTTCATAGCACAGTAGCCAGCCCAAACACTGTAGACTCACTTCCCAAAACAGTCTGCATCTCTTACACCCCTCAGGCAATTCTCCAAACCTTCAAGATCTTCTCTGGGCTTTAGAGGAAAGCCGGGGAATAATCTGATGTACGTCACTGCCATGCAAGCACAGCAAAAATGCAAGACCACATCTGTCACTCCAGGTCCCTGATGCAGCATCGTTAAAGACCTTCTTCCTATGCTAAATGATGCTCAAAGACAAGAGTTTTGTCACTGCCCTTATCTGCATACTGCCCAAGCAACACCCAAGCCTGAAACGTGTAAGAAGGTGATGCTAGATATCACATCGGACAAGGGATCATTTCTGCCTTGCCCCTCAAGAAAAGCCCAAGCACACAAAGCAATTACTCCTGGTTTTTCCTACTGGGGTTCTCCCAGCAGAGAAGGTAAATATAGAATCCTGTCAGAAACAGAAGCCCTAGGTAGCACTTTACATTTCCGATGTTTAACTTTTCCTTCCTTCTCGCACTGTGTCATTAAGTGTTTACAAGGATGATTAATGACTGCGGCTGCCAACTCCATTAATGAAAGGCAGCTCTGCTCAGAGCTGCAATCCTGCCTTTGGCAGGCGCCGTGCAGAGACAAGGTTACGCCGACACCCTTGAGCCCCGGCACCTTCGTACCGCAGAGCACGCTGCAGCCTGGGAAGCTCCTGGTTCCCAGACAACCTGCTCCCCTGAAAGAACGAACCAGGATGCAGTTCCTGCTGCCCAGAGTGATTTGCAGCTAACAAGCAGCAACTTTAGCCACCACTGTTAGGGGACAAGGTGCAAGGGGAGTGCCAGCAGCCACAGATTAAGCAGGAGCTCAGCCAAGCGCCCACAGCGACCTACAGACACCTGCTCTGAACAGACTGGAGAGCCAGTACCCCCACATTACACCACAAGCACATCCAGCAAGCTACAAGCAGCACCACGCCGTGGGAAGGCTTTGCTCCATCCACTCACTGAAGCCAAAGCTGATCCTTATTACACAAACACTAACGCGGTTCAAGCTGAATGACAACTAAAACCCAAGACCCTTTCTATCCTCTCCCAGAGCAGGAGAAAGAAGCACACACACGGTTCTCTGGGCATCTCAAAAAATGTAAATCTGTAATTAAATTGCTTGGCTAAACTTATGATTTTCTATCTCTGGTTAAAAAAAAAAATGGAATTAGAAGGAGCACTTCCTTCAGTAGGAACTATAAAACCACTATAAACGTGATTTACGACAAGATGACATCTTGATATGGAAATATATTTCCATCAAACATTTCAGTTAAAACTGCATGATCGGATGGAAAGCAAACATCTCAATAACGTGTTCTGAGCAATTTTAAATGCTCCATTTCTCTTCCTGCTCATCGCATTATTTTACTAAGTGTAAAGTCAACCCCAACCTGTTCAGCTCTCAAAGGACATTGTTTCTCCATCCCAATTACCCAATCCAGAGCAGCATATGACCATTACCCTCACAGTCTGCAGATGAAAGCACACAGGAAAAGTTATTTGCAGTGTTCCCATGGTGATGCCCTGGTAGAGGAAAGAACAAACCCTAGCTGCTCCCTGAACTCGGGTTCAGCATCCTCAGTGCCTCATTTGCAGATGCAAGGGAGCCTACGCACCAGCACACGCTGCCCGTCTGCCCCAGAGGCTGAAGATCCACGCACACTTTATTTCAAGGACCCACAGACACGTACAAGGGCCACATTCAAGTTTCCTTGAAATATCCCCATTCAAAGGAGCAGAAAAAGCAATATTCCAGGGTTTCTGATAGCAGCCAGGTCGTCGCTGGGTTAGGCAGGCCAGCCCTGGGCACCCCTCAGGATGCATCCATGCCACAACCCGCGGCAATTCCCGCTGCTCTCATGCTCTAGAGAAGCCTGTGGCGAGACCAGATACTCCTGAGTTTGTCTGAACATGTACACGCTTGAGGGAGGACAGCAATGTCACCACCATACTCAGATCTGTGAGCTCCTTTACACATTTTAGTTCTCTTTAAATCTTTTAATAAACCTCCCTATCGATGAGACACCTTGGAAGCAGTAACAGTGAGTCTGAAATTAAACACTGTACAGAACACATCTTTTTCTGCTCTGTTTTACAGCTTGTGCCTGCACCAGCATAGACAGAACCCCTGTGTACTCAGATGAAAATATATATTCCCTCAGGAATGACTCTGAAAGGTAGTCCAACATTATTATTATTCAATTATACCGTAAGAAAAAAATCAAGTTTTGTAATGTGAACAGAATTAAACTTTCAGGTTGGAGGTAGAGAAGCAAATAAAAGCAGTGAGCTAAGCTCCCTCCTCCCCCACAATTAACAAAGATTTTCCAAGGCTTCATCTAGGTGTAAGATTCTGCCCTTTTTTTTTTCCCCTGAGCTAATAAGGCCAAAAATCTCTGGCCACAACAAAGGGCTGTTCCTTTTAAATAACACAACAGGGAAAATGCATCTGACAGACCACACAGGCTGGCACAGACAGCGTCAGTAATAACCCACATTCAGAACCAGCTCCTCATCCCCACTGCGTGGCAGCCTCAGCGACAGCTTTGGAAGGAAAGAGAGATACAAATGAGTGTGACAAACCTGACATTCAAAAAGACAGAAGTAGGATGGTTTGGGTTTTTTCACATACTAAGCTGATGATATGTGATTATCAGCAAACAATCCATCTACCATTAAGGTATGAGACAAACCCACCCCATCATCCAAAGTGTTCCCTTTCTCCCTCTCCAGAACACCAACAGGGCCTTCAGAAGACAGGCGATGCTCCCATGTTTTCCTCTTAGCCCCATACGCCTTGCAAGCACCTACACTTTCTCATTTGCATCGTGCCTGTGAGCAATGAAGATTTCAGCTACATGATTAACTTCATTTGCCACGTTCTGTACCCTGGGAGGCTACACACACTAAACACTGTGCAAACAGAAACGCTGAAGGCCTGCGTGTGCAAACGCACAGCTCTAAGCTGGGAGAGCAGAAACACCAGGGACAAGGGACTGAAAACAACGTGCTGTTTCCAAGAGCCAGAAGGGGCACCACCATTCTGCCACAACCCTGTGCAGACAGAGCTTTCCTTCTCAAATGTCTTTGTCAAAACATCATCTTTTAGAGCCACTGGAATTGTTACTCCTTGCCCTGTTGCCATTTGTATAAACGTCATCAGAGAATGAATTGCAACCCTACCAGAAACTCTACAATCTACACTTCAATTCAAATGACCCAAGACAAAACATCCACACAAAAGAGCCAAGGACAGCAACTCCCCAAAAGACCCGAGTAGCTCTGTCACAGTTCTTAGCATGTTAAAAATGAATACTTGGAACGTTCAGACAGCAGGAGACAGGGGTGTGAAGGACTCCAGCTTCGAAAAATACACACGTGAAGTGATCCATATTTGATTTTGCACTCAGCAAATATGCACATGAACTGATCCGTGTTTCATTCTGCACCCAGCTTGCCACTTGCAGTCGCTAAACTGAACAGCTTTTGTTAGCACATTCAGAGGTTGCAAATGACTGATTATGGGGACAGGAACAGTTAGCCTGCAACAGGCAGATGCCACTGAGGTCTCGCAGTAATTTCTCAAAGTTGATTGCTTATATTATTAAATGATGCCCACACATATGGCAAAGGTATTGTGAGACAGTGCTACTAGAAGCTTTAAGCTATGCTGTGAGTGTTGTGTAACTTCCAGCCTTGCTGCCCAGAAGGACTAAAGGCAGGGGATCGTAGACCTACGTGGATTGCTCTTTGACTTTACTGTGGCCCACTGGACACCTGAGTTTCAAACACTTCTGCTTCACTTCAGTGAACCCGGTCACAACGTGCTCCCAGGAGACATGCAGACTAGCACATGCAGAGTCATTGGATTCCAGCATAAAATGCCCAGTTCTGCGTGTCCCCTGTCCATAACAGGATTTCTCTGACAGCAGTAAGCTGGTTACTCCTCAGGACGCTGTTTGGCAGGACAGAACATGTAGTGGTTTTTGTTCAAAAATCTTCACACACAGTAAGGTAATGTTTTGTTTAACTTAGTACCAAACACCTACCTAATTTTAAACCATTTATAAACACGTCAATAAGAAGATCTGACTCTCTGAGACAAGTGATATACACACACACACACATAAGCCAGATTCCTGCTGTACTAGTAGTCAGCTTCCACACTGGCCTTCAAGCCGAATTTAAAGCTCACTTTCAACACGTC
Source organism: Urocolius indicus (assembly GCA_013401255.1). Classification (NCBI taxonomy): domain Eukaryota; kingdom Metazoa; phylum Chordata; class Aves; order Coliiformes; family Coliidae; genus Urocolius; species Urocolius indicus. The sequence goes on from WBNH01008564.1 coordinate 219,445, forward strand.
ATTGGTCTCTGTTATTTAAGCAACGGGTTCCACAGCCAGGGAATTCATATTCTGTAACTTGCACACCATGCCCTCATAAAATAATCCGTAAGCATCAAGTAAGCTGGTAGGTTTAGGAATGAATAAGAGATGTGACTACCTCATTAGTGTTCCAGCGGTGCCTCTCTTTCGGTAAACTTGAACATTTTGGTAGACATTCAAGCAGCTTCTTCGGTAAAAAGATTTTTACATGACTGCCATTGCTGTTCCCATGATCATCTAGAAAGAAGAGGAGACAGGTCATGTACACATAAGAGAGTAGGCAGCTTCCACCAGGAGACCCTAGCTATGGCAAGACTTGGAAACCCATCAGCTCCCGTGTCAAAGAGCTGACAATTTGTCCCTGCAAGGAAGGATAAACCACACCTTTATTTCAGGAACACAAACACAGTTTAATTCCTTATGGTTGCAAAGTTTGAGAAGAGCTTTGAAGGATTTGTGCACGAGGAGCCTGTGTGTGTGCTTATCTGTGCCTGTTTCAGCTAATTATTTCCCTCGGTGAGGAACCTTACAAGCAATAGTGACAAAACGTTACAGAAGCTGTGACCACAGCAGTATGACCCGCCAAGAAAGTTGTAAATGAAGTTCACCTCAACAGGATTTGCAAGTAATTGTGCAGAGAGCCCCAGTACCTGATACAACTTTGTCAAACTGCAGCAGAAATGCAACTCAAGGTCTGTTAGTTCATTTAAAACTAAAAACAGGTGACCTCTCTTTACACAGACAGCTCAGAAAGTGAGTGTGGTTCCTTAACGTGACAGCGAGGTAGAGAGATGGAAATATTCCTGACTCACCATACCTGGGGGGTCTCACAGGCACACATAATGAAGAACATAAAATTGTTCTTTTTTTGCTGATAGAAATGTAGAAAGGTTCATTTATTCCTCTTAAGAAACAAAAAGAGACACACAAAAGCCCCTAAAGCCCAACCACAGTCCGCAGCAGTCCCAGAAGCATTAACTTGATGACGTATTTCTGTCACCCCTCAACTACCACCTAAAGAATCAGAGCATACAACAACTGAGCACGTTATAGACCTCATTGGTCGCCACAGAAACAGGAACCTGAGCAGCAGGACGAGACATCCCAGCTACCACACGGGAGTTTTACCAATTCTCCTCCTAAAACCCATCCTCTCTGCCTTCCGCCGCTCCTCTGCCGCTTCGCGTGACACGGCTGGGCAGCGGTGCAGGAGGAGAACCACCTCTTCACTGGCATTTTACCCTACAGAATTTATCTATAGTCAGTTCCCATTTGGAAGTGTACAGAAGAAGGATATTAACTGTTTCATTTTACACATCTAATCCTTTTATGTCATTAAACAGACGCCAGCATCATGCCAGAACTCCCCCGCAATTACACACGATCCAGGACTGACCTGCAGCAGACCAGAGGCAGCCCGTCCCGCAATCATTCCAGAGAGCGGGTAACAGTGCAAACAAGCAGCTCTCCATCTCTAGCACATTTACAGCTTGATTATACTCTTAGATGTGTCAAGTTCAACAATACACACGCTGTTAAATCAACTACTCGTGCAAGCACAGCAGATGAGTTTACACGATGAGCGGCGCCGTGTGTGATCAAGGTGAGCTGCTCTGTAATTTATGAGCCCTGTGAGCTCCCCGAGCTACTGAGAACTTTCCTGTGCAACTCCATTAGACTCACTCCACAGGGTGCTGGTTTCGTACATCTCCCTGGGAGAACGAGGAGTTGGGCAGTATCAATCTTTGCTGAACTGATAAAGGAATTGGGACGATGGTTCTCTGAACTATTTTCGGTAGATACCGTTCCAGGATTTCTATCTTGATATCGAGTATCTCTGACTGTTATTCTACAGGTCTTTTTGGCCATATCTTTCTCCTAGTCCACGTTCTGCCTGTGTAAGCATCACTTTTGTTATTTCCCACACAAGTGTCCTGACACTTGGGGTTATCTACAAAGACCCCACCACTGGCTTAGGGCAAACAGCAGGGCGGGCAGGGCCGTGCCATGACAGCAGCCCCCTGCCACTCACACCCTCACTCCCAGGTCCCACATCCAGTTTAGCTGGTACCTATTCAACATTCCCCACGTCAATTTTATATCGTTTTCATTTCTCATTCAAAATATTGCACTGCACTACATTCAATTCATTAAGGCAGCAGAGTATTTTACAGCACACATTATTGCTTTTATCAGCCAAACTACATCCCCGGTTACATCTCATCAGCTTATTTTCCATGGGCACATTTTAATTGACATTAATTGTATTACTTCCCCTTACCTCCGTATCAGTCAAGTCCTCTATCGTTCATTCCATTATTTTGCAGGGCTGGCAGACCTCTAATTATTCAGCTCGTTTTATTAACTTTCTTCCACTGTCATCAATTATCAGTGTTATTAATCCAGAAAGTGCCCATGGATAATAGATCCCCTCAAAATGTTTTGGGACAAGTTACCAAAACTTGCTGACTCTAAACCTTCCAACTCCTGTTGTGAGCATCTCACACCTTTGTGCTGTGATAGCAGTGGAAGGGCACTTTCACCACCCTGTGAGGTGACACGTCTCACACACAATTCCCTTTTCTCCATCCAGCAGCCACATTTCTTCATTCCAGAAAACTCCCCGACGTGGAAACCAGCAGCTGCCACATGCCTGGATCTGACAGGCTTTTTGTTACAGAATCCTCAAGCTGCCTGGTCAGAATGATAATCACGTTACAGGAAGCAAATCCTAAATTCAATGACCCCTAAAACAGGTTTGTCCTTGGAAAGGGACAAAGTAGGCCAAGAGATTCAGAACCAGAGAGCGCCTCAGCCCAAGCGATGCACCAACGCTTGCTTTACACCTTCCCTCTCTGCCCACTGGCATCCTTCACATCGTGTTCCCAAACACAAGGAAGCCCGTGCAGGCAAAGGGCAGCCAGGCCCCAGCTGTGCCAGCGGTTCTGGCACACCCCAGACCCCTGTTCCATGACCTGGCTTCGAAAAGCTCCTGCTATGAGCAGCAGATCCCCAAGGGCCACACAGGACCTGCCATCCCCATCAACTGACTGGCAACCAGGAGTTCCCACTCCTCCAAAGTGACAATGGCTTTGCTACTCAAGTTCCTCACAAATAACATCACAATCCTCTTACCTAAGTAAACCACAAAAGTGGTTGTCCTTTGGTTTGACTGAAGTCTGTAATTTCTGATCAGCCCGAGGTACCCACGCGCCCTGCACAGAGCCTTCGGACACAGTCAGAGGAATAAGAGCTGCCCAACGACAAGCGCAGCCAGCACACTCCAGGAGGGATGATCCACATTTATTTGGGACTGAAGTTTCCTCCGTAGTTGAAAACAGGAGCTGCAATCTCACAGTTCTTGTTTGATTTTACTGTGCAAATCCAGGCCAGATTTGTACTTGAACTTTCTTCCTCGTATTACTTTCGTGCCGGGTGCGACTCCTGACATTGGGATCTGCAAACCCATCCAGTGTCAACAAAAAAGTGCCTTTGCAAGCAAAGCTGCGCTTGCACAAGGAGGATTTGCCAGTAAAGCTGTATCGACACGGGGGCTTTTTTTAGTGCAAAGCTGGCCACGGCTCAAAAACGCTTCCCAAGGCGTGCAGAGCCAACTCTGAACGTTCCAGCAAGGAAGCTGTACACCAAAACACAGCAGCCTGCATCGCGTCCTGCTGTAATTCAGCACGAGAACCCAACACTTAACGTTCCATTATCAATCTCCAAGATTACTTATTAGCTAACCCGAAACTCATGTAAAATTAAGAAAGTGCAACTATCCTGAAGTTCATGGAAAGTTCCATATTAATTATACTGCATAAACCTTTTGCAGTTTTATGGGTTTGTTCATGCTCCTTGCACTTTATCCTCCCAAGGGATGCAACATGGGCCATAAAACTTTAAAGCACACAGCAGCAAATCACACAGCCAGCCTGTGCTCTGCCCCCACTCTCCAAACAATACCCCCTCCCCCCCTCCTTTTGTTTTTTTAACTGGTTCTTAAATCTCCTGTGATCCAGGACCTGAACTTAGATCCGTAGAGCATTTAACTACCACAGTTTATCAATATAATGTATAATTGGAGAACGCAGAAATGGCTGAATGGGTGTTGATCAAGTGCTGATTTGCAGACAGCTCTATACTGGAAATAAATATAAAGAATAAGCCTATAAACCCACAAACAAAAGTTTTATAAACCCATTATTATGAAGCGATAACTTAGTGTCGGCCATCTAACCACCTCACCAAGAGGTAAAAGGTGTTTAAAACACCACAAAGAGCCGCTTCTGTACGAAACAAATGGCTAAAATCACCACGCAGTCATTAGCTACCCCAAGGGATGGGGAGGATGCCAGGGTCACTGTGATGCCACTTGCCACGTGGTTGCTCACGCCGCAGGACGCAGAAGTGCAGCGCAGGAGAGGCACCTGCACAAAGCCAGCTGAGGCGTCCCAAAGCCACCCCCGGCACACGACGCAGCGCCAGCCCAGGCCCCAGGCCCCAGCCCTCCTGCGAGGAACGTCACACACTTCTGCCTTCTCTCGGAGAGCTCGGCGGCAGTTACAGCAACACCCAGGCAAAGGTACCGACCCTGCTGTCCTCCGTTGCAGTGCTGCTTCTCAACATCACTGGTTTCTCCTAAACTCTTCCCTTTTGCAAAAAGCTGCTCTTCCAATACAGGACTTTTCTAAAGCTGATCTCCAAAGACAGGCAAAAGTGAAAGTCAAGATACCCAAGTTCAGCCCAGAGAAAATCCTTCTTCTGTTTTTTACACATATTATTCTTTCTCTTGTGCCCTTCAAGTCCTACATTCTCTCACTTGCTGACCTCTGGACACAGACAAAACTGATGCATTCAGCCTGGCAGAATTAAGTGTAAAGAATGCTCCTCAGTCCGAACACCTGAAGGACTGGCACGCTATTTCTCATCGCTAAGCTTCATTTCTGCCATTTTCAATCAGCAAACAAGCAGCAATTCACACAAAACCAACAGTGTTGGGTCTGTTTTCTAGAAAGATTTGGACGATTACAGCTGTAAAATCTCTTGGCAGCAAAAGCAGATTTCTAAATATCAATAGAGGGTGGCTGAAAGAAGATCACCGGGTCCAGCTCCCCGGCGCTGCCTGCCTGGCCGTGTCCTGCTGAACGCCAGCACTCAGCCAGACGCTGGCGGAGCACAGAGGCCCTGAGCCTTCACCGGGAAAGAGGAAGGCAGCCCCCAGAGCACCTGGGAGCTGGTGGGAGGGCACAAGGAAAGGGTAAAACATTAGGGAAGAGGTGAAAAACGTGAAGTGGGAGCATGAGCAGACAACACACCGAGCAGCACACGTGCACTGGGAGGAACAGGAAAAGCCAGAAGGATGAGGAGGAGGTCCCAGGCACAGCAGTGGTGTCAAGGGTGAACAACAGCACAACTTTGCTGCAGAAAGTAACGGAATCCAGGTCTAGTTTCTGGCAATATTTGTGAGAAACGCTTTGTTGCTGTGGCTAACTCTACACACTATTCTACAACTGCCAGAAATACAAACACCACTGAAACTCTGCTGCTGCAAATCGCTGTCCTGCTTCTCCCCACCAGCAGTGGGGAGAGTTCTCCCCACCAGCCTGTGAGTTGTTTCGTCCTTTTCACATCACAGGAAGGTTTCTGACTTTTTGTAACCAAACTCGGTCTCACGTCACAACTGTGTAAAACCGCAGACAGTACGTTTTGGGGAGGAGCTGGTAGCCCCGTCCTTCCCAGCGAAGGCCTCCGTGTTGGGTGAGAAGCTTCACACCATCAGCTATTTATCCCGTGTGCTGTATTTTTACCAGTGCTCAGCACTTCAGAGCCTGCTTCCCCCAGCCAACAAAACTGGCTACTCTATTTCACAGGCTCTTCCTTTCCTCTCCCCCCTTAGCAAGCAGCTTAAGGCGCCCTGCTAACCATACAATGAGGGAATTTGGTTAAATTCAGAAGGTGAACAAAAATAACTATTCTAAGAGCAATCTGTGGGAGCACCAGAAGAGTGCAGCCTCTTCAACCACTGCCAGCATCTCCTGTGTGTTCATGCACGACTTCCACCATGTTGCTTTTCAACCCAAGTGCAACTGCAATGAAACCAGGGAGAGATGGATATTATTAGTGAAGCCCAGCAAACATAAACCTCCCATTTATACAGTGGTCAATACCACAAACATCCACTACATCTCCCTGAAGTCCAGAGGCCTCAGGCAGTACCCACATACATCCTTGCCTTCAAACCCAGAGGGTTTAAAACACACGGAACTCAACACAAGGACGAAGAGGCTCAGGAAGCCACAAAAGGTGCAACCAGGACACAGGGGAGGTGGAAGGGGGAGGAATTAAAAACTCAGCCTGGTGTGGAAGAGGAAACCAGGGAACAGTGAAGATGCAAGAAGCTGCTGGAAGCAGTGCGTTTTAATTAACTGTATTCCACAACACACTCTATCAGCCTCATTTCACGCCATGGAAGGGTTTGGGTTTGTTGGCTTTTTTTTTTCCCTTGCTGATATATTTGGTTTATGGAAGCAGAGGCAGAAGGGACACTAAAAAAGGAAGGTCACATTCCAGCTCCCTCTCTCTGCAGGCTGCCTGAATGGAGAGGTAGGATGGCTGCTGCCCCTTCCTCTGGTAACACGTACCTCTGTAAGCAGCCTGACTGCACCTCTGAGAAGAATCATTTACAAATATTGGTAACACAAAGTTAGCACCAAGTCTTGAAAGATTACATTTTAAAACCATTTGTTATGACATTATTTATCCCTCATCCTTGCATTGTTTCTGACAGAGGAAATGAAACCCAAGTTATCACACCTGCAGGAAACCCTCCGGCATCAGCAGCTTCAAATCCCCCACCAAGCAAACAAAACACCCTCTGAGCCAAAATGTCTGGGAAAATTGTGAACAGGAGGAGCCATGGAACTGGATTAAAAAGCTAGAGCTCTAAACCAGCCCCATGCCTTACACCTGTAAAACAGAACAGTGAAAGTACTCCAAAAAGCTGCGCTCATGCACACTAATATCTGCTGTTTGGAAACAAGTGAACCAAGTCGACTCTCTGAAGCTGTCCTGCTGCCTCACAGCCCTCCAAACAGGTCCAGAAACTTCAACAGAAGGCAGTTTGCTCCTGACAGTGGAAATTCTGATAAAGTCACAACCACTTAAATTCAGCAAAAACTCTGGGGCAGTAATTGAGCTGAGAGCAGTGTGGAACCCTGTCTCTGCCCTGCCACAGTCCCGGCTGGCCGCAGAGGACAGCAGCACAGAAGCCAATCCCTCCCGCTCACAACAAGCTCAGGTTTGTCGAAGTAATAAAATGTTATGCAACACTCCGCAGAGGGAAGTAAATATTTGCTGTTTAACAACCAAATCCAGAATGCTTTGTTTCCAAAAGGTATGTTGCCCAAACACTCTCTCAGCATTCAGCAATATTTGCAGCTTTAACTTCCCTCTGGTCAGTATCAACAATAAACCCACAAGAGCTGCCGCATCTCAGCACCATCCTCCCCAGCATCCTGGGCTCACGTGGGAGAATTATGGGGAGAATTCCACCTCTGGCCCTTCCCACCTGTGGATCCTGGCTGAGCGAACAGGCGTAACGCTCAGCAGCAGCAAACCACCCAACTTTGCGGGCAGGACAGGTGAGGTGCACAGCTCCTGCACCGGCAGCACTACTGTGAAGCTTCAAAGCTGCTGCTTTCTGGTGTCAGCCCTCGAGAATACACAGAACTCTAGAGGAAGGTTCTCTATGCTCATTCTTTCTACTTTGGACTTGTTAAAAAACTTTCTAACTTTAGGAAGATGCTCCCACCCGATCAAGAGCCCATTAGAGCTGCCAAGATGGCACCTCCAAGGGCCAGTCCTCCCACTTCAGAAACAGAACACGGCAGCAACTGCAAAAGCCACAAACCCTCTGCCACAAGGACAACAAGAGCTGGTCAGTCATCAAGTCCAATTTCATCCTGCCCGAGGAAACCAGGAAAGAAAAAACTCACCCAACTTTTCGAAGACACGGGAATCTCCTGCAGGCAGTGACCAGAGGTCAGGCTCACCACAAACCACTGAGGCTTTTCCGTTACTCGCTGGACACAAGAAATCCCAGCCAAAGCTCGTCAGGGAAGCACCACCACCAGGCAGAGCTGTCCCGTGCCCTATGAGGTTGGCTCCTACTGGCCCAGCGCTCCTCCACGCAGCTAACCCACGGGCTGCCATTCACATTTGGTTGTTGAAGTCACAAAAGCATGAAGCAACTTGGGGTTTCCCTTCCAGTGTCTGTACTGCTGGGGAAACACTTGTCTCGAATCACGCTTTAAAATGATTCCCATTTAAGATTCTGACAGGCGGAGTTTAAGTTTAAGGAATGAATGGCTTGGATCTTTCCTCCTTGAAAATATACCACAGAACTAGGTCAGCACAGGGAGCTGCTCTGGGCGCTTACTACGGGAGCAGCACGGCAGCGGGTGCCGAGGGGCTCTGCGCTCCCACCTCGGCCCAGCCGAGGCAAACGCCGCGTCGCGGCATGGGCCGGGCGCCTGAACACGGGGCACAGCAGCGGCTGCTGCAGCGGCTCACACGGCCGCAGCTCACAGACCCACCCCTGAGTGAGAACACACTTCCAGCGCCCACCAAAAGCAGCTGTCCACACAAAACCTGACAGAAGTTGCAACAAACATGAAGAGTAAAGGGCGAATTACCTTCCAAGCCAAGGCGCTGACCTGCCCGGCTCTGCACAGCCGCGGCCTCGCAGGGGTCATTATCCCCAAACCCACACTTCACACAGCAAAAACGTCACCAAACGCTGCACAGGAAACCTCGACAGAGGAGCAAGCCCCAGTACGCTGTGGTGGTAACGCTTTCATCCACCTAAGAACTGCAAGCTCCCGAACAAAGCCATGAATTCCCAACATCCTCATCCTCCCCTCACCTGCGCTCCTGGTACCCAGTTGGCATTTCACTGCTCCAGCAGAGTTAATCATTTACTTCAACGCAAATGAGAAAAGAATGAAACCCAGCGCTTTCCAGACCACAGGAAAGATGGAACTAATGAATTTGGGAGGAGATTAATAAAAGATGAAGCTGACGACACTCACAATCACCACTACTGCTTAAAATGTACATTTGTGTTGGGCACTCACCCTTCACCATGCCGGACACGGAGCAGGCAGAGATGAACCCAGAGGCAGCCGGGCCTTCAGAGGCTCTACGGTCACCAAATGATGACAAAACAACAACAGAAAAGACGTTCCCCGAGCACTTTGAGATCAATCCAGAGCAAGAGCCGGGATGACATCCCTCGGACCCTCACAGGGAGCCTTCCCCGTAAGGAGCGCGCAGGGGCTGAAGGCGAGCACAAGCAGGCTGGCAGCAGAGCACAAGGGAACGGGTCCGCGCTAACCGGATTCACCGCGGTGACGTGAGGTGCCCAGCTACAACCGGATGAATTCCCGAGGCAGCAGCACATGTACCCGATTTCAGTTACGCAACCGGTTCCTTGCGGGATATCAACCGTCTGCCTCCCTCTGTCCGTCCCCCTATAAAATGGAGGCCCCGACAGCGGGGACCGTTCGTTGTGCGGCACACGGCCGGGACAAGGCAGCCCCGGCGGCCCCGGCGGCAGCGACGCCGGGGCGCCGGCTGCCCGGTCCCGGGCGCGATCCCTGCCGGCGGGAGGCGACGGCTCAGGAGCGGCCGCCCGGACAAAGCGGGGTTAAGTCACAGCCGGTATCCGCGCGATGCCCGCGGGCCCCGGCCCGGCTCGCGCCGCGCTCCCGCCGGGGCTGGGGGGGGCTGAGGGGGGGCTCGGCGGGGCCGCGCACGGGCGGAGCAGCGATACCCCCT